>OX336883.1:15133157-15337391 GCA_946959425.1 Argyrosomus regius
TCTGACTTTCCCCTCTTTGTATTTCTTAAAGATAAGAAAGCATTTATGTATTGTGGCAGAGTTAAAGAGATGGTGTTGGTTTCATTATTACCTTAGCCACAAAGTAATAATAATAATAATAATAATTATATATATATATATATAATCAACAATCTTCTAATCTTATCAACACTGGAGTTTACTGAACCTATGATCTAATGAGACTGTGTGTTAAACCACTAGGCTGCCCCAGCTGCTCTAAAGGATCCGTGTGGGTGCGCAATTCATCTAACAAAAAGCACATGACAGCAGTGTAACGCACACACAAACAACTAACAATATAAAAACATGTTGGTGACAACATGATACCATGAGGAGACAGTGAGGTGTGATGTGATGAATATTCCCACATCCCACCATCCTTATTAAAATGCATCATTCATTCACTCCCTCTCTTTCACACACACACACACTCCTCTGTTCTTGGCTTATAGACTAAATCAAATCCAAGCCTCAGGTGATTACAACAAATGAGACTAAAATGTAACAATTTCATAAGCTTGGGTGATAATATGAAATAATACATGCAGTAAAATATCACAAAATCAAATCATGGTTTTGGGCAAAATCTTTATGGATCAAGTACTAAATGAAATTCTAAACCCTTCAGAGATGTTTCATTTTAATGGGAAGAAGAAATAGTTCACTCTCTTAGTATGTTTAACTGTAATTATGGACAATGTGGTAGACACCGGCCCGCACTGATGATGATATAAAACATTTAATCACATTACTAATACTACAAATTAAAAAATCTTTAACAGAGCAAGTATTAATAATGTTTAAATCAATGCAGTCCTCTAGTTCGATCCTGATAGTGATTGTGCAGCCACTCCTTCCCAGCATGCCACACTGAAGAAGTGTTAATGTGTTGACAAAGCTACCGGTCTCTCTGTACAGTCTCAGCATTTCTAAGCAGAGACAGCTAAACGTGGCACTGAAACCAAACCTTTACAAAAACAGATCTTTAAATTTGGCTCAACGTCAACTGACTCATCTTATGACGAGCGGCACGTCGCCCTTGACGACTTATAATCGACTGTAAGAAAACCAAAGCCTCAGTACGTTTTAATCTTTACCGCTGGCTGCATGTATTGTCGGCTGATGAAAGAAATTAAGATTAACCCACTACCCTACAGCCAGAGGTCACTTGAAATAAGAGTATTAATGTGTTGGGAAGAGTGTGAATCTTAACAACAGTGGGTTGCAGCTTAACTCAGCCTACACGACAGCTCCCTCTTACTAGTCCTGGTGGCCTCGAGTATTAAGATTCTTCCATAATATACTTCCCTGGTTCAAGTCCGGGTGGTGACCTCTCTATCACTACTATACAGAAATATGTCAGAAATATGCCTATTTCAATGTCCCAGAGCCCAAGGGAACGTCTTCAACATGCTTGTTTTATCCAACCCACAGTCCAGACCATGAAAGTATTCAATTTACAGTAATATAAAACAGAGAAAGGCAGCAAATCCTCACATTTGCAAAGCTGATAGCAGCCAATGTTTGGCATTTTTGCCAAACAAAGAATCAATTAGCAGATTTGTTGTCTGATCACTTATCTGAGGAATGGACTAATCGTTTTGACACCTGCATAATTCTCCCTTTGTCCGTGAGTATTGTGTTAGTCTTGAACCATCACGGAGTTTTATGCATCTGGCCTGACGTTGCCATGTGTTAAGTACAGCCTTGGAATACAAAGCAACTATCAAGGCTTTCCTCCTGGCTGCAGCCTGCTGGCGGGTGGGCAGGAGTTTGGGGACGCACGGCAAATAAACAGTGTAATCAAGTGGGAGGAACTACACTGAGATTCAACAACTAGAACAGACGGATGGACCACACACACACACACACACAGACTCAATTTCACAGAATTATATATTAAGATCCAGCAGCGGAGTCTTTCTACAGGGACCACAATGTAGTACGAAGGCTAAAAGAGGGGCTTTCCTGGGCAAACTGAGGTGAAGCAGCAGAGCTTTTTTAGTTTTTGCAGCCTCCTGAGGCAGTGCGTGTGTGTGTGTTGTGTATCTGTGTGTGTGTGTGTAGTGTGTGTGTTCAGTAAGCACTGGGCCACTTTCCCAGATGAGATTCTCTGCTGCAGGATAATCCTGATGAAAATGTCTTTCCTTCCCCCCCTCTTTTTCTCTCTCTCTCTCCATCCCTCCATCCCTCCATCCGATTGACCATCCGCAGACAAACAGTTGGCTGGCCGCCATCGTTCTTCCTGTCCTACCTTCATTGAAATCTCACCTCCCTCGCACTACGCGTGACAGACACCTCACTGACGTTGGTACGTCTCAACAGGCAGAGCGAAAAAGTAATGCAATGACTGTGTCATTGTCATTTTTCAAAAGGCCGGGCTGCTTTTGTTGTTGTTTTAAATGAATCATAAGCACACCCCCAGCCTTCTTTTGTAGCTTTTACCTTGGACACCATTGATCTTTCCAGATTCTTCTTCTTCTCTTTTTTTCTGCTCACTCTTCTGTCAATAGCACATACTTGAGTCCATGTTATGAAAGACTTAATGCTGGTAAAATGACAAGAACCTTTCTCAACCCCCCCCCCCTCTCTGTCCAGCACTGACACCATATGCTAGTGCTTTCTTGCTTTCTAGAAAAAGCTTTATTGTTCTTAACGCCTAGTTGGATTTGACAAATTAAAAACAGTGCATCTTGATTTTTGTGCTCGGGGAAACAGAACAAGCATCGTCTGCTATTTTAAGACAGTTTTTCAGAGTCATGTAAGGATGTGCTGCGGACTCGCAGGAGGCAGTAAAACAAGTGCGTCAAGTGAGTGTGTGTTGCACGGAGACATCCTTCAAGCCCACCATGATTGCACATTTAAAAAAAAAAAAAAAAACAAACAATACAAAGGCAAATAACCTTCTCAGTAGTTGACCTCTCTCCCACTGCCTTGTCTTTTTTAGTTCGGACTATAAATTCGCTTAAAAGCATTATCATATAAAACAGCCTAATCGAGGTTTTCATCACATCCTGTCAGCATTCGCAGGTCAGAAAAGATCCAAGTGTCTAAAACGTGTTAGCTAGGCCTGTCATACGCTGCATTACTATTTTCAGAGGTTAGGGTGCTCAGAAATATCATAATTCAAGTGACACTATGCATGTTCTGACAGTTTTATGTAAAATGAAATTTGCAATAGCTGTGACAGCACACACACACAAACACCTCCTAGAATGAAATGGCAGCCAAAGGGTGGGGAGACTTTTATGGACCAACCACCAACCAACCAACCAACAGAGTGAACTGCATGTGCCATTTAATGTAGTTTTACTATTAGATAGTGAGAGTTGAACTTAAAAGAAAGGTTTGTGCTTTTCTCTGTGCTTTTATGAATCTACTTCATGAATGTAGAAAAAAAGGAAAAAAAAAAGACTGGAAGTAAATAACAGGAAGAACACACAAGCAAACTCCCATACACACAGTCTGGGCGTGTACAGTTAGTAAATTGGCTACGTGCACAAATAGTCCAGAGGCCAATAACACATGGCAAAAGTCCCTTCCTTTTTGAGCATACTGTCAAAAAATGCTGATATCGTAAGTAAAAAACAAATAAAGAACATTGTCAGTGTGAGAGTCCTCTTTGTTGTTTCCACTCATGATTAGTGATTTTTTTTTTGTTGTTGTTGTTGTTGTTGTTTCCACTTGTGATTAATGATTTTCTTTGATTTTCATGCATGTCCGTGAGTGAACTGCACTTTAGCCCATTTTTGAGCCTATATTTCTTTACATTTAGTCAACCTGCACCATGAATGTCATGCTGTTAGCTTTGTTAGCTACGAGCAGGTGCTTTTAACAGAGTAACAACCCTGGTGCAGAAAAAAAAAAAAAACTAATTGAAGAAAAGCTTTGGAAATTATGAGGCAATATTTGAACTCATACATGCGGATTTGTCCTTGATGAACATCAGACAAACAGTTTTCACTGGGAGGAATAAGATACGGTCATTCCAATGGTATGTCTATGATATCTGTATATTTATTTGTATAAATGCTTAAGTGGCCAGTATAGTGTAAAGTTTTTTAGTTTTTAACCTAAATGTACAGATGTATTTTCCGTAAGAGACATACAACCTTTCAACTTTCTCTCCTTTAATGTTTTTACCTGCATTACACAAACACAAACCATCTGGTATCCCACACAAAGAAATATCTACATATTCATCTTTGACCCAAGTATGACTTGTTCCTCATTTCCAACTGGCACCCCCTATAAATAGTGCACCAGTGGTACGATCCAGCACTGTAGGCTCAATAAACACACATGCTGGGTCGAGCACAGGTCAGGACCATTTTCTCTCCCCGCTAGGTGGGTCTCCTGAGGTCTACATGGCGGGGCATGACTGTAAGGTGACACTGAGGTGACCAAGAGGGGGGAAGAAAAAAAGAGAGTGGGGGAGAGTGAGAAAGAAGGGAATGCAGAGAAAGGGGAAAGAGAGAGAGAGAGAGAAAGGGGGGAGAGACATCCTCAAGGACAGATAACTTCTATTTTAGCCTGGTGGTAAACTCAGCTTGGCTGTCTGACAAGAGTACGACACAGTGGCAGTGTGTGTGAGAAGAGGGGTGGGGGGCGAGGTCACGGTGTGTGAAACTGCCTTATTTAGAAAAGGGAAGCACCCTCCAAGCAGCAAGAGGGGAGGGACGGAAAGGGGAGAGAGGGAGGTAAGGGAAGAAAAAGCTTGCGATGCTGGTTCTTCCGAGTCGGCCCTGTCCTTGACAAACAGCAGTAGTGTGTGGAGTGCTCTTCATCCACCCCCGCATAAAGCCCAGTCACATTTAGTTTGACCTGCCAGAACAGAAATCCATACTTCATCATCACAACTGCTGCCCCCCTTCAAGACCCTGCCTCAGAGACCATGTGTGTTTGTGGATTGTGTGTTAGAACCAACAAAGAGGTTATTGAGTGGGACTAACTGCATTGTAAGTCAGTGTTTTATGTAGACTACAATAGGGTCAATATCTCTCTCTATGCTATACGACTGCTGGCTGCTAAGTCATTGTTATGCTAACCAGGAGATATGGTGAGGTCTGTGTGATATCCTTGTTAAACTGTCACACTTAAGAGTGCTAAACGCTGCTGTAAAAGCACGAGCAAAAATAGAATTACGGGCACACATTGTGCCAATGGTCAACCTAGCCTTGAGTGACTCCCGAGACACAAAAAAGGTAGTACTGATTGGGTTGACAACCCTGTGATTTGAGGCTAATAAATTTGACAGAAAAAGATACAAAAAGCAAAACATTTAGGAAATAGCACAGAATTCTTAATAGACCAAGCTATGATATGCAAATAATAATGTGTAACCATGTTATCATATCAAAGGAAGTTTTTCCTCACCACCGTCGCCAAGTGTTTGATCATGGTGGAATTGTTGGGTCTCTGTAAATAATATTATTATAAAGAATGCGGTCTAGACCTGCCCTGTATGGAAAGTGTCATGAGATAACTTTTGTTATGATTTGGCGCTATATAAATAAAATTGAATTGAATATAAAATAATAATAAAACATAACGTAATAAAACTATAAAAAAAATAGGAAAAAAGAAAGACTGAGCTTAGGCTCCACTAACTGTAAGAAAACCATAAGAGGTGGATGATAGCTCAGAAAGAAATCTAGTATGTGGACCTTGAGTTTAGCTTAATACAAAAACTACTACTACAGTGTACATACTTTTCTTTGGTCAAGTACAAGAATGAACTTGTATGCTTATATATCTGATACAGGCAACATATAAAAACGGGACTTCCTCAAGAAATGTATTCTAAGACAGAAATCTGGGTTATCTTTTTTGCTGCTTTTTATTGCTGATATCGACATCAGTTTATCATTATAATAACAAAGGACAACCTACACTGGGCTGCTCTAATGCAGCTGCAGAGGCTCACTGTGTCATCATGCATCTCTTTCATCAGCCTAGCTTCCTGTCTTGCTGTCACCCAAAGATGAAATTAATGACTGAAGTGTCCCACTTCAAAACGTTGTTTGTTTAAATAAGCCACTGCCTGTGACTGTCAAGTCACAGCTCTGTCACCTGTTAGATTACATTAAACCCCTTGCCAAAGGACACACCTTGCAAAACAAAATATTTTTGGATGCTTCTTTTTTTTTTTTTTTTTTTTGCACCTGAAATGCCAGCTTCGCAGTCTGCAGAAACATGTGAGCTTTCAGAGTCAAAGGAGAACACCAGAGTGTTACCTTTCATGTGCTGAGCTCCAGGATGATATTTTTTCCCTCTGTAGCTTGTCAGAACGTTAGAGACGGGGGAAAACTTTGAGCTGTTCGTGCATCGAGCCATCAAACGCCCTCCAACTGACTAATGAGGACTCGTTGAATCCAAAGGCAACGGGGGTGGGGGGTGGGGAAGGGAGGTGATGGGGCAACCAGGAAATGTGCGTTTTTCCCCCTCCATCCTTCTCTTTTCAGTCTTAAAACACAACACGCGATCTGCAGCACGCGTGGGCAGAGGGGTGATAGTAACGCAGGTGTGTGTACGATGCATGTGTGTATACGAGGTGTGTAGGATGGGAAAAAGAGAGATGGTAAACTTGACGGGAAGCCTAAGTAAAATGAAATTATTCACACACACATATACACTGCACGAGACTGTGTAGAAAGAGATACATCAAAAAAAAGAAGGAAAGAGATGTATGTCTCTGTGTGTGATTCTCTCTCCAGGAATAGTGTGAGCACAGCCAGGAGCATATACTAGTGTGTGCCTGAGTGTGTGTCTGCAGATCATGCCAGGTCAGAGGTGGAACACAGCTTAATTCCCACAACAGCAGCAGCAGGCTGTGCCCGTCCATACGTAACCTGTTGGTTGGGTTTGCATTATGTTGTTTGGACTTAGACGGCATCGCCTTAACCACAAATATTAAACAATCACAAATACACCCCCCCCCACACACACAGGTTTTACTGTATTATCCAGGTCGATGGAAAGTCAACAGCCAACACTCGTGTGGCTGCATGTTTCTCTCTCCTTTCACCCTCTGCTGAGCTATGTCTTGTAATTACTTTAGCGCTCACAAAACTGTTCTCTGTGTCTCAGCACTGAAAACATCCCATTGTCCCACTGACTTCCAGAGGAATAAAGAGCATATTAATGTTAGACAGCCTCAGGCAGGAAGTAATGCTAGCTGCTGGGACAAATATGGCCTTCTGCATCATTCAGCTTCACTCAACCTTTGATCTAATTTCTCCACCCAGCATGTTTTATTCTGGGGATACAGGTGAGCTAGAATTACAGTAACTGCGAGCCATCTAAACAATTATTTGAAGATTATTCGGCTGCTCCCCCAGTTTAAGCCAGCTCAACATCTACAATTACACAAGTGAATATGGTCTATTTGTGTTCATCTACAACTGCTGCTTGAGGCCACAAACTTTTAACTTCAGGAGGCTCCAGGAAACATGTTAGTGCATCTTGAGAGCTTAAGTTTCTGTTAGGAGATGACAAATTCATATAATATGAGGCAGAAATAAACCTGCAGTCACAGAAAACAATCACTCCTCTGCAACGGTTTATACATTTCACTGCGGAAACTGGTACAAAGATCTTTACAGTTACCGGTAATTTGAGATGTTTAAAATATTATTGGAGAGAATTTTCTTACACATACTCTGCCTTTGCATTTATGAATATGCAAATCTGTTTCCTTTCAAAGGTTTGCAGTCTGCCGGACGAAAAGGTCCAGTGATGCTGGAGGCTTCAGGTTTCCATATCACAGTCTTTGCATATTGTTTATCTTCCTCATGGTTTAAATATTACAAAATCCTGCACATACATCCACATATTAAACTGAGGTTTAGCAGCTGAACAACAACAACAAAAGAAAACAGCCTTCTAGCATCAAGCTCTGCACATACATGTACATTAATGCACAGTGAAGCTCAACCACCGAAGTGAAGTTAAAGAATAAGCACACCACATTTTTAAATTTACATTTTGCATGTGGCTTATTTGCATGCATTCTAGCCCATTTACATGTCCTTCACTGGTGTTCACACACTGCAGGATATCAGATGGCTGCATCCATCTGCTTACATCAACAAGCCTGGTTTGTGGTCATTTCCTGCAGACTTACATTCTCACTCCTAACAAAATGCAATACGTTTGACTTGGAAAAAGACTGAGGTCTCCTTCTGGATTTTAAACAGCACCGTTTCCCTTAACTAAAGCAAAGTAAAGGGAGTAAACTCTCCGACTGCCGGGTGATTCAAAGAAAGGAACCTCAGATCGTTTAGTTGGAAAAGCCTGAAAAAACAGGATGCTGTGGAAGAGGAAGAGGCTGCTGATCTCTGCATACCCAGATCACCTCTGGTAATGTTAACTGACAGCCTCTCTGTGTGCCAGCAAAGCCATTTGTTTCGGCTTTGCAACTTAAGTCACAGGCAGTGAAAAGAGGGAGCAACATAATGAAATTGCTGTGTGAGAGGAAGTAATGAAGAGTGAATGGAGAAGTTGCGATACGGTGATACAACGGAGAAAAAAGGTGCAAAGCTGTAAACAACAGTATAATAAGGATGAGTATGGTATGTAGAAATATACTGACCATTTTACCAATAATCATTTCATATTTACATATGAATTCTTAAAAGAAATCCCACTACACATGTCCAAAACACAGATATTTGAGCTAAATGAGCTTCCAGACATTACAACCAAATGTTCCTTCTCTCTTTTTGAGAAAAGACAGAAACACTCCTGGGCCAGAGGTTTGTTATCTCTTGACACAAAGTATGGAAGATGCATCTCGACAGATTGTTTGTCATCTGTCTAACTGCCTTAAAGGTATAGTTCGACATTTTGGGAAGTGCGGTCATACGCTTTCTTGCTGAGAGTTATAAAAGAAGACTGATATGACTGTCATATCAGTATGGTAAACTATAGTGTAAAAATGACAATTCACTGTTTCCCAGGGGCATTCCTGGACTATTTCTTGGCTGAGAAATTGGCTGATCCCGGCCAAGAAACAGGAATTTGGAGAATTTGTTACTTTTGGACAGAGCCCGGCTAGCGGTGTCCCCCTTTTTACAGTCTTTTTTGCTAAGCTAACTGATATAATGTGTATTATTCTCTGCATCTTCTTGTTTTTGTCTCCTTGAGCCACTGTTTTTTCTTCACGTAACAGATACATGCCACTTTGCTAATATTGCAAATTGAAAATAAAATTGAGAGAGTGTGAGAGAGAGAGAGGGGGGGAGTGTGTTCTTAATCAAATCTGGCAAAAGAAGTGAGCTTTGGCTGTGGGGCTCAGGTGGAGTCCACACACCACTGAATAACATCTCCATCGTTCCCACCAGCCCACTCAGGCTCTTTGTTCCGTTTTCTGTTTGTATTTTTCAGACTTTCTATAAATCCATGCATTCTCCATCTTAACTTTCACACCTTTTGGCTCCCCATCCTGACTCTCATGCACACAACATACATATTCAGGTATGACAACGCTGTTCAGTCATCAGCTTTGGCATGCCTGAGAATAATTTTATACTCTCCTCCTCATTTTTCTGCAACCCCACACCTTCCTTACAGACACACAGCAGCCCAGTGCCCTGTCTCTCAGCATCAGCATCACTGTGAAGTGAAAAGGCCAGCATCCCCCATGAGATGTGGTCTTTGTTGATGTTGTTGTTTTGAAACTTGAGGATCTGGGATATTGGTTAGGGCATTGTCGACCATTTGAACCCACAGTGAGATAACCACACAGAACCAGAGCAGTAGTGGTAGTTACAGGCCTGTACTCTGGTTCATAGTGAAAATATATACTTCCTGCTTTCCCCAAGCTCAAATTCTTTCCTGCTCTGCTCTCTTTACAGCCTCCCAGGTACAGATCCAGGACCAATTTGCTGTCCAAACAAGTCAAAACAAATCAGGCTGCCATTTCCTCAAAAAGCTGCTTCTGGGTTCAACTGGACCAAATGAAGAGTGCTGTGCCTTCTATACCAAACAGACATAAACTGATCTCCCTTGGAGCAACCTTAGACTCTCAGATAATTACCCCTACCTGACATGCATCTTTAAAAACCTGGATTCATCTCAAGGGAACACACTGAGCATGCTCATAAGCAATGCCCTGTTTCACACATTCACACCTGGGAGCTGCCAGGTACAGCTACAGTCTGCTACTGTTGCACCACTGAGCTGCTCTAATAGAGTTATTGCTAATTAATTGCCTTGCTCAAGGGCAACGTGTCATGGGAAAGAGGTTCACGTTTACATGCCACAGCTAGGTTTTTTCAGCGTTTTCCAAAGTCACAATCCTCACCTGCGTCTCTATAACCTTCAGGCTGCCACAACCATTTCATTCATTCATTTGCACTAAATTTGCACTTAACTGCCTATCAGGGGTCAGTTTACTCAAGCACTCATATACTCAAACCCATCTGGGACCCTGGATCAATACCTGACCCCCTCCCCCCCATACAGCGACCAAGCAGGGAGGCGAGGCGGATGCGTTCTCGTGGGAAATTAGAAATGGATTCAGTAGGTGATGCCGTTGTTTTGACTAAATGGGAGATGAAAATGTTTTCTGTCAGCACACACAGAAGAAGACATCCACCTGGGGCAGGGTGATTCAGATGCTGTGAGATGACGTGTAGCAGGGAATTTCCTCTGGGCTGGAAGATGTAGCAGTGACAAGGCTGATGGCGCCATCGGTTCAGGTGTTTGATGGCGGGGATTAGTGATGTGTAAAGGTATAACAAGGAAGAGCTAGTCTGCGGAACATGTTTTACATCTCTGTGTCATTTTGGGCTCTGTTTGTAGTTGCTTTGCATGTCTTTCTGGTGATCTCTTTGTTGTTGTTTGACCCCTTGGCCTCCTAGGCCTGTTCAGTAATCCATCCATGGTCTTGGTACACAGTTATTAAAACTAGATTACACATACCCAAGACCCCCAAAAAAGCATAACAGAATAGAATCATATGAGGTGGTATGAGTTGTACACCCTCTCCACTGTGAGCAGTAGCAAGGCCACCTTTTCATTTCTACCCATCAGCCTCCTAATCCCGTCAAAGGCAACTTCACAAACCTCTCACACGCCACAAATACACCTCCCTACTCCACATTATACACGTCTTACACTGTACGTGCAGTGGTAGGGGTCTTCACGTCACAAGTCATCCTGCTCCCCTCCACCCGCCCCCCCACTGTGCCCAGCCTCCATATAAATATATAAATAAAAAAATAAATGTATGGTGAAGAAAAAAAAGGGGAAAAAAGCAGAGCATCTCCTCTTACCCATCTGTGCCTGTGTCGGATGTCTTTCAGAGGTTCATGGTGCATGAGAGCCCTGCTGTTCTGATTCTAGTCTGGTAGTTTTGCTGCAGAAGCCGCTATGCCATCGCATTGGTGATGCTGGAGTCTCGGTGATAACCAGGGGGCCGGGGTCTCTCTCTCTCTCGCTCTGCTTTAGCCGGCTTACTCTACAGTCATCTCGCAGTGTTTACCCCCCTCCTCCGGTTTTATCTAGCGGATCGGTTGCGCCGATGATCGTCCCGAGCAGGACTTACAGTGGATCCTGTCGGTGGTAGTGATGGCACAACCTCCCCTCTTTCCTCTGATGTTTATTATACGAAACACCGAGTAGAGGTTTATCCAGAGACGCTTAAAAATAAATAGAGAAAAACAAAAAAAAACACCGAGCTGCTTTGGTGCGCAAAGGGATGAACCAAACGGTGCAGAAAAGGATGGAGATGAAGAGATGAGGAGGGACACGGGATTGGCGGTGGGGGGTGATCGCCGCTGTCTGCCGTCCTATTCGCCGTTTTCTGTCGTGTTTACGACCCTCTGTCGCCTCCTCCCTCCGTCTTTTCCATCTATCTCTCCGTGATGCGTCTCCCTCTTTTTCTTCCCTTTGCGCTGCGCTTTGCACCCGGTGTGACGCCTTTTCCGCTCGGAAGAAAATAAGCTCCCCCCGTTCTCTTATCTTTTACTTCTTTTTCATCATCTTCCCTCTCTCCCTCTCGATCAGACGGGCTGCAAGGAGGAGGGGGAGGTGGAGACGAGTGTGTGTGTGTGTGTGTGTGTGTGTGTGCGTGTGTGTATAGGGGGGCAAGTGAAAGAAAACGAAGGCAAACGAAGGAGGAGCCCCGCGAGAAGAGAGCTCCTCCCCGTTATGCTGCTTATCAGTGGTGGACGAGGGGGGCATCATGCAGGAGGGAGATAGGAAATATGAGAAAAGGGGGGAGAGAGTGGAGGAGGAGGGGTGGTAGTGAACGTCTGCAGAGGCTTAGGCTAAGAGGACTGCTATTATTATTACTGCTACTTCTCCTGTGATACTTTGAGAAGTCTCCCATACCCTAAATATATCCTAACCCCATACAAGTTCTGCATTACTGGAAAAGGAGTAAAAGTTCACACCAGAGCCCCCGCGAGGTTGTAATGCACATTACATACCAGAAAAAAGAAATGCTGCATGGATAAAATATGAAGAGACAAGAGTGGTATTTGTGTTAAGTTTGGCCTGAATGAGGCGTCACAGGGATGTCCATGTTATAACTTAAAGTAATAATTAAAGGTCCAGTGTGTAAGATTGGTGGAGCAGACGCAGAATATAATACACATAACTATGATTCCACGCATGTATAATCACCAGAAAATAAGGATTATTATGTTGTTGTTACTTATACCACTAGATGCAACTAAATTCTACACACTGGACCTTCAAGACATTTTGAGAAATACACACGCTGTATTAACTTCCTTCCTGAGAGTGAGATGAGAACTTCTCATGCCTGTTCGGTATGGCACTGAGGCCAGAGGCTTGCTAGCTTAGCTTAATTAGCTTAGCTAATGTTTATTTTTTTTAGGCTACAAAACCAAAGTTAAACCACAATTTTTTTTTAAAAACAAATGAGATACTATAACACGTTAAAAAGGGAGCCACAGGCTGGTAAGGCAGATTTTTCCATCCGTTTTCCACTATTTCCAGTCATTATGCTAAGCTAAAGTAACTGGCTGGCACCAGATTTTATAATATTATAAGAGTGACCATCGCTGTCATTTGGTTTTCTATGTCAAATTGGTTTCGGTTAACTGTGCTCCGGGCTTGAATTAAATGTTTTTGTGCAAACTTTGAACTATCCCTTTAAAAGGCAGGGCCAGTAATTCTGAACAAAGATTGTGTCTCATTCCCTGATAGTAAAATAAACCTCTGGTGTTTGACAATTGAGTAATGAAACTAAACAACGGGATTTGCATGTTAATAATAATAAATAATAATACATTTTATTTAAAAGCGCTTTTCTAGATACTCAAAGACACTTTACATAAAAAAGAACATCAAATCAGCAAAACAATATGAAATAGTACACTAAAAACACATTAGACTGAGCTAAACATTAAAAGCAATTTTAAAAAGGTGTGTTATTGTCAGAGATTTGAAGGTGGGCAAGTCAGTACAGTCACGGATGTGTTTGGGGAGAGAGTTCCAGAGGGAGGGGGCAGCTACAGAGAAGGCTCTGTCAGCCCCAGGTTCGGTGCTTGGTCCTGAGTGGTGGAGTAAGGAGGTTTGCGTCAGATGAACGGAGGCTGCGGGATGGATTGTGGCGATGGAGCAAGTCAGTGAGGTAGGAAGGGGCCTAGTTATGGAGGGCTTTGTGTGTGAGGAGGAGGAATTTGAACTGAATACGCTGTGGAACTGGGAGCCAGTGGAGTTTCTGGAGGACAGGAGTGATGTGATCACGGGTGCGGGTGTGGGTGAGCAGACGTGCAGCGGAGTTTTGGATGTACTGTAGTTTATTTAAAGTTTTGGATGGTGTTCCGTAGAGGACACTGTTGCAGTAGTCAATTCTGGAAGTGATGAAGGCGTGAATAAGGGTTTCAGCAGCAGTTCACATGTTCACATCATATAGGACGGATGGTAGAGATTCCCATATTTACAACCTGCAGTTCATGTCACAGAACAACATGATGGTTGCAGAGTAAATAGTGAGAGGGTTGAAAATACAACACATTGTCAACATTCATCCTCTGCAGTCCACTATAAAAATGCGCTTGTTTTTATGACTTATTATTTATTCATCCATTTATATATATAATTTGTGTTTGTGTTTCAAATAGCATAAAGGGACTACTACTTGTATTTAGTTGCACAGTCTGTTGTAGAATCATAAATACATTCATTTGTACCTTTGACTGATATGTACAGTGTACATTTTACGATCTTTAAGACTCCAGTTGGCATGCCCAACTCTAAAATATGCTTACATGCACACTAATCTCCTGGTTTGGATCTGTATCGTGATTATGCAATTTATGCATGTGAACATACTGGTTTCAGGAGAACCTGGATAAAGCCAATTTTAAGAACACTGAATGAGACATTACAGTGAACACGAAATGCACAAAAAATGTGATAGACCCCATATATAGCCAGCATTAAGTTTGCCCATTCTGGGCTACGATAGAAACATAAAGGTTCAACATGGTGGACTCAGTGGTAGAGGACTTGTGGTGTCTGTAATATAAAAAGCTCATTCTAAGGTAACAAAAACTTAACCATTCTTATTTTCAGGTGATTATACACTAATGAAAATATAGTTATTATACATCATATTCCATACCATATTTTGTAAATAGTGCTCCCATAAATCTTACACACTGAACCTTTAAATGACATATTGGTCAGTGAACAAGACAAAGAAACAGAGATATCAATTTAAAAGGATAGAAAAAGCTGGTCTGGCACTGGTAATGTGGATAATACATTGTGTTGTTGCGCTCATCTTCTGTTATAAATGGTTAGAGACGGACACCAAATCCAGCAAAGTGGTAAATACAGAGTCCAAGCCGAGACCAAAGTGGGTTCATCCTCAATTGCTGAGTTAACCACTTGGGCTCAATGCCTAACCCTAACCACCGAGTCTCTGGCTTAATTCGGACCTTGACATCTCTTCCACAAGGTTCCATGGTTCCAAGGTTCAAGGTAGACAGCATTAAACCTTGGACGTTCCTTAACACCTTCCCAGAAGCGTATCCTAACCCTAACCACTTGGGCTCCAGGCTTAACCTTCTAGTCATGGACTGGCCACAGGTCTTGACATGCCTTTGAACCTTGGATATTCCTGATTGTAACACCTTCTCTGAAGGCTATTCTAAACCTAACCACTTAGGCTCCATGCCTAACCCTAACCACAGAGTTTCTGGCTTAATCCGGACCCTAATACATCTTCCATATGTCTGCCTTTGAACCTTGAATATTCCTCATTCTAACACCCTCACAGACAGCTATCCTAAACTGAACCACTGAGGCTCCACGCCTAACTGTAACCTCCTAGTCTTGGGCTGACCACGGATCTGAACATCTCACATATATACCAGCTTTTGGACGTTGCACATCCTTGAACATGGTGCCTCCCAGACAACTATCCTAACCTTAAGTCTGGTGTCTTGCCTAAACCGAATCGCCAGATCGGGATAATAAACCAACTCTAACCATCTCTCTTTCTCTCTCTCTCTCTTCTTTCTCACCGTCTTCTTTTATAAACTCGGTGTGTGGTTATCGGCTTGATTGCGATGGCCCGTGCTGTACCGTTCGTTCTCTGCACCAAACTGTGTGAGTCACTGGAGAGCACAGGGAGAGTTAATGTGTTAACTCATAAGCCCAACCCTAACCCTAACCCTAACTCCTAAGCTAACCCCCTGTGCCCATGCCCCCCGCAGGACTCATCCTAAGCACTGCGTTTTTACCCAAACCTAACTCCTAACCATAGCTCTGACCCGTTGACTCTCTACACCAAACTATGTGAGTCGTTGGACAGCACAGGGAGAGTTAATGTGTTAACTCTTATGCATTGATTGGACAATTCTTGATTTAGATCATAATTTCATATTGTATGTTTATTTTTTAAACTTTGGAACAACTGCTTGTGTTTAGGCAAAATTTAGCATTAAAAAACGTTGATTTCTTTTATTACATAAAAAGGGGGTTTATATGAAACATTTATTCATATCCATTCATATCCTCATTGAAACTTAATTACAATAGTAATGGTTAACTGGAATTGTAGTGTTGTAAAAGTCTTAAAACTGTACTTAAGTACCACTCCACTCCACTTGATCAATAAGTAGTGTCATACTGTAGCGAAAACATGGCCTCATCGAAAATGCATTCCTTCACATTTCACTGTTAGAGTAACCTGATTATTTCTGCATGGCCGGTTTCAACATGCAGAACAGTTTGAATGCACCATAAATAATAGCATGATGCAATTAAAGCTTGTTGATATGAAACAAACTGAGCTACAGAACAAGTCTACAGCCAAGTTAGTAGCTCTATTAGAGGTGAGGCCTTGAACTGAATGCTGATTTCATAAAAGCACTCACACAATGAGAATCTTAACACGCTTTATACTGTTTATTGTTTCATCAGGGGTTAAAAGGTTTGTTTAAATTTAAAGTTGTTTTGCAGGATAGCATGCTAACATTGGCACAACCTTGAAACGCCAAAAATAGGGGGGATTACGAAACCAAGTGGGTCCCCCCCAAAGGTGCTGATTGGCCGAAGAGGCGTCCTGTGTATCTGCGCTCGATTGCTCTGCTTGACTACCCGGATGTTTGTCACAGAAAATTGAATTTGAATTGTGAGAACTGAATGTTCAGTTCCAAACTAATAAATTCAATTTCAAATTACAATTCAGATTCAGTTTTTCAATGCAATGATTCAAATTGACCAATACTAATTCAAATTATGTGATTCAAATTCAGTTTTTTAATGCAATTATTCAAGTTAAGCAATTCAAATTCAAATATAAATGATTAAAATTCAGTTTCTGGTGACACATATTTCAGCCCATACTGCACCTATTTATACACATAGACCTTCAAATACAGAATGTAAAATATTCAGCAAAAGAGCCTTCTCAGATGACTCTGGAGATATGAAAGTTATGGAGGACTTCAGACAAACTGTTGGCTTCAGATTTCACCTCAGCAATCACAGAGCTTCCTTCAGATAAAATTCAAGAGTGACAAGACAGAAATGTAGAGTTGGAGACAGACCATCTAACTGAACTCAAGACAAGGAGGATATAAGAAGATCTATACCACTCTCATGTCTTTATGCTAAATATAAGAAAAGAACCAGGAGGCGGTTAGCTTAGGTTAGCAAAAAGACCGGAGAGGGAAACAGCTACCATAACTCTGTCCAAAATAATAAAAAAGGAAGAAAAGAACCTACTATAGCACATCAAGAGTGCAAAAAAATCACTGCTTCTGACCAAAAAACTAATCCTGCACCTAATCCTCCCATAAAACCTCAACTCATTGTTTTAGCTTTTTGGTTTTTGCAGAGATTAAACAAACATTAAACAACATTAGTAATCTTCAGAGAATCTGGACTTTTGGACAAAGACAGACTAGCTGTCTCCCGCACTTATATTGAATGATATTGAACGAGAGTGACATATTAGTACTAGAAAAGGCAATTTCTGAAGAAATTGTGGTGTGAATGCTGGATTTTGAAAACCTGGTGGTAAACTGCATATCTGGCTTTAATTTATATGCAAAAGCACCTGAAGGTGTAAGTAAGAAAGTGTGAGGGCCCAATAGTGTGAATGAGATATAAAAGTTAAAGAAAATGTATGGGCAATTTGCAAACTGTGCAACATTCTAATAATCTCAATCGGCAGTAATTAGCTCATCTCAATCAATCAAATCAGCTGCGTGTCTCCTGGGTCAGAGAGTTCATTTCATAGAGATTTTAGCTGAGGTGCATGCCTCATACTCCAGCTTCTATTGAAAAGACATAACTCCTTTTTTTTCCATTTGTTCACTTGGTTAATTTGCCCCCCAAAAAGTCAATTTGCTTCCGTAGTTACATGTCTGCAACCAGCACTAATTTTCCTACATTTTTGTGTATAAACTATGTTTGTGGAATGAAAAGTGTGGGAGTGAAAACAAGTTGAAGAGAAAGTCGAAGAGTTTTTAACAAGTTTGCTCCTTTCCACTCTAACTGCTGATCTCCCACTGTAGCTCTCAACATACAAAATAATACACTTTCATACAAAAATCTCAGAAGGGCTTAATTTTTCATGAAGTCTGAACTGTGATCGTGTGAAAAATATCAAAGATATGAAAAAGCTGAATTCATGTGTGTAAGTCCAAAGGGTCATGGACATTTTGAAGTCTGAATGGAGTTTCTATGCGAGTGTTTGAGTCGGTGGGCGTGAGAGCGTGAACATGAGTGGGTTTGAAGGGTTTCTAAGTGTAAAAAGTCTGAAAGAAAGTTGAATATTTTGAAAAGTTTTAATAGTATTTTAAAGTTGAATGATAGCTAGAATGTCTGAAAGCTGTGGAACATTTGAGAGTTTGAATGGAGTTATCTTAAAGTATGAAGTATTTATTCACTGAAATACGATAAGAAATTTATAAGAAAATGGTAAAGTTTATTTGTAGAGTGCTTATTAAAGAATAAAATTTGAAACAAATGAGAGACAGCTATTACAGCTATAGCATCAATATTGCACAACTGATAACATGAAACATTTGAACAATAGCACTGTAGTGTAAAATTTACATGGGTTTGTTGCATTTTAATCTGTGATCAACATCCTTTTTGTAGTAGATAGAAGTGCAAAAACGCTTAGACAATGTCATTGGGCTCATGAAGATGGCATGGCCACTGTTCTCTGAGTATCTGATACATCATGTGGAGAGTGTCAGAAAAGAAAAGCAGAGAAACGAAGAAGCAAACAAACATTTGGCAAAAAAAGCTGACCCAACTACAACTAAATTAACTCATTAAATGGACTTGCTGAGTTAACTACTATCCTTACAGCTGCCATTTTCAGCTGGACATGAGAAATTGTTAGAACAGTGTAATCTATACATAAAATAGATGTAGGGTTAGTAAAATCAGCACAGGCAGTACACATAATACTTAGACCAGGTGTTACACTGCCATACAATCATTAACTCATAGCTCTGGCCTATTTTGAATGAATGAATGCCTTTTATTGTCACTATATGCGTGTACAATGAGATAAAAAAATTTCCCTATTGCAAAGTCACATTCAAATGATTACAGATACAGCAGTGTGAAAACACAGTGTGTGGAGGGTGGTCAAGGACACATGAAAGTTGAAATAAAATTGAACAAGGTAGAGGCAGGGGTGAGCACATGCTGCAGTGTCAGCAGTTTTGATATATGCTATGCTAGCAGTTTTATCAAACATAGCCCTAATTGACTTGATTGGATACTAAGAATCATGTGATTTTGATATTAATATTTTATTGAAAGAAAATGAAAATGGTTGGTACGAATGTTGTGATTATAACATTATAAAAGATGATGTTTTGAGCTAAAAAAACTATTTTCCTTCATGAACGAAATCCGGTTCTATTTTCTGTGAAGAGAATAAAACCTCTGCTGCACTCAACTAAGAAGCTCTCCGGTGTTTTCTTTGAAGATAAGATTGAATTTATGAACAAATGTTGCAGGAGTCAGGACAAGATCCAGACTTCTGACACACAACAGTACCAATGACAGTATAAAGAATGGAAAGAGCCACCCATAGGTTTCTGTAGCGCTGTATTGAAGTTGGAAATGTGTGGCTCTGGCATGTTGAATGTACTGCTTCTTCAACCTCCTGGTTAACCTTAATATCAGCAAGGACATGCATCATTGGCAGACCTGAGGCAGGCCAAATGACTGTGGTGGTAAACCGTTGTCTGAACCGGGCTGTAAACATGTTTACTACTGCTGTGAAATTGGGCATTTTAATATGGTCGCTTATGGACGTTGACTCACTTCTGCAGACTGTCTCAAGCAGCCGCTCGAGCAATTACAGTTTTTAGCACTTCAGCATTGGCTTCATTCCCCAGCACCGGAGGTTGCCACTTGCATAGCACAAATGTCCTAATTTGAGTTGAAGTTTTTATATGAAAAATGTGGAAGTCGTCTTATTTGCCTACTTTTTTGTCATCTATGTACTTCTACATTTTGTCATGCAAGGTCATTTGAGGAAAGACCCAATTGCAGAGAGTCCAAAAAGTGATTTAATTACACAAAACACAAAGGTGACGCAAGGCAGGTCAAAAAAAAAAAGAGGAAAAAACATGCAAAAAAGCAAAGATTCCAAAGCACACGGACAAAACACAGGGCTGAATGCTTGACACATAGTAAGACAAAAAACTGACACTGAAACCAAGGCGCTCACAGGCTAAATACACAAATGAAGACAGGACAACAAGAAACAGGTGAAAAATAATCAGGGACAGGTGAAATTGATCAGGGTGGAACAAGACAACTCTTTCAACATGACAAAACAGGAAATACTAAACCAGAAACCAAAACCATGACAGACATTTTTCAAAATATTCTTTCTTTCAAGCTTCTTTCAAGCTTAATAACAATGAAAGTCAGTAAGATAACCCATCAAACCCACTCAATCTTCACCCTCTTACCACCCATACATACACACACACAGCAACTCCTTTCAAACTTTAAAACCTTCACAACCCTTTGAACTTTCACACATGAATTTAACTTTTTCATATCAGTCATATATTTTCGCACAATTGCAGTTCAAACTTCATGAAAGTTTCAGCCCATCTGAGATTTTTGTATTGGTGTGTATGGAATGTGGGAGAGCAACAGCAAGAGTGAAGAGGAGTTGGAAATTTATTTTTTTTTAAAATCTCTCCAACTTGCTCTCACTCCCACACTTTTCACTCTGCAAACACAATGCATAACAATGTACAGGAGGAAGTCGGTTGCCCGGCAATGGGTGTTGTTTACACGTCTTTTAATAAGCAGACTGCTGTATCAGGAGTTACAGCTAGGTATATTTAATAGATATTAGGCTAGATAGATGGATTGGGAAACATGACTGAAGTAGAAGAAGAATGAATGTCCAAGAAGTTTTCACCATGCACAGACAGGGAGAATCAGATAAGGCGAAACAACACTGATACATTGACTACATACAACTTTTAAATGCCATTCATACTTAAATTAGACACTTTTCCAACTCTTCATAATGCTTCAACTGCTTCTACATACAAAGTCAGCAATGCAGTTAAGCATAAGATTTTCATCCAACCTTTTATATACTATCTATTTTTCATACAATATTGGGTTTATTAAATTTTTTGATCAGATCTTAATCATCTCCCACCTATTCCAGCTATTCAATCTTTAAAATTTTTGTTAACCCCATCCAAACCTTAAAATGTTCTACATCTTTCTGCTATTTGCTTTTACAACTACATACTCTTTTCAACTTTTAGAAACACCATTCAAACTCTATCAAGGTCCACGTCTTTCTACATTTTGAGTTCTAAAAGTTCTTTTCAGGAACCAAAGTTGCTAGTGAACAAATGTCAATCATTGCCTTTATAAAACAAATCATAAATCCCATGGCAGTTCCTCACAAACAAGCTGCATATAAAAAAAATGTTAGCCGTTTACTCTCGGAGACAAAGCCTCAGACTTAATTACATTCACAACAAGAATTTTCAGACACTTGACTGAGTAAGGATCACAGGATTCACTACCAGAATAGTGTCAAACATGCTGTTACACCTGCATCTGTTCACAAACAAACACACACACACACACACACTCAGCTATTTTCCTCACGCATCCAAATATTCCAGTTAGTGAGCAAAAATGATAAAGTCTCGCAGATTTACCTCTCACATCTTCTTCTACACATTCCTTCCGTCTGTAGTCCAAACTTGAATAATCAAGCAAGAGTCAGCAGTACAGCTCAGGGTACAACACACTATGTCTGTTGTGTTCTGCTCTGCGGATTCCAGGTGACACTAAGCTCTGTCAATAAAGGTCAGCAGAATCACTTGTGTGGGCTGAACAAATACAGCAATCTACACTCCCTTTGGTGACAAAAGTGGATATGTTGATTAGGTGTATTCGTACCCTAAACACACCCACTCAACGGCACGTCCATTATGCCTTCTTGATCTTGCACAACATTTTAAAAAGCTTGGCTTTAAAGTGATACACCTACATGCTTTGAGTTACACTATGGAAGTATGGTATTGCGCGTATCTCCACAGTTCCATGTTACCAGCTGGGTGGCCCAAATGAAACTGATTCATAGCGTGAAGACACAGGCTCTACTTGAAGATGCACTTGTCAATCTGGTCTGTGACAGATCTGGATATCTAGCTCCACATTGCCATCTGATGGGCTGGTTTAGAGTAAAACAAGTGTATGTTTCTCTGTCAGAATTAAGCAAAGAGGAAAAGTAATCATCTGTTTTTTTTTTGGTTTTTTTTTGTTAGTCTCATCTGACACATAAGCATAAAGATTTTTCATTTGCTGTGTAAAAATATGCTCCCATTAGGCTCTCAGAGGATATAACTGATGATAAAGGCTGATGCAAATAAATATAAATTACTCAAGTAATGTGTTTAAGTATACATTTGAAGTACATGTACATTACTTTATGCTCCTTTAGAGTCAAATATTGTACTCTTTACTCCACCACATTATTTGAGAGCAACCGTTACCTATTTCTTTAAAGAATTTACATATAAAAAATATGATAAATATGCTCAGTTTATAAAATATGATGCACTGCTACTGATTAAGTGTAACATTTAGGGGGGCTCTATTTACAGAATATGGCAGAAAATAAATATAACATGCATAACTGTGTCTTTATTAGTGTAAATTCACCTGAAAATAAGGATCAACATATCTTTTGAGCCTTACCATAGAACAGACTTCATCATGTCGAACAGCCATGTTTATAAAGTAGCCCAGAATAGACGAATAAAACACTGGCTCTATAGTTTTTTTGCATGTTTTCGTGGCCACCAGTTTCTCCGTCACACTAGGAAGGAGAGGGAGAGGTGAGCAGTCAGCAAGTACACTTCTAAATTGCAATAAACCCTACACACTAGTCCTTTAACTACCTAACTATTATTGCTTAATAATTATATAGTTATCTGAAGAGTATATAGCATATTCTGTAGGTCAACTTGTATTTTGTAATGATGGCGTTCAATCCACACATAAAGCTGTCTGAAGACCTGCAGGTATGTGTATTTTACAGTAGTCTAATTGGTATTGAAGTCAGGTTTTACACATATATGTTAAGTAATATGCAACAAAACTATAAATATTAATTTATCATTGTACAACATAGGTTTGTATACAGGTTGGGAAATAAACGCGTTAAACCAGACACTGACAACGATGCTGAAGTTGGCTTTCGTTTTACAAATCTGAGACTGTGTTATAATGAATGTTTAGCCTCTGTATGATAATCCAGTCCAGATTTGAGAGGTCTAGCTACAGTGGTTTTTGATCTGGACCTGGTGTAATGAGGTCTACATGCTGAAAAAACGGTATAATGTGCCTTTATTGCATTTTCACAAATAAAATAAAAGTTTCACAGATACAATAGTAGGTGTCAGGCAAAGCTGATGTCTTACCTAAAATGTCTAAAACGTTTTCACATCAAGAAGTGTCACAAAAAACAGCCAATTAATGGACAAACAGTCGCACTGCACAATAAGTTAATTTCCCCTTAAGGCGAATCGGAAGCCAACTTCAGCGTCACACTGACAGATAAAACTCACCTGCCACACAGTCAATCCGTGTTTTACTGACATTAGTCAGTGGTGCTTTCCCACCATGGTTGTGTAACAACATGCTAGTCGGATGCATAAATAAGTCATAAGTGTGCAGAGTGGCTGCTGATTTATTGATAGCATAACTTCAATTGGCTAGGTAATGCTAATCAGTAATATTTAAATGGAAGACAAACTTACCATTCTGTTGTAAATTGGGAAGAACAAGTTTGATCCAGGGGGTTGGTCAGTGCCCTCTGACTCCGAGTCAGATTGTGGTTCTGGTTGTTCAAACATATAGGGCTGGACAATACCAATAATACTGCTAGCTGTAGCATCCATATTGTGCTTGTTGTTACAGTTTTTGACTGTTAAGGGAGGCGTGATCGAGTGGGCGTGGTTTTGGCGCCTTCAGCAGACACGCCCCCACAGTCCTGCAGCTGAGAATAATTTTTACCTGATTTTGACACCTAATTTCATAAACTTGTCGTTGTTTTTAATCATTCAAATGTGGCTGGGTGGTTAATAACACTCTCTTCTTTCTTCCACACATTTATATTTACGTTACACAGACTTTAAATCAGCTCCAACATAAATGCTACATGCACAGCTATACATTCGTATAATTCCCTTCTCTTTGTGCTATCTATGTCCAGTTTACAGCTTCATGAACTTGAACATAATATTGAACGTCGTGTGTGCACCAAAATGACCTTTGATTTTTACTATGACACTTTATGTTTTATGAGTGTTTACACAGACAAGATCATCACACACACACGTTTACATTTCCCTGTGTGTGTCTCTTTTTGAGAGTTTACATCAGAAGATTGATACCACGCTGTATGCTGACTGTGAGGGCACAGGAGTGGATGTTTGGCTTAGCTTAGCATAAAGACTGGAAACAGGTGGAAACAGCTAGCCTGGCTTTATCCAAAGGTAATAAAATCCACCTTATAGCGCCTCTAAAGCTCACCAATTGACACATAATATCTTGTGTTTGGAAATCACTGCTTCTGGCCAGTGAAAACCCCCCGGTAAAATCACAAATTGTTTTTACAATTTATTGGTTTTACATAGATAAAACTACCAATTATACAATTCAATTACTTTGAGGTGTGAGGTGTATTCTGGCTTAGGATATTAGGTAGATACAAAAATGATACTGTTCTTCTCACATAACTTTGCTTTGGACAAAAACATCTGCCAAAATGAATACATGCAAAGGTAACTTTCAACACTTCATTTCTTCTCTGTTTTATTACTGACCAAATCTGAACTGGAGACTGGTATTGGTAGACAAAAAAAAATCTTTACTTGTGGAGTTGTAATAGCCATGGAGCCTATGTGAAATATTATTATGTGAAATAATATCCATAACATTTTATTTTATGCCACTGCGTTTAGCACAACGTTTGGCTACTTTATGCTGAGGACCTCAGAGTTGTTATTTATGTAAAGAAAAAAAAAAAAAAAGCCCTGGAACTAGGCCCAGGATTGTTGACATGCAGGACCAAAGCGCTTACATTGAGCTCCCTCTGAGACCATCCATCACAACAACACATGCACAGTATGTTTCTAGAATACGCTATATTTTGGCAAGGCACTACTGTATATCTCTCAGCATGCAGCAGATTAATATTGTGATAACCAAACATAACATACACAGAAGATGTAGAATGTTAGATTAATCATTTCCATAACAGCCATAGGCGTTACATTTTATCAGTGTGGGGACAGGGATGGACAGAGAGAGGGAGTGGCAGCTCGGTTTAACCACCTGACTTTTTATTTCCTTCATTTTCAACAAGGAACAATAAAGTTAATTGAACTCACTTTTCAAGAATTGGGTCATGGCCTAAGCCTGAAGAAAACTCCAATTACCGCTGAAATGAGCAATTAGTAACACACCGTGTCTGCTTTGATACTAAACAACTCTGTGTTAAAGTACAGCTCCAACTTGGTGATTTGAGGGTTTAATAGGAAATCATTTTTCTCATTTATTACTCTTTTATGTGTTTCTAATCACTTCCCTGATTAAGCCAATTAGAGTCTCATAACAGTGTGAAGTTAATTTAGGGAATGACATCAACTTCCAGCAGGAAGGGGCTGTGGACATAATGTTGGATGGTGACTGGTGGTGCAGTTCTGGGCTCTAAATATTTTGGGAACCAGTTTTTCTTTGGGCCGTTTGCAGTCTACTTTAAACTGTGATCTGTATGCCCAGCTGATATTCATGATACGTGATCCATTTCTAATAGTGCTAAATCTAGACTAACCTTCTATTTCTATTAATTCCAGTTTGTTCCAGACATTTTTGTGCACTTGACACCGAAACAGGAGCCTGTTCCTATTTTAAATCTGCACAGATTTTTGATAAGCTTTTAATTTATTTTACCAATCACTGGTGATTTCTCGTAACAACAGTAAATGTTTCTTTGAATCTTTGAGAAGTCATAAAGGAGAGACAATATGCTGTCACAGATTGTATATTTGTATATCTTGGTAGCATGTGGAATGTGTTTTCTCAACTGGAAAATCAATTTTTTCTTCTTCAAAGTAATTCTGGAAAACTGTGAAAACCTTGACATGCAATAAACATAAAAAAACTGATATTCAGTAGAAGATTAATAGCGGGGGTTGAAAATTAGTAAGCACAAAACCTTATTTCAAATGTGATTCTGAAATCACAGGAGACACAGGATCGAAAAACCATGGAGTGATGGCTCTGTTTGACTTTGATGGATGGCTTCATTTGTTCCAACAATCACTTAGCTCTTCCAGTGGACCCTCCCCACTCTTACCCATCATATGATGGTCGATTATATTTTTACTTCACCGCGTTAGGAACGCGGTCTGCTGCCGCTCAAGTCGCTGGTACTCCGCATCCATCAATCACATGCTGCTGAGGTGTCAAAGAGGTCCTCTTTCATATCATGTTGACTAGTTCAGGACTCAAACATTGTAGGCACGCTTAAGTTCTGATTCAGAGCAGCTTCCGGTAAGACACCTCTCCTACTCTTCTCACGCTGTAGCTTGTCTTGCATTACACAGCCACTGAATCACTTCATTGTTGATCTCTGAACACCTCCAGGTTCAGTTTTTCGGTTCTCAGATTTAGATTTGTTTCCGGTGAGTCATCCATGTCATGCAGATGGATTTTTATACTTTGTTTCACCATTGCATTTATAACTACAGCCTTGAAATTGTATGATTTTGACATTGAAAACTAAAAAAATACTTTGTCATATTTGATGTTGTGAATTATGTTGCAATTAGCATTCTATGCGTGTGTTTTCTTTAAGCACCTTTCTATATTACAGTTTCCGTTTCCAACTAAACTACCCATGCACACACAGGAAATGATGCGTGTTGGATGTAGTGTAGCTAAGATGGTGGCTTGTTAGCTGGTTGTTCCGAACAAACTGATGTTGGCATATTTTTAAAAGCAATGTTGTCATTTCCCTTCCAAGAAGGAAGGATCTTTTTCTTTATCCTTTCAAGACATTTCACAGCAGTGTTTCTGACAATACACTTACTCATTAACAGTAATATAATTTACCACTCAGTACTGAGCTAGCTAGCAGCGTAGGAGAAACTGTTTTATTCAATAGTAGTAGAAGTGTTTCTGGGTTGTCTTGTCTTGTTGTTATTTCTATTTTTAGCCATACTTCTATTATAATTATAGTGCTTATTATTATTATTATTATTATTATCTATCCATCCATTATCTGTAACTGCTTGTCCTCATCAGGGTCACGGTAGAGTTGGAGCCAATCCCAGCTTACTTTGGGCGTAAGGCGAAGTACACCCTAGACAAGTTGTCAGCTCATCACAGGGCACATGGAGACAAACAACCATTCACACCCACATTCATACCTACGGGCAATTTAGACTCACCAATTAATCTAGTAAGTGCTTTATTATTCCAGTGGAGTGTCTCTCCCTTTATCCACTCCACTGATCATGCCCACCAACAGTTCTGCCTCTTAAAGGAAGTTTTTCCTTGCCATTGTCGCCAGGTGCTTGCTCATGGTTGGAACTGTTGAGAAAAACGATTACGAGACCTACTCTATATTGAAAGTGTCGTGAGACAACTTCTGTTATAATTTGGCACTAACTAAATAAAACTGAGTTTCAAACAAAATGACTTGAGTGAGGAGCCAAAATACAATTAAAATTTCCCAGGACAATATAAGGACTATATTTCCATGTGGTTCCATGACTGGGAAGCTGGACTAGTCTTTCCAGGTTTTCCATGTGGGAACTCTGACTAGTGCTTCATTATTCTCTAAATAAGTAAAAATGTACAGACTAGTTCCTCTTCTTTCAATCAATTACTGGCGGTGTGCTTTGCTGCCTCTCCACAACCATGCATTATTAAAACACATCATGTGACCACCTGTCACCACAGGTGCCGTCACGACCACCAAACGACACAATCTTTGGGTCTCGTTTGATGAAAATCAAACGAGATTAACAGAAATGTTTCAGGCAAGATTGTCAAGTGTTTAAGTGTTAATATGAAGAGAAGCCCAGAGAGACTTATTGATTCATTTGGAGATATACTTTCATTACAAATAAAAAAGTACTTTCAAATGCATACACTCATTCCATTTTAAGGCCTAACAGTATGTAATCATTCTCAAATCCATTGACGTGTTTCTCATTCTCAAATCTACGTGATTCCTGTTAGCAGATACATGTTTTTACATCTGACAATGATGGCTACACTCTGGATTACATATATTCACAATCACTCATGACCAGCATCTATTACAAGAAGAGGAAAAACACTTCATGATGTGTCATCACACCATTTTCTCACTGTTATTCATTGCCCACTGGCTTCATCCACTGTTTATGTTTGATAGCAAACCCCAGTCCTTCCTCCATGCTTCTCCATGCACCTTGAGGTCACTTATTTTTAGTTATGATACATTAATAGCATTTTTATCCGTCATCCCAACCACCTCTTAAAATCTTTGTCCCTTCGAAATCCATGTGCCTCCTTGCTGCCAGAAAACCCAGTCCATCTCTTTCCAACTTGCACCCTTGCTTGTCCTCCTCACTGGGGTCCCAGTCCTCCCTGGGTGCTCTGGCCATCGCTGTGATCACTTCCCCACAGGAGATAAAACTGACTGAAGTCCACGTAAGGCGGGACCCTGCCCGTCTCGTCGGGCTGAGCCGCCTGGCTGCCTCTTTGGCGGAACAGGCTTCCATCTCCCGAGCTGGAGCTTGAGCTCTGCGTCTGGGTGTTGGTGGATTGGAGGGTGGCCGTAGGGCTCTGACTGCTGGAAAGAGCGGAGGGAAAGAAGAGGGAGGAGGGGGAAGGTGGTTGGTTGACGAGGGTGGAGGAAGAGAAGGAGACAGGTATGAGGGTGGGGATAGAAGAGGAAGAAGTGGGGGTGACAGAGGAGGGGAAGGGGTCCGTGTAGGGGGTGGAGAGACAAAGGAGAGAGGTGGAGAGGGGGAGAGGACGGGGAGGAGGAGGGGTGGTTGAAAAAGAGAAGAGGGAGGTGGACAGGGGGAGAGGGGGAAGAGGAGAAAGGGGGTAAAGAGGGGAAAGAGGGAGTTCAATTATGGGCTTCAGGACATTGACGGAAGTTTGGCAGGTACCGGGGTGAAACGTGCTAAAGGAGTGAAAAAGGAGAGGCAAGGACAGAGTGTAGGACAGAGGATGGATATTGGCAAGTCGGGGCCAATGAAGAAGAGAAATATAAATGTGAGTCAGACAGTGAGTGGCAGGGAGAAGCATACCTTGTGGGCGAGTGAGCAAGAAAGAAAGAAAGAAAGAAAGAAAGAAAGAAAAGTGTGCACATGCAGCAAACCCAAAGTAGCAGCCACACAAGTGCTAATCGTGTTCACTAATATTACAATACAGGTATTTCATTTTTGGCTGTTTTTTCTGAAAATCGACCGGATTCTCTATGCCGTTTCTGTGCCCGGTGGAAATTGGGGATGAGGCTCATGTAGCAGGCCTTGGCGGGGAAGGTCGTGAACTTTTCTCATGTTATAACTCTGGTGGTCAAAGTGATCAACTCGATTAGAGCAAAAGCGCTTCAGCACCGCTTATTCAAGGCGTTATTGGATGAGCTCGATGCCGCGATTTGTTGATTTGCTGCCCGAGATAAAGACTTTTCTGGAGACAAGGAACGAGGAGCATGAGGAGCTGTCAGATGATCAGTGGCTGCTGGACCTGGGGTTTCTGACAGACCTGACGGCAAAACTGAACGCACTGAACAACGAGCTCCAGGGAAAAGACCGACACCTGCCCCACATGATAAGCGCAGTGAATGCGCTCAAGGCCAAGCTCTGTGTTTGGAACACACAGCTGAAAAACGGGAGGCTGACACATTTTCCCAACCTGGAGAAAATGTCACAGCCGATTGGTGACAAGGACGCTTTTCACCCTGAACAGTACTGTGTTCACCTGGACAAAGTGGCAGCAGAGTTCAGTCGGCGTTTTGGTGAATTAGACGTCATGGAAGATGTTGCTGCATTCGTCTTAAACCCATTCCTGACCATTGATGTGGAACAGGTAGCAGCCAAATTTCAGCAGGTATTTGCTCTGCCTAGTGGGGTTGACATGGAGATGGTTGATTTGCAAATTGGCCTAATTGCATTGAGAATGTTGTTAGCATTACAGTTCTATTTTCTAAAATGCTGATATGAAGCTTCAGTGGATAAGCATAACACTTGATATGATCTGCTTGTCTACCATAAACAAAATACTGTCCTCATATAAGTGGAAAATTCCACAAATTCCACATTCCTTTTCTTTTTGTGTTGAAATGAAATTGAATAACTTAGAATTGAAGTTGATGTGAAGCTATGGCCAGTTTGATATGCTACTGTAGTTACAGTGTTTTCTTTGTTGCATTCATTTGAACGTTGGACCAAAGCATTTTATGTAATTCAAATACAATTAGCCTGAATAAAAGGCGTCAAGTTGGAAGTACAATCTGGGCTGTCTTTTTCTTTCAACGCTTCAATAGGTAGATCTTGCCTCTCACCAAGGTGGAGGTCAGGGATCTTGGGCTTAAAAAGGTTGGAGACCACTGGTGTAGACAGTACACATTATTCACTGAGACATTGTGCACATGCCGTTAAAAGAATTAGACTTGTGAACGCTGTATTTCTACTGATTAGCCTGTGATCAGTAGATAAAATAATTGCCGCTGCGCCAACTTTCCAGAGTTGTAGGATTCTGTCTGATTACAAACCACTGTGCCAACCGTTTGGCGTCTTACAAGCCTTTTAACAAAATAATCTGGACTTCCTGGACATTACTGTGTAATTTCTGTACAAACAGTAAAACTGACCCCTGAGAGCAATACTGATTTAGATCAAGTAAAGCTAGAAAAGTATTCTAATATTGAACTTTCCCACAAGCAGTCTTACTCTTCTAGTCTATAAAAGGGACCACAGTGGCAGAACATTGGGGAAGTGAAAACCATGCTTACATAAGAATAAGAAGAGCAGTGAAGGGAAGCAGGGGAGTGAAAATCAAACTAAAATAAATTAAAGCAAGTAAAAAATGAGGGAGTTGAGAATCTTGCTTATGAAAAACACCCCAAATAAATTAACAGTAGGGAAGGAAGAGTGGAGTCAGAATAAAGCTCACCCAGAGTGAACACAACGGCAGTGAGACAAGTGAGGGAAAACAAAGTTTATGAAGCAAAAACACGACAGCTGTGAGACAAAAAAAAAACAAAACAAGCTCATTCAGCACATGCACAGCAGGGGAAAAAAAAATATGCGAAGGAGTAAAAATCAAGCTTACCCAGATCAACATGGTAGGAGGGAATTAAGAGTGAAAACCAAGCACAGATGAGAGACAAACCAATCTTACCCTGGTGTGGGGGTGCCTTCCTCCAGGGTGGAGGCAGTGTTGGTTCCATTGGTAAGGGTACTTTGAGAGGGCATGACCAGTGAGAGGGTGACACTGGTTTTACTGGTGCTCTGGCTGTTGGAGTAGGGCACTGACACGGGGTAGATGCGTCCACCTGAGAGGAGGGAAGAGCACATACGTGTAATAAAAGGCTTTAAAAATCCTGTTCATCTCAGAACTGCTTATAAAGTTGACCAAGACTGCTGTTCAATTGTTTTAAAATGAGAATGTCTGAGGTGCACCAGTGTTCTTTTTCATACATTTCAGTGCTATTATCAAGAAAAACACAGTCAAACTAGTGTGCAGTCTCAGCATAAAATAGGCACCTTGGGAACCTGAAGTAAATTGGATTTTTCTTCAGCCTGGACTTTGTGATTTTGGCTCTATGTGGTATTCTTGGCTGCACCTCTCAATTTTTTTTTTTTCGTAAAGGCTGGCTGCTCAGATGTGGATAATCCTAGTGTTATTGTATTATTTCAAGATTTCTTTTGAAGTGCAGCTCTCCACTGGTTTCAAGTTTTCAGTGTGTGACTAGTTTTAATTCATGTTGTAATAGCTGTAATCTTTAAAAGTCCTAAAATATTCAAATTTATCACGTCTTCTTTGGCCCCATTCTTAGCATTGGGTGCAATCTCATACTTGTATTTACCTAAATGTTTATTAAATGTGCATCTGACACACTGAAAAAATAGCTGTGGACAACTAAATATGACACTCCTTATAGCTACTTGGTTAAATATTTGATGTCTTTACACTTAAAGCAAAATGTCTTTGCTTTAAGTGCTTACAGCTCATAAAAATATGTTTTGACAGGTGGTTGTGAGTGGTCTTTGTTTTCAAAGGATTTCGATCAGGAGTGGAGTATGATTTTTCAGCCTTCTGTATGAATCTGACTCTGACATTTCGAAATGCCTCTAAAATTTTAGAAGTTTTAAATGAGGATCATTATTCATGTGGCTAGTGTGGAAGTTTGCTGGTGTTGCATGAAATGGGACCCAATCCTACCCTGTGTGGGCGTGAGCGCTCCGTCAGCCAGCGGGTAGTTGAGCGTGCGGATGAGCAGGGTCATGTCCTCATGCCGAGAACAGTAAGTCGCCCTCTGACGGCCGGACACGTAGACATCGTGGTGCAACCTCTTGACGCGGTCCACCACCGACTGAGCCGCTGTCTCCAGACTGGTCTGCTGGGCCAGCTCTGCTGCTACCATGGCAACGATTTCCTACAATGGACAGCACATGAGACGGAGGGTCAGAGAAAGAAGGATTGTTGATCGAATTGCAGAACTAAAGATGATGATGAAACGAAAGAGCGGAAAGTGAGAAGAGGGAGATAGGAGAAGAACAAAAAGCCAGTGAGAAGTGAAGAAAAGAAAACAGCATTGGACACTCAAATGTGGTCAAGAAAACAGGACTTGGAATACAAGAAGAGACAAGTAGGAAAATAACAAAATATTAACAGAGAGATGATATCAATAAAGAGACAGCATAGGAAGGAAGGGAGGAACAGGGCAGGAAGAAAGAAAAACATGAAATTTGTGATTTGAGTTGGTTTGCAAAAGAAGCAAGCGGAGGGAAAATGGTTGGGGTGCTGAGAGGATGAATCTGCTAACCTGATTGGCTTGCTCAGGGCCGTGGGCAGACTCAAGGGCATTGATGAGACCTTCTGACATCAGCAACAAGAAGCCTGTCACGCTGTCCAAAGACTGGCTGCCGTGAATCTCTGGTTCTGCGATGATTGGAGTCGTCTTGGCCGCGCTGTTGGTGGAGGAGGACAGATAGGTACGTTCAGAGATGAATTAATGTGAAAGAGAGAGAAAGAGGAATACAAGCAAGCACGGGGACTGAAGGAGAGAGAAGAAGTGAAAGGAGAGAGAGAGAGAGAGAGAGAGAGAGAGAGAGAGGAAGGAACTGAGACAAAAAGAGAGACATAAGTGCACCTGACCTAAATACAATAAACCTAGCTAATCTCATATATCCAAAGAATCGCTTATACTTTGTCCACATCAAATTTCCTGCACTCTCTTTGATGGCAGTAAGGAGGAAATTCTATAAGATTGTATTGTGTGTTTTATTGAGGATCATAATTGGAATGACTCGTAGATATCTGATCCTGATTTGCTTGGCCTGGACTGCAGACAGGAACAGGAAATGAGAAGTGTGAGAGAGGGGGCCTCCGGATCATGGAATTTCAAGAGGCTCAACTCAGCTGGGGTAAAAGAGAGGCTGGAACAGAGTCAGATCTGATAATAAAGACCATAATATGGAGACAGAGCCTCCACTGTCCAGGTAGTGCACACACACACACACACACATACACACACACACACTGCTACAAAGTCTACTTCAAGAACTGTAAGTCAAGTGGAACTGTGGCAGCTAATGAAACATGTTAAAAGGAAAAGTTTGAAGAGGGGACGTTCGGTGATTCGCTTTCCTTCTGAGAGGTAAATAAAGATCTCTTCTGTCTGTATAGAACGCCAGCAGGATGAATAGCTTTGCTTAGCTTAACTTACCTGGAAATGAGTAAAACAGCTAGTCTGGCTCTTTCCAAAGTTTAACAAAATCTGCCCACAGGCACCTATAAACCTGCCTAATTAACATGTTTTATGTTTTTTAATCTTTCTGTTTTTCTTTCCTTTTTTTGTGCCAAAGACAGACAGGAAAACAGGCTGGAGTAAAACCCGGGTTACTGCAGCAAGGCCTCAGCCTTTTGCACATGGGGTGCACACACAACACCAGTTGAGCTAACAGAGCACCCCAACATGTTAAAACACATTTCTTTAATCTCTATATTAACTGAAATCCAAAAAAAACGTGATAGGAGTGTCTTGGCTGCATCATAGAGACAAAAAAAAGACTCCAGGAATTCACTGTGCTGGACCAAGAAATAGTTCCAGTACATAACTCCTCATAAAACAACTTGTTTTTATCTTTCTGTTTGTGTACGGATTAAACCAGTGAGTTATGACACGTTGCTAGTCAAATTTAGGCAGGTAGATGGATTTCTTTTAGCCTTTGAACAGAGATAAGCTAGCTGTTTTCCCATGCTTCCAATCTTTTTGCTGAGCTAAGGTAATTGTCTCCTGGCTCTATATTTATCACACAGGCATGAGAGTGATATTGACCTTGTCATCTATGGCAAAAAAAAAGAAATAAACATGTTTTTCAAAATGTCACAATATTTAAAGATTTAAAATTGAATCCATCGACAAATACAAAACTAAAAAAAAAATGTATTTTATCTTTTGTATAGGATTGTTCAGGATGCTTTCTTACTTTTTAAATCTTTTGGCACTTCAAGTGACGTACCGATACATCTTTACCTCTCGAGTATATTTATCGGTTCCTCCCTAATAAATAGGAAACATAAAGAATGGTATGTACAATGTGATGGGGTCTGAGTATTCTGACTTCACCTGAGCAAGTCGATTTCATTGTAGTTGAACTTCACCCGGTAGTCTCCGAGCCTCCTGGTGCTGCTCTGGCCAGCAATCTGCCCCGCCTGCCTTACACGAGCTGAATCCACACCTGGGTAAAAAAAAAAAAAAAAAAAAAGGAGGAGAGAAGAAAAAACATTACAGATAGCGGGAGGCAGAAAGTGAACAAAAGAACAAAGAACAAACAAAAGAAATCAGGACTGCGGTATCATGATGAGACAGAGGCGGTGGGGGAGAGGGAGCAGGACATTTTATACGGAAAAGGAAAGGATAAAGCAATAAGACAAGAGCAATAAGTAGAAGCGAGAGATGGGGGTGGGAGGAGGAGAGGGGGGGTGTATGTTTGGGGGTGGATGTAAATATGAGGCGAGAGGTCACCTTCAGCTGGGTTAATGGAATGACTGCCATTTCATTTAAATCATTCAGAGAGGGGCCTGAACAACAGAATAATTATGTGACTCCCAACTGGAGACAGAAAGAGCAAGAGAACAAAGAGAGACAGAGACCTCTGCCTCCTTTTTTATGGTGCGGCGTGAAATGGTGAGAAACAATGCAGCTAATTCAACATCATATTCATTACAGGTGCCTGGCTACACCTAATGTTTTGTCTGCAAAGTTAATCACAATGTATGTATTCCCTGTTACATACACAACCCTCATTACTGGACCATTAGCTCTGCTGTCCACGGTGGATAAAAGGCTCCAATTGTGTCTTTATGCTGGCTTGTCCTAATGGCTGTCTCTGTCTGCACAGAATACAACAAATGTAATGTATGTCTGAACGTACATATGCTGCTGTGTTCATTTTTTCTATACCAGTGTGACCAAGATAAGATTAATTTGTCACAGCCACAATAACTTAAAGTCCATGTAAAGTGAGAATAAATATTTGAGTTTGTCAGATGAAAGAAGAAAGTGTTATTAACCACCCACGACTAAACGACTAAAACGTGTCAGATGAGTTCAGAAAATGACATGACTAACTTTGAAACACTCTGAGCGAGATGACTTAATCGCTAACTCTCTGCTAGGGGTGTAGGGTATGCTCAGGGTGGCCTCAGTGTGTCATCGAGCCACCCTTTAGGACCGCCCGAAAAATCCTGGACTGAAAACTGGTGAAAAGCTGTTTTAACCTCTAACTCCACATTTCAGTAATATATTGTTTAAAGTCTTTTCACATGTTTTCGGCAACTATTTTCCAACATATTTAATGTATTTTTCAGACTTTAAGTGAGCATAAACTGGACATAAAAATGAACACTTGTTTTTTGTGACTTGTGAATCAGTGACTAGATTTTTGTCTTTCTTAGGATTAATGAGTACAAGAGGAAGGAGGCAGCGCTGCTAATAAAATTGGTGATATGGAATGTGACTCACTAGATTATGTGAACTCGCATGGCTACTTATTAATTTTTCCGAACTGAGCTCAAATTAAAATTTGGAGGTCCAGTGCGTAAGATTTAGGAGGGTTCTATTGACAGAATATGGCAGAAATTGATCACAATGTGCATAACTATGTTTTGAAAATAACAATTAACAATGAGCCTTTTATATCTGCAGATGCCGCTGGTCCTCTTTCACAGTGTCTGCCATTTTGAGGGACCAAACTAACCCTGTTCAGATGGTTTATGTATCTTTTCTGTCATCTTTGCATATCACTGTCTATGTGTCTGTCTGTGCGTCTCACCCAGTGCAGCCAGTCTCTGTAGCTCGTCTTCATTGTCTGTGCTGTGTGGTCGGCCGATCTGGAGAACCTGGTTCTGGCCATCGATGCTGGACTTGCACAGCAGTGCCCTGTTGGTACCTGTAATCAAGGACAAACATACAAGGATTCAGAGAGGATGTCAGCCTACTCTTCTGTCATTTTTTTTTTTTAAGGATGAGACATTTTGCCCTCTAATATTTTTACACACATTAATGATGCAGAGACAAAAATGATGTTGCCCTGAGGTGACTCACAGCCCCAATCCTACATCAGTGACTTAGTGATGGTACTGTGGTGCTTTTACAAAGCTAACTATTGATCACTGGATGATGAAGCCAGTTGCTGACACATGAGCTGACCAGGGATCGATCAATACTAAATTCACTTTTATATTAACGTTTTGGGGCACCGAGCAGGAGCTTGATGTTCTGTAAATGCTTGGCGTAGCTGCTTGTCTGATGTGCAGACAAGGACATCCAATCAGCTTCATTATACTGAAATTGCAGACAGGGGCCCATGCACCTGTATTAATCCTCTCTGTGGGTTCCTGAGCTTCAGACCTTTTAACCAATGCGGTTAATCAGGTAGTGTTGACAGGACACATGCTTTTATAGTGTAGTAATGTTTTTTGGCGTGGTGATAATCCTCATGTCCATATGTGCTAAGCTGCAGTTGCTACATATATGAAAAGAACTGCAAACTATGCCTGTTATTACGTTCATATACCCTTGACTGCCCCCCACACACTCACAGGATATCAAATTATGGGTCATACGACCTTAACTGTCAAATATTTTTCACATCAACACACAGCTGGAAGTGCTTTTTAGAACACACTTACTCTTATGCTCAAACCTCCCTAGGATTCATGTTCTCTCAACTTTGAACTCTTGACCCCCGCCCCCAGCGAGGAGACGGCCCTCCTTTCTATTTTCTACTAATTACTACAGCCCCCCATTTTCTGCTCTGTGCCACGTCCTTGAGGACAAAAGAAAATGAAGTCCCAGAGAGAGGGTGAGGGGCTCTTTTCCTTTGCCTGCTGCAGAATCTATGGTGTAAGCAAAAAGACATACACATCTAAAACACTGTATTTAAGGAATTTACACTCATAACCAGAGGTGCTTTGAGTGCAAGCAAAGATTCATACACTTAATTAATAATTAAATCAGGCAGAACAATAACCACAGTGCATGGTTACATGAAACAAGCCACATGTATAGCAGCTGGGCTCTGGTACTTTATGATTAACTTTGATTCTGAAAGAGAAATACTGTGGCTCCTCTGGGTTTGGGGTGTGGGTGTGTGAATGTCTCCCACAGTCTTATTTGAATTTCCTCACAGTTAAGCATCTAAAATGTCCTGCTGGTTGGTAGTAAAATATTAATAACAAAGGCTTCTTTTCCTGTTCTGTGGCTTAAGAAGTCAGGTGGGAATCTGTACACACAAACACACACATTTATACATACACATCTACACACACACACATACACATACACAAAGAGCAGGCTATCATACGACTGCCCCAACAGCGGGTTGTCTGCAGGAGTCTGATTTTGGCACCAGGGATTCAAAAACAACGGCCAACGTGTAGGTATGTTTTGAATAAACAGAGTCAATATGATTCCAACCTCCCTGTAGAAATAAACTTTCAGCGCAGTAAGATACAGGGCATTTTATCTCATCTACGTGAGACCTACTGATTTTAATGTAGTCACCTCAAAACTTCTTTTTTTTAGTAATTTCTATCAAAAATAATCTGGATTATTATGCCAGACCCTTCCTACAGTAGATCTGTATCTATATGTGTGTATAAGAGCACATGATCATAAACATATTTAGCCAAATATTTTGCTGTACCTGTTGGTCTCTGGTTACTTACTACTGGATGTAAAATGAGCAATTTAGGACTTTAAACACCTTTCAAGGTGTGTAAATTGTTTGGAAACAGTAAGAGGTTGAGGTTGGTGATCCTTGACTGCATTAGACAATCCCTAAAAGACCTCGTAGTAACAAAGAACCTCTAAAATGTAAATCTGAAATAGTGTACAACATGATTTTACATGACCAATGACTATAACAGTACATCACCTTGGAAAAAAAATAAATAAATAAAGGCTACAGAACAATGAACAAAGAAGATAAAATGCTTTAACGGGCCAACTGATACCCAAACCCAGCCCTTACATGCTCTGCCTCTAGCTGATGCTGTGTATCCGGCATTAGCTTACACGCTACTAAAAATAGCGCCTGTGCTCTCTTGATAGAGCAGCAAAAAGAGAACGAGAGAGATGGCAGACATAAACACATAAACGTGTTCGGCAGCATCTCCATTGTGAGATCCAGATGTGGTCATGTAGCAGTAGAGGCAATGGCCACACCACTTTCAAGATATCATAAAGTATCATAAAATAAAATCGAAGACTTGAAGTTTTAAGATCTTTTCGGTGTTGGAATGCAAAATCTTAGCATTATATGAAAGAAATTCACAGAAAAATTGTTAACTGTTGTGTGACAACAGTCTGCTGGTTGTTTGTTTATGATCAATAAAGATGTTAAATTGTTGGGCCTCTGTAAATAATATTATAAAGAATATGGTCTAGACCTGCTCTATGTGAGATAACCTCTGTTATGATTTGGTGCTATATGAATAAAATTGAAGAAGCGCAATGCAACAAATCACAAATTTCTCTTATTCACTCACTGTCCTCACATCAACACACACGCTCCTTCTATTCATATCACGGAAACAAACACTGAACCTATGGAAAGTACTTCTCGTACGTGAAACCACGTGAATCTTACAGGAACTACATTTGTCATAATCTGGTTCCTCTGGCTGAAACAAAGGTTTACTTTGTGAGTTCCTCAAAAAGTTCTTAATCTCCTTGTAGAGTTCCTGTGGTGGAAATGGCTTATATGAATCACATTTCTGTGAACACCACTCAACCAGTCCAACAAAGTAGTCCCTGACTGGAATTTTACAAAACCTGTATAAGCCTGACATCTACTGGTATAAAACAGATTTTTATGTGGACGTCTACTATTGTCTGGTGTATGATGTTAACCATATTTTTAAGTACTAATACAAAGAAAAATGAAAAATTAGATCCAAGTATTTCTGTCAAATGTAAAAATGATTCTGTAGTATTTAATACAAACACCTCAGTAATTGTACTGTCAAAGTCAGACACTGCGTATTAAGACAACTCTAGCCTGTGTAAACACGTGTGTGTGTGTGTGCATACCAACGTTGGCGATGTAAAGCTTGTTGTTTAAGATGAGTGCCACAACCGCCGTAGCTCCTCCTGACACCTCCTGCTCCAGCTCTTTGAGACGCTCCTGCACCTTCTGACCCTGGGAAGAAAGCTGGTGGAATGACACATTCTGACCAGCCAGGAGGAGACGAAGAAGAAAGAGAATGAAGGAGAGCAGGAAGGGAGGCGAGTGGATAAGATAAGTAAAGAAAATGTGGGGGAGAAAGAAAAGAAGAGGAACGTTATCAGTAGGAGGAGGCAGGTTGAAGGATAGAAATGGGACATGAGACAAATGATAAAAGAGGGGGTGAGAATTAGGACCAATAAGCAAGAGACATGAGACGTGAGTGGAAACATGAGGACGGGGAGGAGTGGTGGAGGAGAAAAAAAAAAAAAAAAACAGGTGTAAGATAAGTAAGAACATGAGATAGTAAGCATGAAAGAGATGGATAAGCAAAGTGTGATAACGAGATTATGTCTTGATATTCTTAATTAGCCACCTCAAACCACCAAAAAGTGACTGACATCATCTTACAAAAACACACCACACCAGCAACGCCATTAGAACAGACACTTTGTGAAGTAGAGACTGGAAAGAAAAGAGGAGATATGGCACAAGAAGAAAAAGATGGAGATGGGGGGGAGGAGCAGAGGCAGAAGAGCAGGCCGGATCCAGAGGAGGAAAACTGAAACCAGCTTATCTAATGAAACAGGCTGATGAGCCCAATTAGAACATAACAAGCTCATTCTCCGACGGCTGGGCATTAGCTCATACTAATGCCCAAATCTGTGGTTGCTATGGAAACCAACAGAGAACACCTCTTCTCAATTTTCAGCTTAATCTGTCAATATGCTTCACAGAGCGGGGATGTGTGTGTGTGTATGGTATACCTCATTGTGTGGTGGGAGGTAGTTGGACAGGTGAGCTTTCTCAGCCAGAGCATCATCTATCGTCTCAAAGTAGCTCTTCTCCACCACATCAAAGGCCTGCGACAACAAGAACATGCATCTGGGTTAAACAATGTTGGTAATTATCCAGGTCGGAGTTCATAACTAATGAGCTACAGCGTGTACGATACTGCAGGGGTCGTATTAACTGAATATTTTCTGTCACTGAACATTTTTTTCAAAATCTGATCAACGATGAGAGTGATCTACCATTACGTTAAGTAATTCTCACGCTACACTGTCAATAACCACATGTGGACCACTTAAAGTAGAGCCCCTGTCCAGTTTGCGGTGAGTGAGAACATTAATTAGCTACTGTCTCGTAATCTCGTCTTTGATCCAACATGCATGGCCTCGTTTTAACCTCTAGCCGGCTTTAGCCATCACGTTGTGCTGTGCATAATTGTGCTGTGTGAGGTAAAAAAAAAAAAGAGGGACTGTAGCGCCACATTATGTAATAACGCCCCATTATGTAAAAATGTAATAAATTTGCACTTCATTATGTAATAACGCTGAATTTTGTGAGTCGTAAATATGAATTAATTTTAAAAACTGGTAGGATGTTTCATTGGTCAAATCTAAATCATCATCTATACAGTATGTGCTGAATGTAACCATCAGAATATAACTTTTTATTCATCTGATTAACCGGCTTTATCGAGGCCGGTGTTGTGGAATTTTCCGACTCCCCCTCAGAATCTGACTCCCCTCCTTTTTTCCTCTCTGTTAACACTAGTTACAAATGACTTTATAAATAAGTAGCAGAGGTCACAATATGCCAGCACAGTGAAAATGGTTGTTGTTACATCTTGCATTTTTAATATAAGAGGGGAGTCAGATTGTGACAGATGTAAATTGTGACCCGAAAAAATCTGACTCCCCTCCTTTTTTTCCCTCTCTGTTAACACTAATTACAAATAACTTTAAACATAAGTAGCAGAGGTCACAATATGCCAGCAGAGTGAAAATGGTTGGTGTTACTTATTGTACAGACAGACAGACAGACAGACCATCTTTATTGTCCCGCATGGAATTTGTTTTCAAAAGCCAGTGCATATACAATAACCACACCAGGCTATACAGAATATACATAAACCCATAACATTTCATTCCCCGCCTGTCATAACACATGTAGGCTATCACTCGCGCAGTGCATGCACGTTCACGCGAAGGGGAGTCAGATTCTGAGTTTATTTCAACACTTGCATTTTGCAATTACTGATGCAATATGTAACAACTTATTACAAAATGCGGCAAAGTTTATTACATATTGCGTTCAAGAATTTTATTACAAAATGTGGCAGATTATTACAAAATGCGGCGTTATTACATAATGAAGTGAAAATGTATTACATTATTACATAATGTGGCGCTACAGGGACTGACATGGAGGATAAAGGACAAGTAAGTAATGCTAATAACGTTTATCAGACAGCGGCAGCTAATATCAGAGTGGAAGCAAGTAGCAGCAAGGAGGTAAGAATCATTCATAATGTTCAGTGATTCTCATGCAAGACTGTCAATAGCGCGTGTGTTGACATGAAAAGTGACAACATGGTCATTGTCTCTGCCCATTCCCTTAAAAATGCATAATCTGTAAATTCTGTATATTCAATTTTATTGTGATTGAGCTGTTTTTCTAAATTAAATGGCATTAAATTGCACTTGATTTGCACCAATATGACCAGTTACTCAGAAGGCTGCTTTCATCTTTCATGAACAACAAAAAAAAACACCATCAAAGAATATTTAAATTAAATATTCTTTAACAAGTTTATTAGTTTTACACACATGGATACACTTTGTAAACTAATTCTGGTTGACGTTGCTGAGAGCTGCTTCTTCTTCTCTTATTCTGCGCTGCATGTCACAGTAAATCACAGTGCGCTCCGCTGGATAAACCTTGCAGAGACGCCAATATATTACCACAATTTATCTGTTATCTGTAGTTAGTCTGCGTATTCAAAGGCCGTCCATCAATTCTGGAGTGATAGTGTTTGGAATTTTTTTTCTCACTCTTCCCAGAATATAAATCCGTTACACTGCTCGCTTTTTACCTGTGTGAGGATCCTGCGGACGTCGTTGTCTGTGTGACTGGAGTTGAGCTGTCCTAGCAGCAGTTCAGCTGTCAGACACTGGGAGGCAAAACTGGCCACTCTGCTGCCATCGTAACCGTTAAAAACCCCATACAGGAAACAACCATCCTCGCCTCTGATTGGTGGAGAAAAAAAACAACAACAAATGCATACATATTTGATAATAGTACATGTAACAGGTATTTATTTACTGTATGGCATTCACATGGTGATCAAAATGGTGACACTGACAAAAGGAGTCAATGGCAAGTTGAGCTGAGATGCAGGCAGCGGTTATCACTCCAGGCATGCCATTATTCCTTTTTGTCTCTTATTTTTCATGCTGTTTTTATTGAGAGCGTTCGTGTTTCCAGAGTGCCCTCACCTAAACCTTAGGTGTCCGTCCTCGTTGGTGTGGCTCTGAGTTCCTTTACCATCGGAGCTGTACGCACAGTTGGGTGCAGTGCCAACCCCACACATCTGACACAGTGGCAGGTCATCTGTCCAGCTCTGATGCTGTCATGGGGAGAAAAAAAGTAATTACTGAACGTGTCCATTCTGCATATATCAAACCATAAGTAATGCTCTGTACAGATACTGTCAACACTGACTTGTCCCGCCTGTTTCTGATTCTCTCCCTTTCTCTTTGTATCATACAGGAGCAGCAGTACTTTTATAAAGTCATCCAAACACACAACTCACATTTTGGATTTTTCACCCGAAATTCAAAGCAGCAGGTGAGCCATGTGTGAAGGAAGCTTTTCCCGAATGATATTGGCACCAACCATGTGTGTTCATTATTTACTATTACGGTCCACTTACGATTGTGTTGTCTGTCTGTCTGTGTGTGTGTGTCTCTACAAAATAAACACATACTGTCTTTATCTACCTGTGTGACTGTCAGTAGACAAAAGTATCAACACTTTTGACAACCCCAGTTTGTTTATGTTTGTTTTTTGCATTGTCGTGTACTTTTTGGTACATTTCTATGTTTACTGATAATTTTCTCCTATACATTAAAGTTTTAATAAATACATTTGTCTTGGCCTGGCTTACCCAAAATCATTACCATTCTATGTTACTGCGTGTAACATGTTGTTGTTGTTCGGCCTCATGTGATAGAGGGTAATACCATGTAATATGTAGTCCCAATTTCTAATAATTAACTAAATTAACATTCTGATTTTAATCCTGCACGCTGTATGTATACGAGATAGATAGATACTTTATTGATCCCGAAGGAAATTCAAGCATCCAGTGGCAGCATGGAAACATGCATTGAACATACATTAGAATTAACCTATAACACAGGAGCCATACGTTAAAATCAACCTGAGATAGATCTAAATTTAAATATGCACAGAGAAATGAAACATTTGCAGAGAAATGAAACATTTGCATAGGATTTAATGTATGTACAGAGGAGTTAAACTCTAAAAGTTAAAAGTTACAAAATGTGCAGGGGCATGCATACACTGTACATAACCACCCACACATATTCTTTAAAATGTATATTTACAATGAATTGATAGAAACATGTGACACAAACACACACACACACATCGTATATATTTATATATGTGTATGTATGTATATATATATGCACTTACAGGCCACTTCATTAGGTACACACCTGTACAATCTAATGCGAACCAATACAACAGACTGTCAGAGAGGTATTAATTATACTTTATGTTTATTATTGAGGTCGTAGTGGGTGGTGGTGTTGTACTGGAGTGCGTTACACTGAAAGGGGGTTTCTATTATCATGGCGCTCTCATGTGTGTAAATGGGGAAACGCCTGTCAGTGTAACACAGTCCAGTTCAACACCACTGCAAACTTACAACTTCAATACTAAACACATAGTTAGATTACCACCTCTCTGACACGTTCTGTTTATGTTTACCTATCTTTTTCTCTTTCTTCCTGTAAATGACCCTTGTAACTGTGTGTTAGTACGTTGAGAATGACTTCATTAAAAGTTAAATTCCTCCTAAGTGTGCACAAACTTGGCCAGGTAAAGGTGACTCTGAGTCGACGTGCAGTTGTCGCTAACGGAGTGACATTTTAGGATTGCTAGGCGACCGTGGCTACAGACTAAACTAGTTGACATACTGAGCCTGAGCCGATTCACTCAGGGTGTGAGGGAAAAAAATAGCACCGGTCAAACTGTAACCTCCTCCAATTTTTCGTAATCTCAACCGCCCTCGGCGATCAGACACTAATAAATCGGATTATTTTGAGATTAAAGTTGTGGCAGCTGGCTAACTGTTAGCAAACCACTCCATAAGCTCAACCTAAAGCAGCTAGCACTAGCATCCCTGAACGACCCCGAAACAACGCTGAACGGAGCCAAACAAACACAGAGAGCCGCCGGGAGGAGAGAGGTGAGGCCAAAGCACTCCTGAACAGTAATGCAGCCGTGACGTTACAGGTTAGAGAGAGTGATAAAAAGTTTTCACTCACGCTCTGCATCAAATTTCTACGCTGCGCCGCCATGTTGGACGGTACCTCGTTGCGTTCACGAACCATCACAAAGTCCGAATGCGAAGTTTCGTGGTGACAAATCCCACATGTCTTTGCATTTAGTGCTAAATGATAAATCATAAATCATAAATTGAAATGAAGAAGACACGAGTTAGATTAAATTGAAATGAAAACATTCTAAAATGATATCCTTCGTTTGTGCTGTGTATTATTCACTGTAAGTAACTGTATACAAGCAAAACATACTTGAATTAGAGCTTGGTAATTGTTTGTATTTTACTCAAACGATTTCAGAATCGTATAATTCACTTCTTCTTTTTTTTTTCTAAATGTCTTTTCCCCCTCTCGTCTTGTGGCGTTTTATATTTAGTATTTATGAACAGGTTTACATAATAATTTAATAGTGTCCTAAATTCCTGACAGCACTTTAATGCATCTCCGCACATCCTTATGATTTCTTGTCAAACTCGAGATTTTTTATTCGTTTTTTTATTATTAGATGATAAATCCTCTCTTCTGTGCTATCACAATATACAGTTTAACCAACAACTCTTGATTTAGTCAATTTATACATCGGATAACAATAAATAAATAACACTTCCGGTTTGTGCTGGATTTCTTTGACAACATCGCCACCGTGTGGCTTCATCATGTAACTACAAGAGTAAACAGCAACTGTTGCTGGTGGCTGTTTGGTCTTCTTCACATTAGACGTTGAAGCCCCACCATTAATATTATATTATAATCTGTACTCTGTAAATTACTATTAATAAGAATAAATTAATCTGATAATCTAATTTAAATAAATAAATAAATTCGATTTTTTAATTTTTAATTTTTAAACACTATTCTATGCAATCCACTGTTTTGATCAGCAGAGTGAGTAAGAGGCATGACAAGAGTTAATTAATATGCCAGAGATGTCCAAAATACGGCCCGGGGTCCAATCACGGCCCGTGGTCAGATTTCATGCGGCCCGAAGCTTCATTTTTATAATATATTATTTATGGCTTGCTAGGATTGTCAGATACTGTATGGCTGGAAGATTTAGCTTTTTTGGGTTTACATAATGAAGCATTTGAATGTGCTAAACGATAACCTCTAAGGACAGAACTGCTGGTGTTATGTACCTGTAGATGTGACACAAAATATTACTTTCTGAATGATTTTGTGAAAGAGAAGAACAAGAGTGAAACCTTTTAAACTTAAATAGACTTACTAGAAACAGACTTTGCGTTACTCATAATAAGTCATGTTTACAATGGACATGAGGTTCAGATTTGTATCAACTTCGTGCAAGTTTAACTTATTCCATACAATTTATTCTTTGTTATCTGACATCAGATGTGAAAGAAAGGAAGAACTGGTTTTTAGATTTGTTCACGCCTGATTGGTTTAGATTTGGTGACACTGCCATTTAAAAAAAAAAAAAAAAAGATAATTGTGACAATGAAAATAAAATGGTTACATTTATATGTAACTTATTGTTTATTTTTTCATTTTAAAATGTTAGCATTGGCCCCTGGGCATCTTCACATTGTCAAATCTTTAAAAGAAGTTTGGACACCGCTGTAATATGCCAATCAAAAGCTGACTGCAGGTAAAATTCTTACCAGTGGAGGGAGGCATGTGCCACATTTCTTTGTCTCACTGCAGCTGCTCTGTATCACAACTAAAAACTAAAAACTTGAAATGAGCTTATGTGTACAATATATTTGTTACTTTGCATGAGTGGAGAATACTTCAATATTCATGTACAAACAATCCATAGACATTTACTGTATGTTTTTTTAAGGCAATATGGTAGATCTGTTGTGCACTTGAGCTCAAAAGTTAAATGAATTTATGACAGTTTTTAAAACACTTTTAGTGTATCTTACCAGGTTATTAAAAATCAGAAATAACCGAGGACAGAGGAAAATGCAGCTAAAATCCAAAACTCATTCATATCTTTCTCAGCATTTCTTTATTTTTATTGGTTAAAATCGAACACATCAAAAACATACATTTGTACACAATCTTTTTCTTAAATCTTACTTTGCTCTTTAACAGATTTCACAAAGGAACATCACACATTTCTACGTCTACACGGTTGTACAGTATAAAGTATATATGTGCGTATATACTTTGATAATTTGGTCACATTTTTTGTTGCTGTATTTTTATAGTTAGTATTATTATTCCAAAATAAAAACATCTCCTTACCCTGAAAGCAACATAAAGGATGAGGCATGGACCTCACCATATATCTCATCACAATAACACTCAAGAGAACATAGATCTTCTTTCTTTTGTCTTTTCTTTTTTATATAGAACTAGCATAATGCCCTAAAATAAAGCAGAATCTTTTTTTCAAACACTCTAATATACTGAATTATAGATTTACATATATTTATAGAGAGATAGATATACTTTAAGAAAATGGAGCAATGCGTGTTCATAAATACTCAGGGTGTTCATGGTTGTCTCAGCTGTAGATTTGTTGAAATAAAGTGGAGAAAAAAGATAAATAACCTGCATTTCTTCAGTGTAGTGAGTTGTCTGTCGGCCTGCTGATATGAGACCTGTCATTTGGGATGCTCTATAATGATGACAAATGCTTGTTTTGTTCTGGGTTTTTTTACGAGCTTAAGGACTAAAACAAGACAAAATTCAATTAGCTATGCTTTCACTCTAAAGATGCTGAAAGAGAACTGTGATACTGTGCATGTAGTAGGGTTTACGTTGCCCTGTGTTCGTTGGATTTTGCTTGGCAGTCAGCACTAAGGCAACAATCGAGGAAAGAAAAAAAGCTGGTTCTTCTGGGAAACAAGAAAACACACACTGTCCCACATCCACACATCATTAAAACCCAGAGGAGACCTTTCAACACACACACAAACAGGCGCCTGTGATACAGTTGTGGGGATTAGTTGCCAGATATCTCCGAGGAGTTTTGTCAGCGGAAACTTGTGTTGTCTGTTAAAAATCGATGCACTGTGAACCTGTGCTTGCGTGTGTGTGTGTGTGTGTTTTTTTTTTTTTAATTAACACTGGTCGCAGTCATTTTGCTGACTGACAGCAGACCTCAGAAGATGAAGGCAATATGGCCACAAGCATTGATCTGCTACATGACCATATCTGAAAAGGCTTGACCTCTGAATTATTCCAACCCTCCTGTTATCTTCACCTGCACCCAGTGTCTCTCTCCATCCCACAACCCCTTCCCAGAGATGTCGTGAACTCCTTGCTGTTGTTCTACTGTAGACTCACACCTAATTGAGATCTTGTCCAACCCTTGGAGGTTACCTGTGCCAACAATTTCTGATCTAGATATAAATTCTGCTTTTCCTCCCAAATAAACAGATGGAAATCAGCCCAATAACTGAAATGTCACAGGTATGAAATCCACTAACTTCTTCCTCCAACTAAACACATTAATTGTTGCATGTACACACTAATAATTACTAGGTCAAAACGATATAGCACCAAGACAACACAAAGCAATGAGTGGTACTGACCCAGTGTTAGGGTTATTACTGTTATTACCAAACAAAAAAATATTATGGTTACAAACTATTATAATCTACCTTTTAAACTTGTGTCACTATTTGGTACTAATAATAATAATATGCGCATCCTTTGCAGTTTTGAATGTCATATGCACATTGTTTTATACATTTAATAGATCTGTGACAGTTTTAAGGTAAAACATCAGCTTGCTGTGTCTTGTGTCTGACACTGAGTCAAAAATACCCATTGGTACTGGTGTTGCATCAGTGTTATATTGACCCAAACTGGGTCAGTTTTGACCTAGTGATTTTTAGTGTGACAGAAACAGTACAAACTCAACTCTAAATTAGGAATTACAGACAACTTGACCCAGATCCTCCCACCCTAGTATAACCCCATCCCTAATATCTCAGTAGTCCTGACGCTGGTAGCTGCCGGTGCCGTCAAAAGCTCCATCGTTGTTGGCCTGGCCCCCTCCTCCTCCTGGGCTCTCCAGGTCTTCCCCACCAAAGGAGGTGTAAGGAGCTCCCGCTGCATCCTGGCTGGGGTCCGTGTATTCCTGGGAGAAGAGGGCTGAGTCGGCCCCCAACTTGTACCTCTGGAAGGCCAGGAATGACTGGCCCGCCTTGAGGTGGAGGGATCAGAAATGGAAGACGACAGGAAGGCAAATAGGATGGGTGAATGGTGTGGAGAAATGGATAGAGGGGGAAGCAGAGATGCAGTAGTGTTAGAGCAGAGGTTTTGGGAGAAGAGAGAGAACAGAGAGAGAAGGAAACATTGATTAGTTGGCTCGGGAAGCTTGTGAAGCTTATTAGATAGTATAAGTCATTTAGTCAGTCGGAACAAGTTAGTTCTACAGGCAGCAGTGCAAAAAGGCGATTTATCCATTGTTCATCTCCATAATGAGAAACACCACCTCAGCTCCACTCCAGTCCACAGTGGGATAGGGACCAAGCAATTAAACTGTGTCTGTGTGCATTATTAAAACAGCTGAGGCCCTGTCCTGTAAAATACCACAAGTCTCATTTTTGTTGATAATTAAAGATCTTTCAAGAGAACAGTGGACAAAAGCCAAAGACACCATAAGCGCAAAAAGAGCACATACAGACACTTAGAGAGAAAGACACAACCACAGAGAGAGATGATTCAAGCTCTCAGTGCTGGGAAGTTTCATGATGGTTTTATTTACTGCTGTATCTCGGCTCGATCAGATGTGGCAGACTGATCGAATCTGTCATTGTTGACTCTTTCAGTCTGGTACACCACTCTGTCTCCATCAAATATTTTACTGGGCCGGTTGCAAACTATGAAAACAAGTCAATACATTTTTTTTAGAAAAGATTTTTTTGCACTTACTGTAGCCCTTGTATGATAAAATAACAATTTACAGAGTGAACCCTGAATATTTTGGGACACTTCAGTATAGCATTCATGCAATAAAAGTTATTTATCACCCAATAACATGCACAGCTACAAGCCAGAAAAATCCTATGAATTTCTAATAGAACAGTTTGATTCTTCAATCAAACTATCGCTTAAACTGTGAAGTCAATCTCAAAAAGCTATTAAAAAACAATCTACCTACTAAACTCAATAAAATGGAAAGCATGGATGTGCATCAAGAGTTACAGGGAAAACTTTGAAACACAAAACTGGAGAAACTAAAGGAACACTTTCATTTCATGTGGCAGAGAGTTAGATGAGAAGATCGATGCCACTTTAACGCCTGTCAATATAGTTAGCTTAGCTCTGGCTCTGTCTGAAGATAACAATAATAACACCTCTAAAGCACATTAATCAACACCTTATATCATTTTGCTTGTTTGACCCTGAAGTCCTGTCATTATACAATGTCGCCCGCCCCCCGACCCCCTCCCCTCCTCACGCAACACTGCAACATGTTGCTGTCACACAAATTAAACAAGTGAGCTTTAGAGGCACTGGTAGAGGGATTTTGTTACCTCCAAATAAGAGCCAGCCTAGCTGTTTCCCCCTGTTTTCAGTCTTTATACTAAGCTAAGATAACCCTCCGCTGGCTCAAGCTTCACATTAAAATGTGTGAGTGGTATCAATCCTCTCGTCTAAGTCTTGGCCACAAAGCGAATATGTGTATTTCCCAAAATGTTGAACTATTAAGTTATGGAGTCTGTAGCTTAATCAAAAACCAAAAGAAACACAAAAGCAAATCAGTAATGCATTCTGATAAATGTACAAAAACATATCACAAAGACTGGAGAAGTCACATTTTAAACAAACTAATTTCATATAAAACTGCCACTTTAATAACTCTGACCTCTTACAATCACGCTGTAAACCTTCTTGTTAATGATGAGGAGATGTGGTGGCCTGTTCTACAAATCGAGACTACACTTGTTTAAGGGCTCCAGGTCTGGTGCTGATGCTACAGCTGGGGAGAGTGTGTACCTGTCATACACCTAGCTACATCAGCAGAAAACTGCTGACCTTGCCAGCTTTGAATATGAAATAAAAACTGTCCAAAAATCAAAACAGAAAACCACATGGCAGATGTGTTCTCCATCTGCATCCATCAAAATGTTTCTGTGGGTTAATATCTTAAAAATTAATGACCAAATATATCAAAAGAAACATTTCGTTTTCATGCTTTCCTTTATCTTGTTTTTCTATCAAAAAATGTAAAAAGACTTCGACATGGATGTGTAACGAGCATTTTAAAATTCCTGTGGGCAGGGAGCTTTCATTCCAAAACGGATTACAGGAATTTAAGTAGGTGATTAAGGGCAGAAATCTCAGCTTTTGGCGAAGTAATTGTTGAGTCATGCATATTGATCAACAATTGAATCAACCCACCTGCACATACATTATCCTTGTAATGTGCTTTGGTCAGGAAATAAGTTTAAGCAACGTCTTACTGGCAACAATTGCTCTTCTTACTGCTGGATTACAAATACACTCCATACACACTCCAGCACTATTTTATTGTTACTGGGCATCCTTAAACAAGTGCAGCCACAGTCAAGTAACAGGAGTGTGTAGGACTCGCTGTGTAGGGTTAAAGCAGCAGAGGAAGAAGAGATAGCAGAGTCAGACAAAAGGTTGAGTGGGCTGAGGGGGGAACAGCTTGGTGTATTCCTCTTCAAACGACACATTCTTTAACTTCTCCATAGAGAAGAGAGTCTGAGCACCCTGTTGGAACAACATCCGAACGCTTATGAGTTTGCATGTGCACATATACAAATCAACATGTCCACATGCATCAAAGCACCACATAAAAAGAAGATGCAGGAACAGTAGTCAAGGAATATGCATCTTGAATAACTCATTGGCAAGAAAAGAAGAAACTGAAAGGTGATCCACAATCTTAGCTGTTCACTCTTCTTAGGTTATCCATAGAACTATCCATCGTCACCTTATCCCAGGTGTTAGGTCATGTTGTGTTATACTGTTACATAATCAGATGTGAGATCCTTACCCAGGTGAAGATGGAGAAGAAGGAGAAGGTGATGGCTGCACGAGCAGCATCCCCTCCCAGCTGGTTGTCCTCATGCTTGGTCACCTGCCACTGGTTTGCCAAGAAACAGAAACCCACAAACCACATGAAGGACCAGAACGCTGGAAAGAAAGACAGGGACAGAGACCGCATTAAAACAGTGACATAAGTGTAACACCACGTGAGATATAACATTTTAACCTTTTTGTTTGTAGAAGCAGTGATCATTTTCCCAACAGTTTCTAAGGATGATTTCTCAGATAGTTCTGTGTAGCAAAACATCTAGCGGAGTCAGGTTAAGAACTGGTCAAAGAATGCTTCGACTTTTTGGGAAATGTAATTATTTGTTTTCTTGCTGAGAGTTAGATGACTCGATTTATACCTCTCTCATGTGTGTACTCTAAATATGTAGTTTGGATTGGAAGATTGGAAGCAGTACAAACATGTGAGTGGCATCAATCTTCTCATGTAAAGTCTTTGAAAGAAAGCAAATTAGCATATTTCCCTAAATGTTATAATTTCCAGATTTCCAGATTGTTAACCAGTAGTTCCAGTTGGAGGTCAAAAGTGGAAATTATTTTTAATTTATGTATTTACACATTGAAATTTACAAGGTTGAACCCCATGTGATGAATTTTCAAGGGTTTGAAGGTTGTAGGTTGTTCCAGACTAAAGTAGCCTTAAATATAAATGATCTTTTTCCAATTGCTTTTCTGACTGTAGGAATGGAATATTTTGTCTAATTAAATGAAGTTAAAGTGTATATCATCAGCATAACAGTGAAGAAGAGTGTATAGATCAGACGAAAATAACAATGGACCAACGATTGACTCTTGGAATGCCACATATAAAACGAGAAGACAAGCAGCACGAATTAACCTCAAGACAGATACAGTTCGGGGTGTCGATTAGCTCAGTTGGTAGAGCATCCGCCCCATGTACGAAGGCTCAGCAGCGGCCCAGGGTTTGAATCTGACCTGCGGCCCTTTGTTGCGTGTCGTTCCCCATCTCTCTCTTCCCACATTCCTGTCACTCTTCAGCTGTCTCTATCAAAAAAGGCCTAAAAAATATCTTTTAAAAAACCCAGATACAGTTCTATCTTGCTGGCCAGTTGTTGCAACCACTCACAGTATAAAAAGATGGATGTTGTATTTGTGATGTCACCCACAGGCTTCCAAAGAGCTGTTCAGAAGAACTCAAAGTGTGGTGGCTCTGGCTGCCACCAACTTGACAGTCCTTCCTCTGCTGCCTCCCAGCTAATCTAAAAATGAGGCCAGCCTCAAATGGCTGTTCTAGGAACTGGCTTATTTCACATCCATGGAGGTTGCCACTTGGTTGCAACTAGAGTTGACTCAAGATAAGGGGATTCAAACATCTACTGCAGTTGAAAGTGTTGCATTGGCAAGGACAGAAGATTGGAAACATCCAGGTCCAATCAGGATACATGTACCAGATATTTCCTTGTTTCAGTAAGGTACAAAGCATTTCATATTACATCATAGAGATAGTGGGTAAAAGAAAGGGAGACAGAAAGAGTATGAGTGATGAAAATATGGAAGGAGAATCTTGTATCTGACAGGAACGGCCTCATTAACTGACTCAACACTTGACTATCTTGTCATCATGTCTGAGTTCACTGCAGTAGCAGTGCAGCAGAGAAGGAAAGGAAGCCACTGGATGAGACACCAAAGCACAATGTCTCAGAGGCTTGTTAGTGCCAGAAGAGTACTCCTCTACTTATTATCCTTCTCACACCTCCTCTCCTTTTGTTGTGAACTACCAATCTCTGCAATCTCTGAGATGTCATTTTTTTTTTATAGACCCACCCTGAGGGTGGGGTATTTTGGGGCTTTTGATAAGCTGAGAAAATCTGACTGGGCAAAGGGAATAAAACATGTTCTGTGATCCTTATTACCTGATATAACAAAAACACCTTGACCCGCTGCCTTCACACATTGCAGTCCGGTAGCATAAAACTGGTGCGAAAGAGTAAAAAAGTACGTGTTCGGGAGAGGGTCATTTCGACACACAGCAGGCATCAACTTTCTATAGATGGCAAAATATTTATATGACAACAGCAGCAATATCAATCAGCTGTACGGAGTGAATTTACCACTGGAAAGCATAAATAGTTAATGACAAATGATTTTAATGCAGCAGTAATTAATTTCAAAGCAGCTCTCATTTCAGAATGTCCTTTTCTAACATTCCTAGATAGTACTGTGTCGTTATCATTGGAAAAATATTAAACTCAACAATGTCACAAATAATCTATCCATTACACATTGCATCAATAGACTCAAATGATTGTAACATGAAAAGTTCTCTCACAATGCCAAACATACTGAAAATCAACAGCCAACTATAGGCACTCTGTTGTGTCTGCTGTATTTTCTGTAATGGTTGCCACAGCAACCTCATAAGATAATGGTACTCAACCATATGAGCAAATTTCCATAAAAAGTGAAATACTTGGGCCAAATTAATCTCTGGGGTATATTTGTGGTCACGAAATGTATTTCTGTAACGTCGTTGGGTGGTGCAGCAAGCTAGAAAACTGCGTCGGTGCAAAGGTTCTGTAATTGCCTTGTAGTAATTTATTTTATAAGCTTTTAAATGGTATTCCCATACAAGCTGCTCAATATGTTGTGAGCCCATTTCCAAAGGACTATTCCAAGTGAAATTATTTTTCCTAGGTTCATTCGTATCAGTTTTGCAGCACATAGTGTCTTTATACCCCTGTTCATGCATACCTCTCTGTGTTCATGCTGTACAGTGAATATTGCCTCCTACTCTGAAGAAGCTTCACTCTTTTGTAGAGTGTATGTGGGAAGTGAATTTAGCAACGACATGCAGCAAGTGCAGTCATTGGGGTACTTGGCTGAGGTTTACGTGGTTATTATTTCAGTCTATTTGTATAGACAAGTTCATAAATAAATGTGATTAATACAATATGTATAATCTTTAGGTGTCTGTATAAAAACAACATGCTTCTACACTATATACTTTCTTTATGGTTTACCTGACAATCCGATATCAGCCAGCACTGCTTTCTTGCGGTCTTTGACACTGCTGATTTGGGGGAAGTAGACATCCAGAGCCAAAAAGGCCATGCAGCAGAGGAAGGCCATGGAGCCCATGAAGACGCCATAATTGCAAGCGTTCTGGTTGCGGTTGAAGATGCAGTACTCCTCCACTTCATTGGGACGGTTGATGTAGCCCTCGTTGGCGATGCAGCCAAAGATCACAATGGAGAAGAGCTGCAGAGGAGAAGAGAAGAAGGGATAGGACTGTGAATAACAACCATCAAAAGGACTGTGAATAAAGAGGATAACACTGATAGACATTTTGCAGGAGAGATTTGTTTTTGATTAGTGTATCTTCATATATGTGAGGAGACACCCCAGTCCTATTTCCCAACACCCACACTCCAGATAAGCAGCACTTTTATCTTTTATCATATTCACTCCTTGGTGTGTGCTGCAGACTTCAATTCATGCATGTGAAATTTGTCAAATTTATGTTACACAGTGTGTGGAGTGTTACACTGTAAACCAAATACTACCAAAAGATGAATGACAGTATTCTATGAAAAAAAAGATGTAGCCATTTATGTGATGTTTCATAGTGTCTGACATTATATTTGCTTCTTTGGGGACAATAACAACTCATAATAGAACCTCCATTAATCCATTAATCTGTTGATAAAATATCAGAAATCAGTCATCGAATTGTTTTGTTTTGTTTGACCAACAGTCCAAAACCTGAAGACAAAGGGGAAAAAAGCAGCAAATTCTCACATTTGAGAAGCTGGAACCAGCAAAATAACAAAATCAAAAAGAAAACATTGCTGAATAATAAATTCAACTAAGTCATAAGACAAATCGAATAAATGCTAAAAAATGGCTTCAGTTTAATATGTTATGATAGAAAATATTACATAATCTCAGGAACTATCCCATTAAAAACCTTTATTATAATTGTATTGCTTTCACTGCAGTGTTTTTTTAACAGTTTAATTAAGTGTATATTGATTGGAGTCTGCTTGCTACAGTATGATCCCATTGTTCTGATCCTGAATGTCTGTGTATTTACTAATCTGAACTCCAGGCTCTGTTTTGTAATACACCAACACCTCACCCTGTTCTCCACTTGCATGTTTTGTAATAATTCATAAAAGCCCTTCACAGCCCAAAAGAATACCACCTGCTGTAGTCATTTATGAATAATAAATGCTTCAGTGTGACGTTCTCAGCCCATAATGTCACGACAATCCTGCAGGGCAGTTTTATGAATAATCCCTCGTCTTTTTTTTTGCTCATTGTGCCTCTGGGTTTCTCTTCAAAAATGGAGTTTGACTGCAGAAAAATTAGCCTTTCTCTGCTACTCTGCAATTTAGTATGACAGATACTGAGCACACAATGGTGATATGAATAATGCATATAATACTTAGTGAAAATGTTATTTCATGTAAGTGAGGACATATAGGCTTTATACAAATTTTGTGAATTGCCTGTGAATTTACAATCGATCACATTCTAGTTAAATTATCTATTTATTGCTTACCATTCCATGTATCTGTTCATTTTGTGCTATCAGCAATTAAAAAGAAGCATCTTCAGCCTTCCTTATACTGCGGACACATGGACCACACATTGGTGACTTCCACCATTTTTAGCATTATGGTTGCTTTGCATACCAGCGTCATTACATATCGTATTGCCAATAATTATAAGTGATAAGCTTGGATGTCTACATAAACTAAAATAAATAAATATCTCTGAATAATTTGTTGCCTCACAGCAAGAAGGTTTGTGGTTCAAACTTCGGCTGGGGCCGCTCTGTGTGGATATTTCTTCACGAATATGCCTTTCTTTTTGCATATTCTCCCCGGTTTTCACCGGGTACTCCAGCTTCCTCCGACAGGCCAACGGCATGCACTTAATAGGTTAACTGGTGACTCTAAATTGCCTGTAGGTGTGAATGGTTGTTTGTCTCTGTGTGCCCTGTGATGAGCTGCCGACTTGTCCAGTGTGCCTCTCACCCAAAAAAACCCCACTTTGTTTACTTGCCAAGATTATATGAAAAGGATGAATACCACTCTATGATCTGTCTGTTCAACTATAGGCTACAGCCAAGGGAGGGTTAGCTTAGTGTAGCATTAGGACTGGAAATGAGGAAACAGCTAGCCTGGCTCTGTTCAAAGGTAACAAAATCCTCTTTTACACTTGAGTTATTGTAGGTATTACCAAACGAGATCTTTAGAAATGTACGTAGACACCTTTGGACAGAGCCGGTGTTGCAAGTTTCCGTGTATTTGTGTTAATAATTGCATTTCCCAAAATGTTGAACTATTTCATTAAATCCTGCATTTGACGCCCCCCCTCTGGTGATCTGGAGTAGTTAGAACAGAGATATAAGGAAAATATCTGTGCTCAAATAGTTGCTAACCGTCTCTAGCTGTTGTTTGGTGCTGAGCAGGTAGAGTACAGTCAGTTTTTGTAAAGGTGTGGTCCAGAGAACTCAACAATGAGCTGACACTCAATATAAAGCTTTGTAAAGCCGAGGGGAGCTGCAGATTCAGGTGAAAATACTCTGTAGGTTCATCACTAACTCTTTTTACATTGGCATTAGAGCTGCTTTAAAGCTTACTAGTGGTAGCATTTAAAATACACTGTTAAAACTCACAAATATTCTGATCATAGTCAAATCCAAAATTTGAAAAAGGCTTTAATCACATAAATATCCTGAACCTATATGGGAACTTTATGTAAACCATGCTGTCTCTTCACAGTATGTGATACTAATGCATTACCATGTGCTGAAAAGTAACTCGACATGCTCCATACTGCACTTGTATACGCATTGAAAATACATATAAGCCGTCTTTAAGTATTGTGTATTGTTTTTGACTAACTTAATGTTGGGAATGTGTTTAATTTGACTGCTGGATTCCACAGCCCTCTTGTGACTCATGAATATCTGCAGTCTGTTAAACAAACCGTCTAATTTTAAAAAATGCATGGCAAGTTGAAATGTAATGCCTATTTTTCCAATTGCAAAAATATGTTGGACAGGGTTGGTTTGTCTGAGATGGGGGATTAACGTGGACAGCGACAAAATGGAGTAAATCATAGTGTAGGAGGAAGTTACTATGATAGCATCTGATCCCTCACTCCTATATGCCCCTAAGCATTCTTCTCCTTTCATCCTCTCTCCTTTCTTTGTTTTCTTCTCCTCTGCTTTCTACCTTTGCCTCGAGGAGTGGAGGCACAAAGGGCCACAAAAATGGAGCCAGTAACCGGAGCAGGTTACTAAGATACCGTCTAATCCCTCTTTCCTCTCCTCTCCTCTCCTCTCCTCTCCTCTCCTCCAAACAGTGCATTACAGAAAACACCATTTCTGAGGGTATAAATATGAGACAGCACACACATACAAACACCCGCCGTGTTAGTAGTCCACCCTGTAGTGCAGTGCAGCAGTCTACTTTGTACTTCAGTTGATAGCAGTGGATCAGACAACTCCATCCAACTGACAAACCCTCAGACTAAACCTCCAGGGAACTAGTTCTGTCTGGATAAGACTGAGGCTGAGTGTGTTTATGTTTGTCTGCAGCCTGTGCGTGGATTTGCTGTGGTGAGTGATGGATTCTGAATGTGTGATTGAGAGTGTAAAAAAGAGATAGAAAGCCTGAAATAAACCTCGTGTTGGTGAGCTGCTTGGATAGTTTACCCAGCTGTTGTGTCTCTGTTTATGTGACAAATGACAGCAACACAAAGGGAGAGCACACAATAGACTGCACATCCACTGACAGTCCAGGCCATGAAGGCCAATAACCAGGCCGGGGAGGAAACAGGGATGTCAGTCACAATGGGAATTACAGCACAGTTCTTCTCTTCCACACTTTCCTTCTTTATTTGCTTTTCTTCTTTCCACTGTCTTGTTCACACTTTGGAAACCACATTTTCATTGCTGACACCAACTACTGAACATTTGAAGTGTCAGTTGAACCAGAATATAAGATGCTGAGATTCAGTCCATTTGTCTGTGTGAGGGGGAAAAGTTGAAAATCAAGTCACCTTGCTCTACTATTGTATTGTCCTTTGATGGAATTGTCCATACTTAGCTTTCTCCCAGTGCTGGCCCAGTTAACTCCAGTAGGTGTGTTACTGTATGTACATCTAAGATTGAGAAAGATCTATTCAATAACTAGGAGCTGTAAAAAATATTATAATATATGATATATATTGGTAAGTGCCAATAATTAACATGCTGTTGCGTCTTCCGTCTAGAAGACATTTGAACAACCACTAAGGAAGCAGGCCCTTAAAATCACTTATGACAACTGTGACTCAAACCAAACCCTTCACAAAGAGTATGAGCTTTAGGCAGAAGGTACAGTTTGCCAAACTGTAAGTTCAACAGGTACCATTTTTAGCTTTACTATCAGTCAAACTACTGAACAGTAATCAGTGTGTGTGTGTGTGTGTGGGAGGGGTGTGCATGTGCGTTCGTAGTCAGTGCTCTTATTGGAGAGTGTGGAATATCTTCGTGTGTATATTTTGGTGATTATAGATCTGTGTGTGATACAGCACGTTAACTGTAGTTTGCCGGTACATATGTGCTCCCACGTCTGTTCTCTTGAATGTCCAAGACAAATTTAGAAAGACATTAAAGGCTAAATGTCAAATCAATTGTTTTGAGCACCTTCAGAAATGAAGCTAAAAGCTCTGGGGGGAAAAAAGCATGCTGTGGCTCTTGGGATGGTTATGTTGGTCGATTCATCTTTGCACCACTTTATATGTATTGGACTGCTGGATGGATTGCTATGAAATTTTAATCACATTCCCATCAGCCTTGGCTGCACAACTAATTTTAATTTGTAATTGTTAAAATGCTAACATGCAACACTGTACCTTATATCAAGATTTAAGCATATGAGCACTCTAGTATCATCATAGCTAATCATATTAGCATTCAGATGCCTTAATCAACTTTTTGTTGGTATATACACTGTTGCCCATAAAGTTGGAATAATTTTGTTTCCAGACACATTCCTCTTTTTATTCCTATTTATACACATCAGGTTAAATGTGGTTTAATTTTCACTGTCATATGTTTGGAAGAGATTGATCAATAAAGTTTCGAGAAGATACATTTTTACTATCAAGAATAAATCACATTGTCACAATCATTTCATGAGAAGAGGTAAAAATATTTTATTCCAACTTTATGGGCAACAGTGTATAAAGTCACATAAACCTAAAGAACAACATTCTGAATTTAAACATATAGTATGTTATGTAAATATATAATATATAATGGAAAAAAAACTACTACCTTAGCAGGTTTTGTTTTACATGTTTGGCTTGAAACTAAGACTTGTTAGCCTCCATAGAAATGTTTTTCTTAAAGGAATCAGCTTTTTTTGTAGCTCTCTTGAGCAGTTCTCAAGTCCAGTCTGAGCTTGCTGTCAATATGTAGGGAGAGACATGCATCAGACAGTGAGGTTCAATATCTGATGAACCATTTGCATTAATCAGCAATAACACAAGTAACCCAGTACTATATTAATGTATATATGGTCATTTTGTGGTACGAGGCTGTAAAAACATTCAACATTTAAACTAATTCACACTTTAAAGACCAATTGAGTGGAGATCTATAACTTTCAACATCATGTAAAGAGGAAACATGAGCTGGCATTTAGTCTTCATGTCAAACTGGAGCTGTTTGTTAGCAAGCACGCACAACCTTTCTGTTTCCCTCGCCATCCCTTCATCTCCTTTCTGCCTCTCTGCTCTCTTTTCCATCTTTAGCATCATGCACGCCTTTCCCCATGAAACGACGCATGTGTGGAGGAGGATAGTAGCACCTCAATCCGCCCCTCCATCCACCTGCAGCCTTTTTCATTAAGGAGAGGACGGAGGAAGGAGATGGAGGGATCGCGGAGGGGACAGGCAAAGGGAAGGGCTGGGGGTAGAAGGAGGCGGTGCTATTTTTAGACCGACTGCATCATCACTTGCTCCCTCCCTTTCGACTTCTCCCATCTCCCCTCGTTACTGGCCCTGCCTCTGCCCACGAGCATTCTTGAGAGAAAATTAGCGTGTTTGTCCACTGCTTCACATGGCCGGCTTTCTTTAAGATTTAGGTCAGGAAACACAAAGTCACATGCACATGCATGAAACCCCCTACGCAAACACAGTGAATCACATGATGTCGTTATGAGAATGCTCTGTCAGCTTAGAATAGTCACATGATAAACGCATGCTAGGCAGAAGGCAGAATATCTCGTCTTGAAGGGTAAAGGAGGTCCACAACCGAATTTTGAAGTTGCTAATGCTAAACTGACTTAGCTTGCACAAGCCTAACATGTCTGTTTGTATAAATCAATTAGTACCGTTCTGAAAACATCTTGCATTTGATTAGCATGAAGGTTTATTCTTATGTCCCTCATCGTTCCAGCAGCTGTCTGACTCTTCGACACCAGCATGACTTCATGACTTTTTCTGTATATACAGTATATATCTTATCTTATCTTATCTTAATTTGGCAAACACATACTGTAGATCAGGTCATTTGCTGAACAAAGCTACAGGATTTGGTCTAATGTTTTGGAAAAGTAGTGCCCTAGTGGCCAAGAAGTTAAGTCAATTTTTATTTAATCAATCATGAATCACAACATCCCCAGTTCATCGCTGTTGCCTAATTTCCTGTTAATGAAGACATACAATGTCCACAAAACACATTTATTGTGTTAGCGCTTTGCTTCACAGAGTGAACTACTGGAGTCCAGAGTGTTTCAGTCTACATATGTCAACTCACTGTTTTTTTTGTTGTTTTTTTTGGCTGCAGAAGAGAGTTTGTCACTTTCTGTAACAAGGACAGCAGGACCTGCAGGGCCACTAGTTTTTAGTGGTGTGGCACAGTTTGGTTTCATGATGCTCCCCTGAGAAACTCCAGTGGGAAATAAACTCACCACCAGGGGATTATCTTTTTCTCCGTGCCTCTATTTTCCACATTCTGTCTTTTGCTCTGCCTGTTCCAGTGACACAAACACCAAACACACTTACTTCAAATAAGGGTCTGTTTTGGCATGACCTAGTTCGTAGGGTTTGAAAACACACATCGTCTTCAGGGTCAAAATTATATTTGCTGTCACATGGCAGGGGGCGGATTGAATTACTGTGCTTTTTCTCCGGCTGCTAGAAGAAATCCAGCAGGAGCACGTCCTTCCCATGCACATCAACTGCATAACACAGACTACTTTGGTTGTTCTACCAAGATGCATATATACACTTAAGAATACATTCTAAACTAAAAATACTGAATTGTACACAAAAATGTCCCAACAAATTAAATGTGGTGAATACTTGAACTCATTTACTTGAACATTCTTCCCTTGCTTAGGAACCGTGGAAAGTGGAGCATGTGATATGGTTTCATATATGACTCTCCTTCACACCCACCCCTTCTCTTTTCAGTCAGTATCTGACTTCTTTAGGTGTGTGTGTGTGTGTGTGTGTGTGTGTGTGTGTGTGTGTGTGTGTGTGTACACATTCCCTCTCCTCTCTGATCCGTAGACAGATCACAAGGCTTTGGGTGGTACTGAAAGCGAGCACTGTGAAGGACACCACATGGGTTTCTGATCTTGTGACCATCAGAGGGTCACTTACAAATTGCACATTAAGGATGCCGATTGCCAGAGGTGTGTGTGTGTGTGTGTGTGTGTGTGTGTGTGTGTGTGTGTGTGTGTGTGTGTGTGTGTGTGTGTGTGCATGCTTGGGAAATTGTGTGCATGCATGTGTGAATGCATGTGCTTCCTTCAGAATCTTCCTTTCTTTTTCTACCTTACTTACTCTACATCAAACATTCCCTTTTTTTTTTATGCTAAATCTAAATAAAACAAAATTGTAAAATGCAACACACACACAAACACACTGCCATTTAAGCCACTGGATAGGTCTAAATCATATCAGTCCAGTCTGGCTGGTTGTGAATGATTTAAAGCTGCTGTTGTGCTGGCTGAAAGGCCTTTTGGATCCATTGTAAAGACCAGACAATTGAGCCAGGCCTCATGTCAGCCCGGTATTCACACACTGTACCTTTACACAAAATCCTGTATTCGAACTTGCCACACATACACACACAGAAGGACACATCAGACTATGACCTAGCACTGCATTTTGTCCAGGACTTTGAGACTGCCGCCTCCAACATAGTGTTCACAATCGAACAATAAACAAAATACCATCCATGGAAAAAATACTGAAAAGGTGAGTCAGTCATCTCCTTTGCCGACTCTTTGACAGATTTGCAGCACAAATTGTCATATGCCAATTTATGAAACTCATTTTCACTGACAGTGTTAGTCCAAACTGTGATAACAGGCCCTGTGAGGGGATAATTTAACTTGATTTCAATATTGTTTGGGGAATTGTCCATATGTATCAGTACATAGGCAGTAGAGCAGACTGTTGCATTAATACTTGCCCCAGTGACAGATTATTACATTATATGTAATGCTATGAATAAGTCCAGAAACATAAGTTTAGGGTCAAGGCTGAGCAACCAAAAATGATTTGCTAACACAGCAGCTGCATCGTAGAATATCGTTTTGATTGACATGTATCAATTGACAGCCACACACACTGACTCATCATATAGATAGAAGAAGTAGTCATGGTATATGAGCCGATCTATGGAGGGAATGTGACAAATAAGCTGCTGCTTTTTGGAGTGGACATGGGTCAAAGCTGGGAAGTGGTGTATTCTGACGAGAGGATGACACATGTCAAGATGCCACCAGTTTGTGGGCTTATATAGAAAACTGTGCTTTTATCATGGGGTGTGTTTTGATTATCTTTAAATATTTAGTTAGAGGTTTATATATATAAGTGTTTCATAGGTAGTTGTGGGAAGAATTAAACAAATTCAAACTACTTTCCCAACTCTACACACCTGGCAGCTCACTGCATAACATGGTTAGTGTGGAAAATAGAGCTTTCCCCTATTTCAATGTCTGAAAGATGTAGGGGGGATGGAGGTTTTAGATGATGCTGGTTTGGTTGGAGCGTTTTGACACATTAAGTACAGTATGTAGCATTCAGCCTGCCAACCTCCACACCTTTTCTTTACCCTCTTCTTTTCTAATGTCAAGCTATAGTAAAACACCAATCTGGTAACATGCAAATGAAAAGCAATAGAAAGGGAATAAAATGGTCTTCTAAGATATATAATCAGAATTTCTTCTCTCTGTTTCACTTGTGGCCCCATTCCATTGTGATCACTGAATCACAGTTCCTTGTGATTTTTGCAATGTGTGTATTTGAAGCTTTTGATCACTTGAGACATCTTCTAAATGCAACAATGGTCTTCAACTTCAAAACAACAACCCTGGAAAAAAGAATCACATCCACCAAGTGTTATGATAGATACACTACTGAGACAAGACTTAAGATCAAAGACAGATTGTAACTGGATTCACCACTGAAACAAAGTGAAAGTGATGCACTTCGATCTGTCGTTTGAGCTGCTATCAGAAGGCCAGAAAACAACTGCAGTGAATTATTAGTAAAAATGTAAAAGGAGATAGTGGTGACAGAGAGAAGTGATCTTCACTACAAGTCAGCAATGAGTTAGCTTGACTGCTGAATAATACAGGATCACTGCTGGAGGATATTTTATACCGTGTATGTGTGTGAGTGTGTGTGTCTGTGTGGGCTTATTGTCTGCTGCAGCATGTTGGCCTGGACTGGGCATACCTGATTGTTGCTGTCACCATGGCAGCAGCTGCTCATGTAATGAGAGAGAAAGTGAGAGAGAGTGATAGAGAGAAGAGACCTTGTCCAAGTACAATTCAAGGAGAGCCACTGCAGCACCAAGGGTACACAATGAGACAGACAGACAGAAGCTCAAGTCCAGGACACAGCGACACTCATATCCACACATTTACACTCGTGCACACACACTCTCCTCTCTCTTTGCTTCACTATCCCTCACCATTTGAATTTTGGATTCAATTAGTGAGAACATCAGATCAGATCAGATGATTCCAGAAAACAAGGTTGTGTCTCTGGAAGGAAACAGACGGTTCTTCAGTCTTGTAATGCTGAGCATAACAGAATCAAGAGAGACTAGAACTGCAACCTGGACCAGTAATCATTCACTTACTTGTGCATGTGATTTTGACCAGGATGACAGGTTCATCATGCTTAAAGAGCAATCTCACTAGATGTCTTAAAGAGCCATACCAGTGTGCTTACAAGTGGTAGCTCATGTTCTTCCCATCACAGCCGTGTTTTGGGCTTCTTGTATTGTCTTAAAACCTGTAGTAGAAATGACGCGATCAAGTTGTTTTTTGGCCCTGATCTAGATCAAAGTCCTTTAATAGCTGATATTTGCCAACAGCTTTTGAGAAGACGTATCACTCCGTTGAAGTTGTTAAAGCTACAACTCAGTCCACTCGAAATTGTGAGGCGGAGTTAAAAAGTGGAGCTTCTTCCCTCATAAATGATCTTTGGTTGATTAAAGGCACACAGACAAGACAACAGCCAACTTTGATTTTGGCCTCTTATCAAGGTATAATCTGTGTATTTTTGGTGTCACAGTTTAGAGTCACTCGTAGGCTACCAGCGCCTTCAAACCATTCTTTTATATTCATACACTCGCATATGGAGCATAATGCTCACAATGTAGAACTCGACTGTTGTAAAGCTCAGTGCTGCAATTCTAGGTAAAGGTGTTGAACACACAGTAGAGTAAAGTAAGGATCTGCATTTCATCTTCTTTATTTAGCTGATACCGATCTATTTAAAAAAGCGGTCCAGACAGGCCCTGATCCATAGGATCGACTCTGGGTATCTCTACAGTGTAGACTTGATAATAACCACCCTATTCTTTGTTATATCCCGTCATTATTGATCAAAGGTTTGGAAACCCTTTGTGGCAATTCTTTACAGTGACAATGACACATCGTCTGGGAACAGCACCCTATTCTTTCTTCTTTTAACTTCCTGACTTCATCACTCTCTTCATCATTGTAAACTGTCTGCCTATTGTCCGAATACAAAACTGCTTCTTCCATTGATTATACTGTAACTGCACTGCATACTGATTGATCACTATCTCTTGGCCCATAGTGTAGTTTTACTACTGTGCCATTGTTCTGGGTTTAGAGTGCAAACGCTCTGTGTCTCTTAGCTAACTGTTAAATCTGTTCAGCAAACAGGATTTTGAGTGATTTCTTAAACAACATCAAGTCTATGTTATCATAATTATCACAGATGACACCATCTCTACTTCAGTTGTATTCCTACACAAGAATAATGTGACTTTGAAAAATATGAATGCAGGCTTGATGTCTACTGAACAGATGACACAGCTGATGCATGTTTCAGGATTTTCAATCAATTACTCAAGGAAATATTCACCAGATTAATCACAAATGAAAACAATCAAAAGGAAAAGGAAAATTGAAAATGGTCTGTTCAAATAGGCACTTAAATCTTGCGAACACACCGGTATAGTGACTTAGATGTTGCATCATTGGCTGTGTTCCCATCCCTGAAATATTTAGTGGAGGTAAGCTCAGATTCTGAGGTCTATAATATGTCTCTTTTCAAAACCTATGCATGCATGCATGCATAGGATTTTCCGCTCCTCGCACAATCCAGTGCACACAAAAACTTGTGTTGCCAACATCTTCTGTGAGATTTGTGGGACCTGCTCACCCAAATATGACTCTGGAGGTACTGGCTAGCTGCAGTGGGTCATTTCTTTGTCAGATTTCCACATTTCTATCCTGACCCCATAAACTAAAGTTACAGGGATTGGAATCAGATTTGTGTTCAGGCAGTGCAAACACAGATGAACAAAACATAGAAGAACAACAAACTTACTTTAACTTAACATAAACCAAAGAAAAAACAAGGGTACTGTCTGGGTGAGGTTTACCACAAATGACAACAATACTTATCCCTATTCCAGTAAGTTGACAAATCAGTGGAAGGGTTAGGGACTTACTGACACTGACCAGCCAAATACCAAAATGTATTAACCATCTTATTTGACAGACAGCTGGGTGTTACTCCAGGCTCATTTGTAAATCTTTAATGCAAATATATAGATTTACATATGCAATACGTATTCACTAAATCCAAGCACATGAAAACATTTATACAATGCAAATATGCAACTCATTGATTACACTAGTTTTCAAACTGTGCCTGAATTCTGACATGTAGGCACTAACAAACTGTGACTGTTTGTGTGTGAGTGTGTTCCTGCTTTACATGGAGCTGACAGAATGTGCTGCATGGCAGAGTGTGTGTTTGTGTTGCTAATATCAAATAGTTAGTCACCAATTGCAAATTCTCCTGACCTCTGAAATGCTAATCATCATCACAAATAAATCAAACACCCACGTATGCAGGAGCATTTCAATGAAAGAGAAAATATAAGTCTGTTCTGAAATGTTCCAAAAAGTGTTTAAAAGAATGTCGTGTAAGAGGAAGCAACCTGTAAGATGCAGGTAAATGTTATTATTGCTGTTAATGTACACAAAAGTGGCTGTCTCAGATAATAGAGACAGCAGCACTGAAAGTGAGCAAATGTTTGCTCTTTCTATGCCAAAGAAAATCACACACATCGAGCAAACACCACTTTTTTTTTTTCTATTTGCATTAGTGCTAGATAAAGGGCTAAAGGAAAAAGAGTTAAAGTAAAAGCATGTAGGATTTAGTGTCATCTAGCACTGTAGTTGCTGATTGCGAACTTCTTACCTCACCCTCTCCCTCTATCTAGAGCCAGTGTTTAGTGTCTGTTCTGGGCTACTGTAGAAACATTGCGGCTCAACATAGCGAACTTCTTGGAAGAGGAACCACAGTTTCTGTAGATATAAATGGCTCATTACAAAGTAACTTACAAAGTAACGTACAAAGTAAACTTAACAATTCTTATTTTCAGGTTATCATCATCAACCATTGTAAACGTAGTTATGCATATTATATTCATTTTTTCAAGTTCTGTAAATAGAGCCCGCTAAAACATACTCACTGTACCTTTAAACGTGAACTTTGATCTGCATGTTTCATGCAGTGCACCGACAGAAACTCTGCTTTTAAACATGTCAATATCTGAAAACAAAGCTGCTTCTTCAGTGGAATAAAACACAAAGCAGAACCAAACACAGGATTTAGGTGGATAAGGCTTTGATACATTTTTTTAGGTTGGTGATAAATCCTTGAACAGCAGCTGAACAAAAAGCAATGATCTAAGCTTTGATATCATCTCATTTAAATACAGATCAAAAGTAAAACCAAAGGCCAAAAGGTGTCCTCTCAACTTTGCAAGACAGGCTGAACAAGTTTAGTTTGATTAAATGATTAAATTCAATTATCATTATTCATTTTTTTTTAATTTAGAAAATGATCACACACAAGGTGCTCTCCCAAACATACTGGACTGACTCCCTGAGGCTGAATCACACACACACACACACACACAAAACACACAAAAGCAATTATTACCACCTCCACATACAGCCCTCATAGGTCAGAAGAAATGAGAGATAGAGAGAGACAACGGTGGGCAGAGAGAACCCTCAACCACCATTCATAAACTGCTTTCTCTCTCTGCTGTCTCACTCTCTCTTGCACAAGTATGCCCTGGCTCCCCCTCTGTAACACACACACACACACACACACACACACACACACACAAACACACACACACACACACGCACACACATACAGACACACATATCTGATGTCCCTCATCATCAAATGTTATAAGTGCTAATAGTTTCCTCCCCCACAATCCACAGCAAACTGAGTTTTAACACCATCACACAAAACATCACAACTCAGGCTGTGGCTGTTACTATGGAGACACGTTGTTGCTCTGGTGACACCTAGGGGGCAAGGTATCTCATGGGGGCCCAAATAGTCACTCCATATGTGTGCAGATTTGTCTTTTTCACCATATCTTACAGTGCTGTATTTCTCAAAGTGTAATGTAGTGCGGAAAAAAAGTGTGCAGTGAGGAGCGGAACATGAAAACAACACAACCGATGAAACATTCAGTGGATTAATCAATCAGTCGAGCAACACAAAATGTTATCTCTTACCACTTTTGATGATTGTTTAAGCCATTTCTGAAGAAAAACAAACATTTGACTGACACTATTTTCTGATAAGACCATTACTACTACGATTATATTGTGACATGTCACATTGCATATCTACAAAAAATGTATTTAATGAGAAATATCAATATGAAATTAAAAGTAAAGGAACGACTAAATGCTTCCTCACATTAATATGAATAATACACTTCATCGTCTTTACTGTAAGAAAAATCTGACGCTCACGTGAATATAAAGTCTTTCATGGTTCTTCTAATAGACACACAGACTCGCTTTCACAAGCTTTTGGAGCTCACAACATATTTTATTGTTTAGATCTGAATGACACAGTTCATGTTTCGTGTGAGCGTTAAGTTTACTATCAGTCACACTTGTAGCTTTAGTCACAAGGGACAGAACGACAGTGTTTTAATACTTAATGCTAAACTACAACTCTTTTTTTTTACTAAAAGAAGTGAAACGACTGCATAAAGTATTTTTTTCCTGTTCCAAACACAAGGTGACATTAAACTACCCAAAGCATTAGTTTGGCCTATTTTCTAAACACTAAAAACAAATGTTCCCTTTAGTGTTTGTTATTCTTGACTTTAAAGTATAGATCAGCTCTTATGACCCCATTTCAACGTGGCATGATGGTAAGACATTACTGAAAAGTATTTTTTTATGTATCCACATAAATCCACCTGGCTCTTTATCCTTTTAATGTATTTGAAAAGCCTCTTTTTTTTACTTAAGGACATGCAGACACAGTACTATAAATAACAAATAGAGAAAGAACTGTGTGACTTTCTGCTGTAAAGTGGGGACACTAAAGAATGACTTTCCCTGAGTACTTTACGCTTTTCCTTACAGAATAAACCAGTGTGCTAGCTGTTGTATTTGGCAGTATTTTCTGTGTGCATTTCACAAAAACCAGCTAACCTGATGAGTAACTTTACACATTCTTCATGAAAAAGTGTAAAGAAGGTGATGAATTTGTTGGGTTGGACACAGGAAATGCAACCTGCTTGATGTAATCACCATTAAAATACAAGTTTTGTATGACTATATTTGACCGAATACAATCACCTGACACTATTTACTGTGGGGAGAGACACTTTGATTTCATGCCAGTCTAAAATTGATGTGTCAACGTTATCATAGAATACTTTTGCACCCATATACTGTCATATGAGGAGAAGGTAAATGAGAAATCACTGTAGCCTTTAGCCTATATTACATATTGGCAAATATATTTTATTTAACCAGAAACATAAATGCACAGAGAGAGAGAGACAATGGAAAGTGGTGGCAAAGACTCTGCTTAATACTCCCTAACAAAAAAATGAATAAATAAAATAATAATAATTTAAAAAATCTCCATTGGTGGCATGTCTGCATTCTTCATTCCAAATTAAGCTCTTATTAGAGGCCAAAATTACTGAACAAAGAATCAGTTCATAGTAACCTTACAATACTGTATTGTATTTATATGAAATGTTCAGTCTACAATGGTGTCATGTGATTCCCATAAAATACAACTTATGGATGGCGTGGCCACCAGGAGTTTTGGAGACTTTTCTTGCCATCTGTTTACAATCTTTCCTATAAGTGGTGCCTTCTGTTGCTTTCCCTCTTCATTAGTACTAAGGGGACGGAGGGGGAGGGACGGTGGGCAGTTATTATGAAATTATCTGTTATGAAATCCTTTGAGTGTACCTATGTGCTCTCACTAGGCTTATTAGAAAACAATAGTTACTGAATATTATCAGAGGAGAGGACAGTAAATGTTATAAACAGAGACCAGGGCCTGTTCTGGCCTACATCACCCTAATATAAACTCCATATTGAGTAACATAAACATACAATGGAAATGTGACATATAATACTGGTATTTAATAATATTCATGTGGTACAAAAAATATAAAAAAGTGAAAATAAAACACCATAAAGCAGGACATGATGTCTGTAGCATCCTGTAATCCCATAGGAATCTTATTATTTCTCACTGATATGAAGCCTCTCTGGGCCCTTTATATATAAACAAATAAAAAGAAGGTGATTCAAATCCACATTTGACACATGCAAGTGTAAACAAGGTTATTTATAAGTGGCCTAATGACTCTGTTGCTAAGAACGAACAAACTTATTTTTCATTTTGTCTCACTCACCCAAGACACTATGCGGAGAATGGTCTGAGGCTGCTGGAAGAAGGTGACGGGGTCGAAGGCTCCTCCGGCTTTCCCGGCTCCGTATGCCTGCATCCCCTCCATGGTCCTCCTCCTCTCTGCACAGCCTCCTCTCTGGTCCTCCCCTCCTCCCCGCTGCTGGTTCAAAGGCACAGGGTGTGTGGAGCACCGGGCAAGAGACACGGAAAATCCCTGAATCTGCTCCTGCTACTACTATCACCGCTTTTCAGAGCTGCTGCAAGGATGGATGCTCGTGTCTCCTTGGCTCCTTGGCGCCTCGGCCTCCCGTGTTCTCTCTAGTTGTTGTTTTTAATTTAACCTCTAAATTCCCTGTTGTCCTCTCTCGGTATCCGGGCGGAGGAAGCTGGATGTCAGTGTTTCGATGATGCTCTCTCTCACCGGTGGTGAACACGTGAACGCGCCTCTGTTGTCACGCCTCGCACTGATGATCGCTCCTCATCTCCCTCGTACACATAGCGAGCACGCGCACGGGTTTTTATGACTGGGCACGCGCTTGTGTTCTCATGATTGCCACAATGAGTCACGCGCTTTCTCATTTGTTTGAAGGGCTTTTTTTTTCTCCTCCCTTGTGGACGAGTAAAACAAGTTGATTCAACCAGAATGATATTCAGTAAAGCTATTATATAACTAAGATGTCTCAGCGGGCTACGTAGAGATTAGGTGTATTGTAATATTTAGTTAGGATACATATTTCTGTCAAAACAAACAAAGATGTAATTGTAAATTTGAAAGCGAAAGGGCAGAAAAACAAGTCCATGTCAAAATGTGAGTGATTTGTGACGCTGAGGACAGAAAGTCCGCCCTCTGGTGGTCTTACTCGGCTTTGCTTTGAAACGTCTTGTCTTTCTTACCATAAACTAGCCCCTCAGGCACTTCTTACTCCTTGTACTACCTTGCCTGGTCAACGAATTGCTGATATGATCAGAATCAGAATCAGAATCAGAAATACTTTAATAATAGGGCTAATAATAGGGCTTTCGATAATACACCCATGCTTTCAACACGCCAATTTGATTATTAGTGGCGGTAACTGTACGCAGGTTGTAGAAGCTTGCCTGACAGACACACTCAGGGGAAAAATAACCCTAATAGAGACCCCTTTACACGTCATCACAACCAACCAATGACAGCACAGCCACTCGCTGTACGTGCTCGCTGGCCGATCCAATGAAACACTTCTGTGGCTGGTTGCTAAGAGACGCATTGTGTCCATGTTGCCGAGGTGCAAGGAAGAAGATATTTCAGTGCATGGACGGCGGATAAAAACAGAAAATAGAGATTAGTTTGCTTCATTCATGAAACAAAAAAGTTTACTTTGAGTGGCTGGGAGTTATCCACCGTAATGGTGAAGTTGAGAGCGAGGTGTCTGCTTGTCGGTAAGGTTTTGTAAAAAGTCAATCCTTACGTACGAGGGCTAAAGCTAACCACTCTGCTACCAAATCCTTCGTAGTCAGTTCAACTTCGGGCCTTAAAACACCAGAGATAAATAAACAGTCCTTTCCTAAACGAGCAAGAACTGTGTTTCTTTACCTATCATGAAGGTTCATGAGTTTCAGTGCAGCCAAGCACAACATTTACTGACTGCTCTCTTCAGTACTATGACACCAAACAAATGACATGCTGGTGCTATATCTGATAATTTGGTGATACCAACATTCAAACTCTGCCTGACAAATAAGAGATGTTTGAAGAGAGAATTGGCAAAAGTAAACACGTATTTATCCTTTACTTTACACAACTTTAAGACTGATTCATAAATGTTGTGTCTGTCTTTCTCTTATGTGTGTGTAGGAGATGCTGCAGTGGGGAAAAGTGCACTTTCCCATATGTTCCACAGTGATGGCACTCTGTTCCAGAAGAACTACAGCTTGGTGAGAGCATTAACACAAAGGAAATAAACGGTTGCTGGTTTGATACCTGGTGTGTCATGCTGCCACATACAGTATATCCAAATATATCGCAGTGCATGTGGAGAACAGTCCTCGTAATAATAAGGATACACTGTGTTGTATTCACATCACACAATCATAACAGAGGAAGTGGGTTGTAAAATAACTGTTTGAGGGATTTAGGGATTGAGTCTAGCCACAGGCTTATATTTTTAAATTCAGCTATGATAACTGAGATTTTGAATTAGTTTTGAAGGAGCAGTTGGTGAAGCTTAATTCTGGTTCAGTGCCAGCCTTGAATAGACAGCAGTATGTTGGGAATAACTGCTGCAATACTTATCCAGTATTCAGTTGTTCATTCCTTCCTGATACTACAGCAACTAATCAGCGAGTTAATCAGCAAAGCCTGTTGCTTTAGTTGGCACATATTTGTCTTGTCTTATCTTCAGATTAACTTTAATGGAGACCCACTGCAGTACTAGAGAGTACTGAAGTACTGTACAGATCTTTAGGCTCCATTATAGATAGACAGCGCAGTTGAGTAGCAATAAAAGTATGTTAAAGTTGGAGCAGGGTTGCATAATTATCATGTATAGTCATATATTTCAAATGTACTCAATCAGTACTTTTAGAATTAGGCAATTTTTGAAATGTCCAATTTAATATTAGTGCATTTTGCCTGAGGTGATTGAATTATGTCATTTTGTATCAGTTGCAAATCATCAAGACTAATTATAGTCACTGATAATCCTGATCATATTACATATGTAGTTTCTTTAGTCGAACTGCTTGCAAGCTTTTCCAGAACCTGCAGAGGTCTCTTGAATGTACCACAGGAATTGCTGAAGTTCAAAACAGCATAATGTGCCAATTAATGCTGCTGCAGAGAAGGCTAATCTGCATTATTTATGCTAATCTACACTAGGGAGGGAACTATGTCATTAACCTGACTCTGTGATATACGAGGTCATGGCTACTCACCGATTCCCTCTGTCAAAGTTTCAAGGGCTACTGACTAAGTGACACATGCAGCTGAATGCAGGTGCAGTGTATGCATTTGTGAACATAATTATATGCACTAGCGCACCTTACACACATTCATTCGTGAGTTTACTATTAAGCTCTGTAGCTGGTTAAGGTATAAAACAGGTTGGTGGGTAAAATACTGGACAAGAGCCAAGTGTGTGTGTGTGTGTGTGTGTGTGTGTGTGTTTGTTCAGCTCTTGCTGTGTCAGCAGTATTGGGGTTCTGAGGTGACAGGAACGTCGATAATTAATACAGCAGGATTCTGGAAAGCCACCAGAACAGGTACTTAACAAGCACACACACACTGCATAGGTTTACAGTATACACACACTTGTTTGTGATGCAGTACATGTCCGCTCATGCTGGACTTGTAGAGTATTAACAAAGTTAAAAGGCGCTGCAATAGTGGTGCATTTCTAATTCACACTGGTCTAGTGTACTGTACATGCTTGCTTAACTCCAGGCAAGCTGGAACACATCTATACTTCTTGATAATATAAAAAATATACAAACAAATTAATACAATTGTGTAAAAAAAATACAAATAAAATCCATGTTATATAAAATGAGAATGGCTGTCACACTGAAAACAAGAGGAGAGGCATGCAGGTTAGGATGTGTATCTGTAGATCAAAGCCCTGTGTCCACTAGATACCATTTTATTAGCTGGATGCACTGAAACAAATGCTCATGGGAAATTGCTGGTCATGGTCTCTTCTGTTGCTATGCAACTGTAAAAAGACCCATTTGAAACCAGCCGCTTGTTTGATATTATTTAAAATATGTTTAACCTTTAACTCTTAACTGCTCACTTGACGCCAAGTGCTTCATGTAAGACGAACTCCACCGTTCAGGAATGAATTATGTATGTTAAGTGTTGTTATGGAGATCAGTTTCCAGGACGGTGAATATTATCTAGATTTCAGTTATCTTCTGAATTGAAACCTGAACATTTAAAAGCTTTAGAAATATCTCAACACCTACTGGTCAAATTCACATAGAAATTTAGTATTCATAGTCCCAAAAGAAGAATTTCTAATTCCCTTTTTTTTTACCCTTTGTCTTGCGCTGTTGCCAGAGTAAAACGTCCGTCAGTTATGTTTTTTTGGAAAATCTGTTATATCTGATAATCTGATAATAATGGTTCCCAGCGGTTGAATCTTTGAATCTTTGATGGCTCCTGACCTTTCCTAATGTGCCACAATTTGCACAGAATCTCCACATAAGTAATCCAAATGGACAAATCTTTCACGTTCCCAAGGAGATAAACAGTTTCATTTTGACTTTACTGTTATCCTTAGCACAATAAAGCTAAAATATCTGTTGTTTCTATCACTTCCCGCATACTTATACCAGTATAAACACATCAACTAACACCCATGACTTGGCAATGCATTACAAATATCAGTTGTAAGCAGTGCTAAATGTGTCAGGTTGGATTTTCTCTTATGATTTCACTGCAGAAGGAAACAGGGAACAGCGTGTCCTTTCCATTGTGACTAATGTGAAAAAGAAACCAGCACATTGAAGAGTTATTCCCTGTGCAGACACCTCAGTCATCCCTCATGTTCTTCAACTTTTGATTTTGAAGGGTAGCGGAGGCTGTCGGCCATTCTGATCACGTCCTGCTTTGAAAATGTCAGACGGCCCGTTAGCAATATTCCAAGCTTATTTGTTACTAATAGGGCCTCATTGACATTCCAGCGAGAGGCATCCTGTGCATCACACCAGCTCATTAGACCGCTCCGAAGTGGGGCCGCCGCATCGACTGTGTGTGTGCGTGTACCATTGGATTCTTGTTATGAACTGTTTCTGTGTATGAATCAGGTAAATGTTGGTCTGAGGTGTGTGTGTGTGAGTGATTCACAGAGGCTGCAAGCGTGAAAAGTATGTGTGTGTGTTTTGGGCTTTTTAGTCTCTGGCATTTGACATGCTCAATTAAGTGTGAGCTCAGGAGATCAGATCAATTTAGAGTTTGGTGTTGATGTGAAGAAACCTCGACTTGCTTCTTCAAGGTCACCACTGATCTCATACCGGTGGATACATGGTGGCAAAAGGCAGCCTGCAACCATCCAGCTCACTTAGGACTTCGTTAGATCTCAAAGCTTGTGAAGAACGCGCATCTGTGATAAGACCATATTCATCATATCCTCCTTACCCTTTACTGCCTTCAGTCTATCTCCTTTTATATCTACCTCCTCTATTTGTCCTGTATTCGTTTAACAAAGCCTCAACTACTTATAACCAACCTCTGCACCAAAGCTCAAACTACTCTTTCTTTAAACAGCAGAGAAACACCATATCTTGTCATTTTAGTCTGAGATTTATGTTCCAAAAATGCGCTGAATGTTTGGTCAGACTCATAATTGTTTTACTTATTCTTTGATCACATAGTTCCTACAAATTTTTAGTTTTTAGTTTTAGTTTTATTTCGGTAAAACAGCTGTTGTACAGCTGCTTGTTTGTGGGCAACGTTTGAGGCTTAAATCAATATTTTAATATTAACTATGGATCACATGATTGCTTGTATGTAAAAGGAGGTCACTTCTGGTGATAAATCCACTGAGAATCAGCTCTATGGACGTTTGTAGTGTATTTTAACTCACTGTTTTATTTGGCCCGCAACACTACCGTTTTGGTTCACTCTCACTGCTCTCACAATTGTTGTCTTCGGTCACAACAAACGTCTATTTCTCATTGAACAAACTTGCTGTACGCTACTTGTCGGGCAGACAAAGTTAGCGACTAACTGGTGAGCAAAGTGGATCATTCAGCAGCTAAAGAGACAGATTTTTCCCTCAGGAGTTGGTGGAGAGCTAAAATTGCTAAAAGGAGAGTGAATAGTTATACATGCATTCATCAAGTGGACACACAAGTGGACTCCAAATGAATGCTAATGTTGGTCTGCTGCATTGTTGTTTAAAGCTTGTTTGCACTGCTGTGAAGTGGCCTAAAGATCAATTAATGTCGGCGAAATAGGAAGTGTTTGGTAGTAAAAATGCGTTTATATATTCCAAAGTAAGTTCAGTAATGAAACTCAGGTATCGAATTGGATACAATTTCAGCCAATACTCATCCTCTTCTGAAAAGACAAGGCAGCAGGAAGTCTGTCTCCCACACATTCTGGATTCAATCAGCGTCACCCTCCTCCAAATGGCCTGTATTAATTTCTAAAAGTTGTCCACCACCTATGTGTCCAACCTCAGCTGGTATGCGCTGTTTACCAGGCAAAATTATAGAAGGGAAAACAACTTCTAGGCGATGCCAGTGATCTGCCGAAATGACTGGAGACGTACAAACCACAGCCAAACTACCAGCTTGTAAACATCGACTCTCCAGATTTTCAGTAAGATTCTCACTATGTCTTAATTGTTGCCACTGCTGGGCCCAAATGGGGCTTGTATCATTCTCAGACTTAAACAGAGCTGTCGCGTCCCTAAAGGCATTTTTCTTTATTGAGACATTAAGAATAATACGTTTCAGAGTAATGGAGACACAGGAGAGAGGGTTTGGTCAGAATTTGAACATCGGGGTGGTGAAGCTGCTTTCAAGCCAAGCCAAGCTGCTAATTAGTGATGCTTATGTTTAGACATTAACAATAAATCAAACCAGACAGTTTGTTGTGCTACTGTGTATGGTGTCAACTCTGTGACAGCCAAATGTCTCTTCTCTTCTCTTTTCTTCTCTTCTCTTCTCTTCTCTTCTCTTCTCTTGCAGGGAGAATGTTGGAGCTGTAAAATGTCTGTTGACAGACAAACACCAAATGGCAGATGTTTTTTACAGTCACATTTTTCTTCATAAAGAAGGGAGGGCACCTTTTAGCTTTACATTACATAAACAACATTATAATTAACATCTTGGTTGGTTGGTTGGTTATTTGTTTGGCAGACAACCGGAGTGGAGCTGCTAATGAAATGTGTGAACATCCCAGAGACCAACGACAGTGTGGTGAGTCCAGCCATTGTCTATTCTTCATTCTGTGTCCACCACCACCGTTATGGGCTTAATTTTTTTTTTTTTATAATAAAAGTTGCTAAATCACTGAAGGTGGGTGGTGAGAATTAGAATCCATCACTCAGTGTGGAAGAAATTTTCCCAGACATTTAATATTGTTAGTTTCTCATCTGTATTCAGTAAGCAATAGGGCATCATTGTAGGAAGAACATTAATGTCCTTGCCAAAGAAAATAGGAAGTTTAAAACCATGTAATTTGACTAAATCTCCATGTATAACACCTCTTCCCTTCCCTTCTCTTCTCGCCTTTCCCCTCCAGGAGCTCTACATCATAGACTCTGCAGGGAAGCAGACATTAGTGGAAGCCTGCGAAAAAATGGTGAGTTTTTTTCTTTTTTTTCCTTTTGCATGAAACTAGTGGATGTCACCATCAAGAGCTCCACATCCTCACATAGAGTACAAAAACAGGGGAGCTGCTGACGTATTTTGTCACAGAAGAAGAAAGAAGTAAGCGGATGTGATACTAACTTGTCTACCTCATTTTCTGTCCCTCTCTTCTCATTCACCACACCTGAAACCGACACACCCCTCTCCACCATATCATCACCTTCCCTAACCATAGTGGGGAGAGCTGTCGTTGTTATGCCTGGTTTTTGACCTGACCAGTGAGCAGTCTTTTGCCAATTGCAGCCACTGGATAGAGAGAGTTCATGCACACTGCCAGGGTCTCCACCTTCCAGGTAACAGCCTAAGCGTGCATTCGCACAGGACCAGGGATTGCGGCAACTCGTAGCAGGGTTGTCCGGCGGTGGGGGGGGGGGAGGGGAGCTGAGGTTGGTTGCTGTGGGCGTGTGTATACGTGCTGAATTTAACCGCTGTGAAACAATCAGGAAATAACTTTTTATTTAGCTGATTAACAGCTTTATCGAGGCTGGCGCTCTCTCTCTGTTATTGTTACTCTATGTCTCTCTCTCTCTCTCTCTAATCATCGGACACAAATCAAATTAAACTTCTTCGTGTCATTATATTTTGCGGCGTAAATTTGCGAGTCAGACTCAGATTTAGAAGCTGGTACATGAAATAAACAAAGTCAGAACACACACACAGGTAGATTATCAGAGTTTAGTCCGTGAATCCACTTGGATAATCTCTGCTTCAGAGACATTTCAGGCTGTCTGTGGAGGTTTGACCGATCTGAGTGTCTGATTGGCTTGCGGAGCGTGACGTCGGGCTCCCCCACCCCCACTGAAATGAATGGAAAAACCTCCGTTTTTGCTGGAGCACCTGACCCTGTGTGAATCCACACTAAAGGTCAAAGAATTTGTGGAACACTGGTAGACTATCAGAACATTCGCTCGGAATTCATTGCCATACAAAAATTTTGTTAGTGATGTCTTCTGTAAAATGAACTGTTTATTGATGCTTTCGAGAGGATATTTTGTTCATTTTTTCCATAACTGCTAACTTGCCAACATGTACTTGGTCTTTTGAAAGAGTTATGTAATATCTAGTTAGAGGAACAGTTGAGAAACAGCTGTGATAGCAATATCAGCCAATGCTGATTTGTTTTCTCTTTTTTATATTGACAAATACATTTTTAAAATTGAGTTGTTAAATTGTGACCACAACATTTATGAAGCATGACATTTTACAGTAAATATGATGAACATTGTGAATATGGAATATCTCAAACATATTTTTAGTATTTTTCTGATCTGATCTTTTAACCATTTCATGTAAGTAACAAGCAAACATTCAGTAACTCTTTTTTTCCCAGACAAGATGTATGACATGTTGGATCATGGATGAATGGAAAGACATTAATATAATCAAATGACCATCAGCTATTTGTAGACTTATAAACAATCATTAAGTAATACAGGTATTATGTTCTATCCTTTTCATGTCACTTGCATTTGTGTATTTGTGTGTGTCTCAGGTGTCCTGGTAGGCAACAAGTCAGACCTGTCTGCTAGAAGGGAGGTCCAGGCATCTGTGGCCCAGGAATGGGCCCAAAGCCAGGGGTTGGAGTACCACGAAACATCAGCTGTAAGTGTATTTCAACATGAAAATGATGGTGTCTTCTTATTTGGCTTTGTGAATAAGGTGTACCAGGCTGGGTCTGTTGAATTCATGTCTCACCCATCACTGTGTGTTCATGTTCATCTCTTGCAGAAGGAGAGGGAGAACTGCGATGCGCCACTCCTCAGTCTAGCCCGGGCCTTCCACTCTCTCTACCAAGAACGTCGCGAGACCATCCAGAACCTGAGTCCAGGCTAGACCACCGCCCCATTCTCACACACAGAAACATTCAGTAATCGACACAGAGAATTTAATAAGCTTTATGGATAACATAACAATGTGAGCATATGAGATGCTTCAAAGAATAAAAGTTTTTCTATAATAATAGCTGCGTTGTTTCTCCTCTCCTCTCCTCTCCTCTCCTCTCCTCTGCAGAGATGTCTGTTCCTGATTTTAGGCAGGACAGAGATTCAAGCTTATCCTTATTTACCGCCCCTCCCCATTTTTATGTGTTCTCGTAATCTCAGTGTCACGTTGTTCTTTTTTATTGCCTGCCTTCTCTCTTCATCTCCCTCTGTCTCTTTCTCACTTTCTTTGTCCTCTTCTATCTGTCTCACTTTCTCTTTGTATCAGTTTTTTTGCTGCATTGTTTCTTTTTTTAAAACCTTGCTTGCTGCCTCTCTCTCCCTCTCTCTCTCTCTCTCTCTCTCTCTCTCTCTCTCTCTCTCTCTCTCTCTCTCTCTCTCTCTCTCTCTCACTCTCGTTGCGTTAACCTCCCAGCTCCTCTCACATCATTTTAGGCATGTCCCTGGCGCGGCACTAACAACCAGTAATCACCGTTCTAATTAGCAGTCTCCCATTCAAACCAGGTCAAAGCCATGTCTTTGTTCTTTCCCTGCCTCTCAGACCAGCTGCCACCATTCAAATGAGGGCGCGCTGGTTCAAGCTAGACACAATGGTTTTTATCTCATTACGCACTACATTGGAAGTGACTGCAGTGTCTAATAATCATGAAACACTTTAGGAAACACTGTCACTGAATTTGTGACAGTGAAAATGTTTGATTAGTTTTCTCTTTCAGCTCTCTATACCACCAAATTTGTTGAGAAATGTAGGACATAAAGGGTTACTAGATAATGCATGAAGTAACTTATTGGGCAACTCTTTCCTGAAAAATGAAAACTGATTTGCAGTGAGCTTCTTTACAGAATCTGTTTTTAACACTTAATTGTTATCGCAACACAATGTTTTCACTCCTTGAGTGGGTGATCATAATTATAGCAATTAGGATCTTTCTCCTTCTCTTTCTCTCTGTCCTCATTGTTTTTTTTTGTGTCTATAATGTCTATTTGCGTGTGTAAGAGTGTCTGCACATCTTGTTCTTTTTTTCAAGGCGTATGGGTACAAAATCCAAATAATTGCAATACTGTCTGTCACATTAGGGTGCTTTGTGTCTCAGCATGTAGATTATACACCTGTTTCTTTTATTTGTGCCCGCCAACGTGCATATAAATGTGTGTAATGTGTGTGCCATTGCCAACTGCAGTAGGTTCCTGGAGCTCTGACGTAGACGTGAGGTATTATTGCAAACATACATACACAAAGGTGTAACACAAGCTCTCAACCATCCTGAAAAAATCATTCTAAGGTATCCTAAAGTTTGTCTTCTGTTCATTTAAAGTTGAGCGTCCTGTCTTGGGAATATAGCTTAATAACTCAGGATAGAGTGTGGGCTGTTGCTCTGGGAGAGACTTCTTCATTTCCACAGATATTGAAACTGCTGGTCAGCAATCATGAAATGTTGAGACAAGCCTGTTTCAGTAGCTTTATACACTTCAGGGTGCTCAGTCATCTGCCCATACTAAACGCAGTAATTCACTCCCAATAATTAGTATTCGAAGCAGGTTTGCTCCCTTGGCGCAGACCTATAGCACAGCAGGAACAACTGCTGTTCACCTTTTAGCCACAAGAGAGGGCAACAGTGGTCAGCGCCACTCCCGTTCAAAGCCGAGAGGTCTGCAGCAGGTGATAGAGGTCAAGTTTGTGATGTCTCTGACAGGGGGATGATTAGAAACTGGTCTGGTGGTCCACTTAGTGTGTGTCAGGTTAAAACAAGTACTGACACAGATGCTTTTCATGCAGGTCAAGATCACTGATGCAGACCATAGTTTAAATATTGGGGATGCGTTTGTGTTACTTCTGATTAAAACAATGGAGAATGTTATTCATGTTATGAAATACAATAATTAATACAGGGACTTTTTGCAGTACTCAGCAGCCCAGTAATGTATATTTAAAAACTATTCATGCCTTACATATTAATGCTTACATGTGCCATTAGGTAGATGCTTATAAGTAATTTTAAGTGCTTGCATTTTAGCATGCATGGCCCCAGTGGGCACAGATGTACTGTAGTATATTGCTGCCATGCTCTATCAAGTGACTGAAACGGGTACAGATAAAAGGTTGCGCGTTCTTAAAGGTCCAGTGTCTTAACATTTAGGGGGCTCTATTCACAGGATATGACTGGAAGTGAATATAATATAACTGTTTTCATTAGTGTATAATCAACTGAAAGTCCACCATGATGATCTGTCATGTTTCTACAGTGGCATAGAATAGACAGTTTAAAAGTGCTGCTTACGTTTGTTAGCAATGTTTGTTTGTGCGGCCGTACAGCAGCTTGCCTGGTCATGCTTTGATCGTTACCATGTTGGAAGCTTGGCATATAAAAATGTGTCATGCATGTGTTTCAGCCTCATAAAAAGGGCGTCCTAGATTTACATTCTGAATGTTCTTATTAGAGCTTTTATCACACTTTTTAGTGCATGATTGAAAATATTACTGTAAAAGAGTACTGTATACAGGCTAGGAATCATGTGTCACACATGATTGGTCACCAATCATAACTTGGACAAATGGATGTGCAGCCAGTAATTGTTTCAACAGTGCATGAAAAATGAATACAAAGTTTCAGTTGCTTGATATCGCATCCTTAATGGTGCGATACATTTTGGGAGTGGTGCTTCCATGCATCAGTGAGCGAAACCAACATCCACAGACACCTACAGCACAGCTTTAAAACATAAATTATCATTCATGTGGTATTGACAGGTCAATTATCATGAGTGTAGATGTTCATAGGCAATTATCATAAATTAATCAAAGCAGAGCCCGAGCTGCTGAATTCCAAATCCTCTCATGTTGCCACAAATACCAAAAGTTAAGTAAACACCTTAAGCACTAATTACTATGTTGGGATTAAACCTAATTTGTTTACACTTGGATTACCCAGAAATGTCATGCAGCCATATGTGCAATTTAATTTTTAACAAATGATTCTTGCTGTGCTCGTTACAACATCGACAACTTGCAATTAGCCTATAGTGTACATATCTGTGCATCTCTACACATAATATCTGTGCAAGGTCTGAGTCTGCTTTGGGACATCAAGTTTTATATCAGCTATATTTCACTGCAGTGCCCCTCACCCAAAAAAACACAGGTTTGTAGTCTTGACACAGCCTGAGTACAGGGCATAGATTTCCAGTTCATATTTTACACCTGCACTTGCTGTTTTTCTCTTCCTCAGACATTTTTCCCGCAGATCATCTCTTTGTCTGTCTGTCTGGTGACATTCTCTCTTATTTTGTCTGTTTCCTGTCCTTAACACTAATAGTTTTTAAATAATGATGTTCTCTGTGCCTTTTCCCATGTTCCTTTGCAGTTCATATCAGTCGTGCCCCACAGCGATAGGACCAAATTACACCATTATACCGTAATTGTAAATTATGCTAACTCATATTAATGTAGTAATTTGATTGAATTGACCTCAACCTTGGTCCATCTCGCTTGGTGTGTGTATCTGCCTGCATGCATGTGTGTGTGTGTCTAAGCATGGCTTGTTCCATAGCCCCTAACTGTCCGTGACCTAAAAAGCTTGCTAATTGCAGGTAAGGGAGGACACAGCAGCTGTTCCCCCAGATCTGCTACCTTCCTGTCTGAATTGCAGTGAAAGAAAAATCAGCCATGACACCTCTAAGCTCACCTCCATAACAACAAATATTTTTTTAATCACATTATTACCTATCTGCCATTTCAAAAACCTGATGCCCTTTTTGTTTTGTGCCATAATTTCAAACCTCATTTGTGGTACATATTGGTACAAAAAAATGGTACTCATATTAGCACTCAATAGTAACTTTCAGATTATAGTGTACTGTGTAAATTGCAACAAACAACAACCCCAAATGTATGCTAAATCAGTGGTTCCCAATCATTTTTTTATTATTATTTCCAATCATCATATAAATTTACCCTTAAAGGTCCAGTGTGTAAGATTTAGGAGTATCTATTTGCCGAAATGGAATACAATATTCATTATTATGTTTTCATTAGTGTATAATCACCTGAAAATAAGATTTGTTGTGTTTTCATTGTCTTAAAATGAGCCCTTTATATCTACAGTGAGAGCGGGTCCTCTCCCATGGAGCCTGCCATGTTGAACTGCCATTTTCTACAGTAGCCCTGAGCAGACAAACCAAACACTGGTCTAGATATGGCCTTTTGCTTTTAATGTCCATTTGGCAGCCAGAGTTTTTCTTACAATCTTGGAAGGAGAGGATGAGGCATGGGAGAGTATTCATTCGGTTGCGATGTGCAACGTAACCGCTAGGTGCCAGTAAATCATACTGGACCTTTAAAGGAATAGTTCCCATCACTTAAAATATATAATATATAAATGGGAAAAACATCTCTGTCAACAGGTATGAATCTACTCTCTTTAGCTCACTAATTAAAAACGTGTGCTGGACTATTTCTTGGCTTGAAGCAGTGAGTGGTGGTTGTCTGGCAACTTCTCCCAGCCCCCCAAAATAGTAGCAATTCTGTTTGCCATCACAGGACAGGTGTTATGTGTTAGTTGGAGTCATATGTGGAAGTCAGGGCATAATGCATCATTTAAATGTAAACTTAATGAATCAATCTAGTAGCTTTTTAAAAAGTGTCATCTTATTGATTATAATTCAATTCTGTCTAAAGTCTTTCACTCTTGCGGCAGTAAACCCCAAATCACAAATGCATATCAATCAACATACTGATGTTAATCTTAAAAAGGAAAGTCAGTCATGTTCTGCAAATGAGAAAGTCAACTGAATTTACCCTCCACTCTATTCATGGTGCTAACAGATTTATGTTCCCCACACTTTGAGAGGTCACCGAGTTCGAACAGTGACGTGGTAAAATCATTATGTACCTCCACGCCAGAGGGGGGCAGTGTGATGCTCCTTGAATCAGGCTGTCCGACTGCTCCACTCCCTGTTCTCTCTCCTCCCTCCCTCCTCTTCCCTCCCTCGCTCGCCTCTCTTCAGTGATCACAGCAGTACTGCAGAGAGACATGCCAGCCACTTTGATCGTCGCACCAGGGGAGGAGGGAAGGAGAGAGAGAGAGAGAGAGAGAGGGGGGGGGAGAGAGAGAGCACATAGAGACATAGTATCATGCAGCAGGACGTCGAGGCTGATGTTGAAGAATTTGACATTTATTCTACAGCTGATGGAACGGCAGGTCAGCCAGCCACTGGAGAGCTAAATTGGAGATAAAGAGTGAGGAAGGATGTGAAGATGGAGCGAGTGAATGGATGAAGGAGTGAAAAAGTACATGACAGAGTGAATAAGTGGAGTAAAAGTAGAGAAAGACAAAAAGGACAGAGTGTTCCTTGTACAGCATATGTTACCCGTGGATTAAAAACAGTGTGTAACGGTATTAATAAAGCCCACCAACATGTTGCAGTACACACTGCTTGCACCCTGAGGATGTCTCGCCTCTTCTGCATTTTCAACCACTTCTAACCCAACAACATCAGGCCAGTTTAATGTTTTCAGAAAAAAATATGCAGTAAGATATGGTATATGGTATTGAAGAATAAGGACCACGTCATTTATTTCTCATCTAAACTGACTAATTTTTGTCTTTGCTTCGTTTGGCTAAGCCCTGTGTTTTCACACCTGCCTTTACTCTGCTTAAGATAGACTCTGGTTCGATTTCCCTCTTGGTGAAATTAGTTTGGGCATTTACAGTAATCACACTTTAGTGTGGACCAACAGGCTGTGGTGGTCTCGGCACAATCCCAAAGGAACTCAGTAGTGGTTTGTTTGTGGTCCGAACGTTATCCAACCATGATCTGTCCCAAGCTGGCAAAGTCCCATGTTGGCAAGGTACTAGGCTTTGCATTCTGGGGTGCAGCAGAACACGAAAACTGTTGCAGCGTGTATAGTAGTAGGCTTAGCAGCGAGCCTGATAATGAAATGAAGTCCCACCTACTGTGCAATTAACATTATAGTATTTTCAAGAAGTTTACCCGAAGACCATTTAGCTTTCTGCTGGTATAGCTTTGACTGATATATTGCTGAAATCATAATCACGGTTATTACCAAATGTTAAATCTGACGTTGCTCCATGTTGAATTGCATAGCAATGTTTCTTTTACAGAAATACTCACTAGTGCAGAACACAGGACCTTCTTCCTGTATTAACTTTCTTGCTCCTGCCTCAAACGCATCTGACCAATAAGCAGCATGAACGTGATCTCCTTGGTCCAAACTAATGTTTTGGACCAGAGCAAGGAAACTAAAGGTGTGAAAATGTCCTCAGTCTGTCAAAGAGTTCAGTGCTAGTAGCCATCACCCTGCTTGCTATTTTTCTGTCTCTTACTTGGTAAAATGTCTTACATCTTAATGTAGGCTAAGGCGCTGGTCCTTCTCTGACTTGACACTGGAACTCTAGTTCTGGACCAAACACGATACTTGATATGAAACAAACACTCATTCTGTTCCCTACGGGGGGGTTCAATTTTTATTCGTCATCAGGACTTGATGCATCCAAGTTCAGAATCATTCAGTTTTGGCACCTTGAAAGACATTACGCTTTTTTAAAATTCTCATTTACAACAACACAACGCAAAACCAAAGAACAAGAAAAATGAGACAAAGAAAGAGACTAAGGCTGTGTGAGAGTTCAAAGGAACTGTGAAAATAAAATGAAATGAAAAGGCAAGATAAGATTTTCTTCTGTTAAAAAAAGCCTTGATACGTTCTCCAAAGTTTGTTCTTTTTGTTTCAAGCGTAATGAAGCCCCACCCCAAATTACCCACTCAAAAGAAAAAGAACAAAAAAAAAAAACAAAAGAAAAACAAGTAAAGTAAAATTGAAGTAGACACAGTACTGTAACATTAATTTCTACTTTGTCACCCCACTGCCCTTACATGGTATCATTGTTCAATTGTTCAAAACATAGGTTCCTTAAAAGCAGATCGGATGATTTTGATTAGCATGCATGTAAATTCTTAATTTTTTGGAGTCACTTAGCTTCACCTCGCTGGTAGCCATGTTCTCTCACGCACTACTTTGTGTCTTTGGCAGTAGTGACTTTTCAATGTCCACAGTCTTCTTCAAGTTTGCAGAGAGATCCTCCATTACCCAGAGTTCTCTCTTCACTCCGCTCCTTTATGGAGCAAAAAAAAAAAAAAGTAAAGTCAGCTTTTCACCTCTAGTTGACCCTGAACAACGATGGCTGCCAGGGTTTCGGTGGAAGGCCAAAAGATTTTTTTTTTTGTTGTCGTTGTAAAAGAATGTGATGATGTGTCTAATACTAACCAATATCAGTTTATCAAGTAGGCTGAAGCCTTTGCCCGTCAAATGAGCCAGTCACGATGAATCCTCCATCTTGGTTTAGATTCCATGACGACTTGATTTAGTTTCACTTGTAGGTTACTTTGTTTTCTTTTTTTTTCCTTGTTGATATTTTTGCGCCAGGGAAGTCTAGTCATGATTTATTAACATATATATTCATATATTTATATATAATCAATACATATATTAACTTATGTGTTTTTTTTTTGTTGTTTTTGTTTTTTTATTTTTTTGCGGCCTGAATTGCTCCCTGCTAAAATCCCACACCGCAATGGTTCACAGTATTAATGCGAATAAAGAATGAAATCAAGAAGATACAGCAACTAAAGAAAGGAGTGGGGATTAAGGGAGGTTAGGGTGTGTGTGCGTGTTTGGGGGCTTGTGGGATGGTAGTGCAAGGGGGGATCATAGGCGGGGCCGAGGGTCAACTACGCCCCCTTTTCATCAGACTGAGGAAGAGTAAAAAATATAAAGTTCACCTTTTAACAGGCAGTCTGGCCCAGCCCAGCACTCCATGGTTCCACAGCCCCGAGACAGACAACCACCGGCCACCCCCCCTCCCGACTCCTCTTTCCCCATCCTCCCCTTCAAATCTTTACAAACATGTTCAAAACTTGTTAAACAATGGTAGATGGGAAAATCATGCATGTTTCTTTTTTTATGCATTTTTTCTCTGTTTCCTTTTTTTTAAACAGAAACTCAGTGATCATCTGAGGTGCTGTGGAGCGCTCAGAACCTCCCTTCTGTCGCTTACCCCTCACTCCATCTATCCATTTAAGCTTCTTCCCGTCGCCTTACACCTTGATCTGTCTTTTGCCGCCTCCCCCCAAATTCCCTCTGATTTTTTTTTAGTGTCTGAGGTCCCTCTATCAGTTTCATACAGGAGTGGTACGTCGATTGGCGGTGTTGCTGTGGCCGCTTGAGTCTTTCAGGTCCTTCTGGATGCAGTTGTGGACCTGCAGGAAGTTGTGGTCCCTCTCCGTGGAGTTATAGGTGGCTGTCGGGGTGCCCGTTTGGCCCTTGGGCAGCGTGTACATGGACAGCTCGGTGGAAGGCAGCGTCCCGAAGGCCTTCAGGCCCACTGGTGATGCCTCGCGGGAGTGCGAGGGATCTGTAGAGCGGGACGAAGAGCGTGAGCGGCGTCGATAACGGTAGCGATAGCTGGGGATGCGCGTGATGGCCGCACCTTGGAGGTAGTCAGCGGCTCGTGCCCCCACGCGCAGCTCCCGATGGCGGTCGATGAACATGTGTACAGCCAGCACACCCACCATTTCAGCCATTATGAAGGAGAGGGCACCGAAGTAAAAGGACCAGCCGTAGGAGTAGCTGTTCTTCTTGGAGTCACTCTTGGAAGGGTCCCCAGCGTTGGCTGATATGTACACAATGATTCCTATGATGTTGCTCAGGCCTGGGACAGGGAGACAGGGAGAGAGAAAAGATTGAAACTAAAATACAATATAATTGTTACTCAAGTGGGCCCACACACTAAACAACCAAAGTTATCACAGTTATTATCTTTGTCAGCTGAAAAAATACACTCTAAAAATGTAAGCGTGGTTGACTGTCTGAACAGAAGCACTGATTTTACCAACAGGTACAGGTGGTTTAATGGAAAAACACATTCTCTTATGGTCACTTATATTATACTTGAATATCTTTTTACCCTCCCCAACCTTTCTTACCTCTCAACTATGTTCAAATTCACAGCCAATCTCTCTCATCTCTCACCTTTCTCTACATCACTCTTTCCTTTTCTCACTCTCCCTTTTTTGATCATATGTTGCTCTTGTCTCACACATCATCACTCTGGCTGTGTGTAGCCAGAAATAGACAGGTGGAGAGACAGGCAGGCAGACAGACAGACAGGACAAATATGCAAATAAACAATACTGTATAAAGAGACAGAAAAGCAGACTGAGGTGTGAGGCCTGATTGAGATGGATCAGAGCAGAAGAGTATCAGGGACACCTTATTTTTAGAGTGTAATCCCAGTGGCCTCCTCTTAGCCTAGCAACAGGGCGAAAGAGACAGACACAGTGAGAACGAGAGTGAGAGAAACAGAGAGAACTGCATCTCTCACTTCTGACTTGGAGGGGAACTAGTTATCTAGCTCAGCACAGTAGGCCATGGCCTAGAACCAGAGTACAAACACACACATGCATGCACGCAGAAAAACACAAAAAAATGCTCTCGCAAAATGGCAACCTGTGCTATCTTTGTCTCCCTAGCTTCGTCCTGAGGCGATTGTTGTATAGCACACACAACGTCAAGCGCTACGCAACACATCACCTGGTGGTCAGCGAGCACCGTTGTGGCTTTGGCTATCTCCAAAACAGGACATTTTCATTTTCAGCTCTTTATTTGTTTCTTCTGTCCGCTCTGTCTCCACATCCTCAGTGCGACTTTTTTGTTTCTTTTATACACCGATGAGTAACAGTGTCCACATCCTTCTATTTAGGTTGGAGGGGTCACTCATGATAGAGTTTTTCCTTAATTGCAGCTTTATTCATGTCTTGTATTCTGACATTAAAGCTGCTCTAATTAATCTTTTTATTTTTATATTAACAATGGATTTAACTACTATGTGTGTGGTGTATTGTGCTGCTTTGACAAACCAAGCAGCATTTTTGCACCTTTCAGCTCATTGTTTTATGGCCTGCAACAACTACTATTATGATTATGTAGATTATGTAGTGCAGGCTCTGCTTGCATTTTTTTTCCACTGCTTTTATTGCTGATTGAATTTTCAATGTTTTTATTCTTTGATGTCTGTTGTGCTTTCATTCTTGCCTGCCTGGGGACTACAGAGGAAAATTAGCCATTCCGGCTAACTCTGGCATTTTTTCAATATTATTATTGTGGACTGTCAAATAAACTAAAAACAAAACTAAAACTGTTCTGGTTCACTCTCAACACTATCGTAATGCTGTTTTTGGCCACAGTAGACAGATGTTTTCGAGTGAAAAAGCTCTAAAGACTTTGTACACTGCCTGCAAAGCACCAATCAACAGATAGACAAGGTAAGTGACTAGCTTGTAAACATAGTGCAGCATTTAGCGGTTAAAAAGCCAGATATTTCCCTCAGGAGTTGGTAGAAACAAAACAGCTAAATGATAAGTAAACATTGGACTTACTTCATGTTCAGAAACATGACACCAAATAAATGCTTAATGCTTGTATGGCGTGTGAATAAGCCACAGTTATCACACCTATCAACAACTTTATGAAGTGTGTCAGTGTTGTTCTGCTGCCCTCAAATGTCCCAAAAAAATGTATGAGTGCAGGTTTAAGGATGACATCTTTGTATTCTCCTCTGTCCAGTTTTGTTTCAGTTTCCATCCATTCATTTGACAGGACCCAAATGTTGATTCCAGAAGAAAATTGATTTTCTAAAGATGCCTTCCATCATTTTTCCTAACGTACATCCTCTACCCTCCTTTTGTTCATCCTTTTTTTTTCTACTTCCATTTGTCTTTCCTCTTCCTTCTACCGTCTACTGTCCTTTTCTCGCCCCGATTTCTTCTCCCTGCTTCCTGAATCATCCTTCCTCGCTCTCCCCCCACGCACTTTGACATCTGCTCATCCTGCCACCCTCCCTCCAATCTCTCCTCCCCTCACCCTCTCCCTCCGTTCGTACCTGCGGAGACGAAGAGGATGCCGGAGCTGAGGATGATGTTGTGGCGTGACTTGTAGAACTCGCTGGCAGCGATGCACAGCCCCCCCATGAAGAGCAGGATCACACTTAGGATGGGGAAGATACTTGAGGCTCGTACAGCGCCTGGACACACACACACACACACAAAAAAAAAAATATTGACATTGTCATAATTATCACCACCGGACAGAAATATATTATTATTACAGATAGTATGGCAGCTGAATGACCGAATGATAGATGATATGGATGGAATGGCAAAAATATTTACGTTTTCCAAAGCTTTCAGGCAGCCTGTACTTTCAGTTCATGCAATTCAACTCTCTCTGTATCAGTGTAATGATCATTTAAAGGTCTTTCAGTTTCTGCACTATATTATACTGTACCTTGAATACTTCTTTAATATTATTATATTATATTTACTTGCATAAACCTTTCCCCCTTTCTTTCTCCTGACTAAGCGTCAAAGATCTCTCCTCCATTGTGCAGTGTGTCTCCTTCTATCTATCAAGCCACTCTCCATTGCACTATCACTCCATCTCTGTCTCTGTCCTCTTTCCCTCCCCTATCAGTCTGTCCATCAGCTGTCTGTCTGTTTGCCCTCTGCGTGGCTGATTTGCTGATTGGCCTTGGGGTTGTCATGGTGCTGCCGTGGTCACGGAGCTCGATCTGGTTTCTGAGGCGACCAATGTCACATTTCTGAACTTTTGGTGGTTTTCATGCCAATACAGCTTCCAGCATAAATCTGCTTTGCTTGTTGAAGATATCATATCCTTCCTTCTTCCTCTCCCCGTCTCTCTCTCATTCTTTGCAAGAACACAAACAGATAAGACAAAATCATTTTGAATATCATTACATCCATCTGTGTAGAGTATTTTGTACCTTTAAAACATCCGGTTCAGTGCTCTGCTATTGAGTTATATTTATTAGGTTAATCTTCAACTTTATTAATTAAGTAAATAATGTTCACTGATGACAGTTTGATGTCTGTTATGAAACACCTTTTACAAATGAGGTTAGTAATTTATGCAGCAGGTTGAAGATTGCACTACAATCACGGTTCCATTTTATTTCAACTTATTTTATCACAACTCTTATGTTATGTTGTATGTTTCCATTTGCAGTATTATTATTGCACTCATCAGAGTTCAAATGTATGATGGGACAAGGAACACAGACAGTCAAGTGGTCAGATTTTTTATGTATTTGGACCAAAATAATTTACCTTCTGGTTCAACTTTGACACGCTGTAATTTACTGTAGATGTTTGAGCATTGTTTTTCTGTGCATCGAGGGATTTTTAACCAACATTTCGGGTAAAAAAAAGGTGATTTAGACAATCTGGCTAAACCTGTCTGATCATCTTCTGTCAAACTTTGGTGTAGTGTGTGTTCCCACAGTACAATGTTATCCTGACTAAAAGAAATGATGGATAAAATTAGTAGACTTTTTGCCTTTACTGCCTTGCTCAAGGGCACCTAAAAATGGCTGTTGATGAAAGAAAGAGTTGCTCGTGCTTGTCCTTGATAACTGTCCATCTCTTTTTTCCTCCCCTTTCTGTTTTTACTTTCTTTTTTCTCACTTTCTTCTTTCCATCCCAGTATCTTTCTCTCTCTCTCTCTCTCTCTGTGTACTGTGATGCTTCTATTCACTGAAGCAGATCAAATATTAAGGTGACCTCAGTGCTGGCACTGCACCAAGTTTCCCCTCCTTCTCTTCCTCCTTCTCTCTCTCCATCGTATTTGTTTTAACCCCATCTCCTCTTCTTCATTGACATGTGCTGTCAGGGTAAATTGTCTTCAAGGTGGAAAGCCCCTCATACCAGCCACATATTTATGCACACGCACACACACACACACACATCTTTTTTTTTCCCAGAGTAAGCGGAAATGCCTCTGATTACACACTTGTACACACACACACACACACACACCTGTGCTACACTTGATTTATCGCTCACTAGAGGTGAACACACTGCTGATGTTAAGAGACAAACACAGGGTATATTCTATCCTGGAGAACACGTAATACTGTATATGGCAGCAAGGCTGTGTTTTGTAATCAAATTTTTATTGACCATTTCCTAAGCTCTGTCCGCCTTCTGTGCTGTTGTTACACCTGTCAAGCTTTAGATTTCAGCACACACCATATGCCGCTTACAGCGACAACAGTGGCACATTAAGCACCTGAAGGTCATAGTATTTTTTTTCTTTTTAAATAACGTGTCCTTGACTACTTCAGAGAGGAGACAAAAATAGGCTTCCTCATTTTTATGACTGAATTTGGCTTTTTCAGCTGAATTGTCAAATGCTGCTGGCAAATTTGACATCTGTTGTTGCAAGCGAGCTACTTACTATAACATTGGCTGTGTGAGTTTGTTGAAAACGCCATCTTGCAGAAGCGTCTTGATGCAAACATGATACTATGTTAATTCAGTGGTCTGTCATGATGAAGGCTGAAGCTAAAAGCTTAACTGAAAGGACAAAGAGGTTTATAGAAAATCGAAATATAATCACGACTTTATTCAGGAGGTAACAAAACTTTCAAATTCAAAACAAATTCTAAAAAACTATTCAGTGTCATTGTTTATTGTTTGTTCAGTATTTCTGTTTTTTTTTATCAGTAACAAACATTTTCTGTAAGCACTATCTATGAGTGCTCCCAAATTTTTATGGGAGCTTTGTTTTTGTTGTTTTTTTGTTTTTTGTAATAATAACTGTAATTACAGTATAGTCACATTGTCAATGATTACTTTATTACATGTTGAATGATTTCCTTAAAATATGGCAATTTAGCATACACATGTTAATACACACAGTACACTACAGTGTAGTTTGTAGCAGGGCTGATTTTACGAGAGTAATTTGGTGTTGATTTGAGCTGGAAATGCTGAATATGCTAAATGAATTTGTGGCTGTGTACATTTTTTTCCCAATATTTTCAATTTTTAATTTTGTAATTCAAAAGTATTCAGATTGCATTACATTTTTTGGAATCTAATGGATTGTGTTACTACAAAAAAAATAAAATAAAATAAAATAATAATAATTTTTGTAATCATTTTGTTTATCAGGTTTTAACTTCTAAACTCAAGTGCTAGTTAGATACAAATTTATCTTAGAGCCTTCATTTATTTCCTGAAATAAATGCATTATGTTATCAAAGCTAACAGAATATTCACTATTTCGACCTCTACTTTAAGTAGAGGTACAGTATAAGTACAGCACAATACACAAAAGGGAAGTGTGGTGGGAAGTTAAAATAGGCTGATACATGGGGATAGAGGGATGAAAGTGGATAGAAAAAAGAATATGAAAGAAAAAGTAATGAAAGGAGAAGGGGAAAAAGAAGAAGAAGAGAAGCAAGGTCTTCATTTCTCTGTGAAGCTGCTTCGCCTCAGGCAATCTCAGTTTCTCTCTCCCTTTCCTCTCTCCATTCCTCTCTGCACTCGGGCTTTAAGCAGAAGGCAGGGAGTTTAAAAGAAGAATTTTTAACCAAATGCGCTGGCCTTCAGGCGCACCCTGCCACCAAGCACACAGAGGCAGAGAGATGGAGAGAGGTGAGTTGATAGTGAACACGCTTCAGCAGCAGCAGCAGTGTGAGGAGACATCTACAGTATGTCTTCAGTTTGTCGAGGCTGCTTGGGGCTGCTGTGGGGATTGAACCTCTGACTTCCTGGTTGTGGGATTATCTCTGTAAACTTCCGGCCTCAGCACTCAGCACAAATTTAGCAAGTCAAACATACAAAGCCGTAAGACTTGCAATGCTTTTTCTTAAATAGCTAGCTAATAAATTTGCTATAAAATTTGAACCACTTTGCAGAAGTGAGTCCAGACCTATTTCCTCACTGTGCTGTCGGAACAAATCAAATATGACATCCTGTATATGATATCTTTAGAATACATACATGAGTATAGATAGTCTATGTTGTAGATGACACTGTTGTATTTTCCAGCATCTACATGTGTCAATTATGCTACACATCACGTTTCCTCTAAACATTGGCACATCCTTCGTTACTCTACTGGTTAGCGGTTCATTTGATTTCAATAGTTTTCAGAAGGGTTAAGATTTATTAACAGGATGATGTTATTGTCAGTGTATGAGCCAAATCTATTAGCAGAGTGTGTGTTTGTCAAGCAGTATCAGTAGTCACTGCAAAACCACTGCAGTATAATACTTATAAAGTCAGGACTATTCGTCAAAACTGTTAATTTATAAACCCCAGGTCTGCAAATTTATATTTCACACCAGTGTAGTTTCAATAACGCAGTTATAGATATTATTGCTCAGTTATGTCAGAGGACGGTCATGAAATTTGAAAGCAATAAGCAAGCATTACTAGCAAAGGAATCAACAGTTGCATCCATCCATCTATAACCATTTATCCTGCACAGGATTGCAGGAGGATCAAGGTTACTCTAGCTCTTATTAAGAAAGAGGGAGGGTACACCATGTACTGGTCATCTGCCTGCTAATTATCTGCATGTAAATGATTCGTAATATTCTTGCAATGTTTCCCTATCGGACCATGCAGTGGTGGAGCACTTTTTGTTTTACTGATGCTATTTTGAATTAGAAGAGAATTAGGAAGGCTTCACATGATGCTGAAACAATTATCCAGAAGGACAGATGATGGTAACGGCACTGTTGCTAATGAAAGTCCAATAATATAGGCCTACAGTTAATCATAAATATAACTATTCATCAGCTGTGTAACTTTTCATCTCACAAATCATAACCTGCATACACAGACGGGGACTGCCCATTATTCCGAAACCTCAATAGTCTGAAATTGGACCAAAAGCTCATTATCCCCAAAACAAACACCTATTTCTCCGAATGCCCATTGCTCCTAAAATACCAACCTGGTATCACGCCAAAGCATGTAGTACCCACACTGGTCCACCCTTTATTTTTCTGCTTATTTTTCCAGTTGAATCTCTGTACAAATTTTTTTTTTAAAGTTATGCAACACTGTGTGTGACATTCTGTCATCTTTGTACCATGTGAGTCAGTATCTACTGGGCACTATGGTTCTGAAACAATACACAGACAGAAGGTAGAGCACACACACACACACACCTACACACACAAACCAAAACTGTGTCTTTCCTTCCTCCTTCTCTCAAATCTCTTTCCTTTTTCATTCTCTCTGTTACACTTTCACCCTCCCTTCATTTCTCCCACTGCTTGGTTGGTTCTGCTGCAGTGGTGTGTGTTTATATCCGTGTGTGTGTGTGTGTGTGTGTGTGTCTGGCTGACTTATGGTTTCATTAGCTGCGGCAGAGGAGAGCCTTGTAATTGTGGCTGAATTATAGAGGCGGGGGTGGACACCACCATGGGAGCTCCCTGGGTTCACACACACACACACACACCTATATACACGCACACACTCACACACGCACACTCTTTAATGTATACACACAAACTACAGTACAGTGCACCATTACTTTGCCACACGCACACATCAGCTCAACAAGCTACAAAGTGAACACGCTCATCGATCAGCCTCCCACCCACTCACTTGCTCACTCTCCTGCTCCAAAGTGGGGTGTTTCCCATACACACTGTACACTACCCACGCAGGAACGATCTGCTCACACTCTCTCTCTCTCTCTCTCTCTCTCTGACACACACACACACACACACTCATATAACGTCTAACACACACACACACACACAGTTCGCCCACGTGGGAGAGCCCAGCAGCAAAGAACATGTGGTAGTGGGAACTTGGCAAACCAGCTACAGGGGAATAACTCACTGCATGAGTGTGTGTGTGTGTGTGTGTGTGTGTGTGTGCCCATGTAAAGCTGACAGATGTGTTCACCGGTAGAATTGTTTTTAGCAAACAAACAAATCTTATTTAGAGGGTAAGAAGGAAAAATATAAGCCACACCACCACCACTGGACATATATATGTTTTTGTATGAGTATCGCACACTGCTTGTGCAGCCTGCCAGTCATCATCATGCCGTATTACTCATGTAAATCGTGATATGCCTCCATGTCACAACTCAGCTCCCAAAAATAGCTGCAGTGACATCAGCAAGTTGGATGACGTCATCTGTGGGTGACATCATACGTCTCCGCCCAATCCAGAGTATTAGCATTATGTACGAGGATCCAGAGGTCTAATTATAGCAATGGCAAGACTGCGCACCGCTTCCACTTCAGCATGTACGGAGCAAATCAGGACTCTATGTGCGTTTGTGTGTGTGTGTGTGTGTATGTTTTTGTGTTTTCATAGGCCGTATGAATGAGGACATTTTTTGTGAAATGAGGACAGCTTAACCATTCCTCAAGAAAACAATAGGTTTTGGTTTAAGGCCACTAGTGTAAAGTAACTAAGCATATATACTCAAAGAAGTATTTTTGTGTTAATTTTGAGACACTTGTGGTTGAATATTTAAAATTTATACTCTCTCTCTCTCTCAAAAGGGGACCCCGAAGTTGACGTGCACTTTGGCCCCAGGAGACGGCATCTCCCCTGTGCTCGGCTCGGACAGGAACATGGTTAACAATTATAATTATGATGATCATAATGATGAATATTTTATTTAAATTTTATTATGAATCCATTCTGTAATGTGCACCATCAGTCTACTATAGGCAAGATAGCAATTATGCTCAGGGCACCAAATTGGCTAGCAGCGGCCCTGGCTGAGAAGTTGGAGGTGTGCAGCACTGTCACCTATACTGTAGCTTTACATCTAATAGTTCACTGTGACCGCTCCTTCTTGTTCAATTACTCCTTCCAATATTAATATTATTATGAATAACAACTGTCAAATCCACTGTAAAGATGCTGAAAATGACCATTGTCTTGGTTTGTAGGTGCTTTTTTGATGAACGAAAGCGGTTAAACTCACAAACTCACACATTGCATTTCCTGGGATGAGAATAAAAGTCAACTTGTGTTTCGCCAGTTAAATACTTTTAGTAAAGAGAAGCAAGAAATGATAATACAGGATTTTTTCCGGGAATGTTTCCACAGATGCCAGATTAAAAAACTTTTTATTTTACTTGGTTATCAACATTGTGTGAACTCGTTTTGCAAGGGCTTGAATATAACACATTCCTTTAATACATCTTTGACTGCACAGAATATAGCTGTAATTATTTTTTTTACGTTTCCTGTTGAATTGTGTTATAAAAAAAACTTCACTGTTTCTCACCAAAACACATTGTGTGCATCCTCTGTTTAAGAAACATTTGCAAAGGTTTTAAAACCTGAACATCTACATTTACATCAGCTAGCAGCTCTTTTCTTTACCGCCTTTTCTCCACAAGTTACTGTTAAATAAAAGACCCTCCATCGCTTGTTAGGGTTGTAGTTAGGCAGTAGTTGTAGTGGTTGAGATTATGGGCTAAGAGATACATTTTGTCAGTGAAGGTCCTCACAGATATACAAGTACAGATGTGTGTGTGTGACTGTGCCTTGTTCAAGCCAGTTAGGGCCAGAGAGCTGAGCTGTTAGCCATATCTAATCCCATTCAACGGCTCCATGCATGATACGACACACACACACACACACACTCACACTCACACACAAACACCTACAAAAACACACTTTCACACACTGTGTGTTGTGTACTTCACACCCTTTCCATCTAACCCTGCATACACACAGCCACTACTATCCTAAATGTATTCTGTTACACACACAATGTTAACTAGTGTTGTGCACTTCACATAATTTAAATGAAAACCCAAAAACGCATAGTTCTTTATAGCTCTTTGACCATAGATACCTCTTGGTCATAACTTCAAAACACACGCTTCTTCTTTCATCAGTATTTATTAAAGCATAATTTTATTCAAGTGAGGAAACAAGTAGATGAAGATGAAATTAATATGAATTCCTTTGTGAGTACAGTGGATTTGTGACTGCCATCTAAATCTAAGATAAAACAAATAGCAGCTCAGGTTTCAAGGACAACATGAGTTCATGTGCAATAATAGCAGGCAGTGCAAGAGATATGATGGACATTAGACTATACATCAAAAACTGGCTTATGTAGGACATCAGAGTCTCAGCAGGTTGAGGTGAGTGTTATGTCCTTGTATCATCTTTATTTCCAGGGAACCATCCCTGTTTCATCGAAATGAATGAGGAAACATGCTGTTTGGTGTAGAACCATTGATGGTCAAAACAGGATTTTGGACTGTTGTAAAATTGTGTTAGTTTGTGATTTTGAAATGCTTTTTTTTTTTTTTTTACTCCCAGCCAGAAGCCAGATATTTCCCAAATAAATCTTAGTCTGAATTAGAGGTCTTCATTTGTTCAAAATGAACCCATAGAAAACCTACCTAAACCCCACATGCAAATCAAATTTTAAAATAAAGAGACCTCATTCGAAAGAAGGCCCAAGGAACATGAGACACAATTCACTAAATGCCAGCAGCAGCAGCATTATGTGCTATCAGTTAACAAGCAGCTGTGGTCAAAAATGGTAGCAATATGATAATAATGCCCTAAGAACAAATGTATATTCATGAAAACAAAAAATTTAAAACATTTAAAAATACTTTTTTTTTTTTAGATGCTTCAAAGACGAATTTATAGAAATGATTTAAAGTGCTATTTTCATCCAGGGCACCAGCAATAAAGCATTCTGTAGCCATCAGCGATATACTGAAGATATATTATATATAAGATATATTGCATTAATAACATAATTCATTTACATATGTTACAGATTTCCTGAAATGTTTTCTCCCACTGTGACATAGTGACATAGCATGTGATCAGACACTGTGATCCATTCGGATTCACTCAGATATTAGTTATGTCGACACATATTATTTATGCATTAATCATTCCGATTTCACATGATTCTGCTCTCCGGTTCACATCGGTACAGCAGCATGATAAACTGTAAGCCCTGTCCTCTATGTTATGCTGTAGTGAAAGATTGGGGTGGTGGCTCTGTCCTCTCTCTCTGTGGCTGCGGCTGATAGTACTGCTGCAGGAGGAAGGCTGACTGCTTGCCTTTACATAACCACATGTACAAATTCACCCAGAGAGAGTGGAGGGTGGGGGTGGCGGGGTGAGATGGCTCAGAGAGTGAGAGACTGAGGCAGAGAGATTGAAAAGACTCTTGGGGAAAGAGAGAAAGAAGAGAGAGAGAGAAACAGAGTGTAGAATCCAAAATGAATGACAACTTTCATCCTCCATATAATATTATTCTACTGCTGTTTTTGTTGCTCTAAATGGTAGCAGACTGTTCATGAATTGTGACAATTTTGTCTTTCTCCTCCAGAAATGGGTTTAAGCCATTTGAGGAAATTGATTTTTCCCATTAAAACTGACAAGCCGCTGCACTTATTTAACCTCTTAGATCAGTTTGATTCTGAAGCAGTTAAATAATAACACAGGGACAGAGACCAACGCTGCACCGCACCGTTTCATGGACGCATCCCAGTCAGTGATGTTGCAGCAGGTGTTGTCAGTTGGTACACGTTTTATCCTGTGTAGTGTGTCTTAAGTTGCAGACCATCATCCAGGATGCATTGTAGCTTGACAAAAAAATGATCAGGTTTTTTTTAAGCACTTTTGAATGCATAACTGTTAACATGGCCAAGCGAAAGGTTTGGTTGGTGAACACGTTCTCAGTGCCGACTCAGCTTTGCATGTGCAGGGCTCTGTTAACTATAATAAACATGCAATCTGTGGTTAGACTTAAAAATTAAAGCAAAATAAAGCTTGGTGAGAAACATTTAATGACATTTAGACACAAAAGCTACTTTGGTTTGAGTTTAAATAAGTACATATGTAACGTAATGTAAGTGAGAAAATCTGCATATTGGAGGAGGTCCGGGTGGTGCGGTGAATGGATTAAGTAACGTAAGATGCATTACTTACAGTGGTCCTGTGTTCACTTGATACATTCACTCACCCACATCAAACTCATGCACTAATATGCAGACTTTTTTCATTCTTTATACTACATCACCCGACTTCAACGGCACATCAGACCATAATGTCAAACTGCCACAGACTAAGTTATCGTATTTGACAGCTTGTCAATTATAACTATTAAATATCACTTGACAAGTGAAAATGGAATGTATTTTAACCACATCAACAATATTTCCCGAGCCATGTAGTTTTGGCTGGCTAAACGTAACCATACCATAATGAATTCAGTCATATGGTTTGTTTTTGGAGGCAGAGGAATGTGAAAAAGCTGATTTAATTGTTTGAGGTGAATGTATCATTGTACTGAAGATATCAGGGGCCCACCATTCAACAAACACTGAGTGCTGTTGTTTCACCAAGCTTCCTTGACAATCTTTTTCATATCATTATCATAGGCTTGTGAAATGATATGATTGGAATTCAAGTTGGCAGCAGCCTGGGAATTGAAGAATCAACATTTGAGCCTTGTGGAGGGTTGGGAAGATCAGTGGTCTCCCCTCTCTCAGCTACTGTATAACAAGGCACTCAACAAGTCCAGTCGAGCCTCTCAGAGGCCACTTGTAAGTGTCTGCAGTTGTATTGGGAAGCTCCCAGGTGGGAATGTGTATGTGATAAAAAAAAAATGTTGCATCATTTCCATCTGTCAGAATTTATCATCGTCCACATTTACATTGTCATTTTAGAAATGTCGCTATTATTTAGAGTGACTTACAGTGAGTGCAACAGTAGAATGAGTTTTGATTACCGTATCATTGAAAATTACAATCCACAAAAGCGGTGCTCAGTAAAACAGAATAAGAACAGAAGGACAATTTGTTCAAATTGTCACACTCACATACAATTATGGTCCAGACTTGCTGCAGAAATGTTGAAATACATGCTGTACGTATCCACCATTCCTAGTCAAAATGGTCTTTATTGACTAAATAGCTCATTAGCATTAGTGTTTATTGGCTGAATGTAACAGCTATGAAATAAACAGAAAAAAAACATTTTATTTCGCCGATTAACCGGCTTTCTCAATACCGGCGCTCCCTCACTCTCATTCATTGTCTATGTCGCTCAACTAATGCGCTCTCTCTCCCTCTCTCTCTCTCTCTCTCTCTCTCTCTCTCTCTTGAACCATCGGACACAAATCAAGCCAGAGTACAACAGGTAGATTGTCATATTTTAGTCCTTGAACTCAGTTCGCTTTCAGTGACATTTCAGGCTGACTGTGTAGGAGTTTGACTGCTCTGAATGTCTGATTGGCCGCTACAGCGAGATGTCATGTTGCGTTTTGCCAAAAGTTAAATCTGGCTCAACTTCTTTGGTGCAGGTTGCTGTGTTTTTTGCGGAGAACCGCTGTGGCCTACACCACCGCAGCCACTACCGCCACTCAAATAATGGAAATATTTGGTCTGGAGAAGGTCTTACTGACCGGTTGTTCGTGTTTAGTGTCTTTACTCAGTTGTAAGATGGTTTATACAAAAGCTGAAAGAATCTGTGTAAAATGATGGAAACGATCTTTACGTGTACTGCAGTTTATTCAGCCTTTGTAGGTTTAAGCTAGTCCTTAGGTTTGTCCCGAGCTTAAGTGTACATATATTTCAAATGGTTGTCATGGCAATGCACAATAAAAAGAAGCAATCAGTGGTTCATGTGGAGAAAACACAGTACATTTAAAATGAATAGCAGCTTCTGTCTTCCCCTCCAAAACTGGCGATGGCTGTTTCAGTGGCCACAAAGGTGAAAAGGATACCAACTGATCAATGTCTCATCACCGTTGGGAATTATTTGTCTGAGTTGGTACATTTTTGGGTGACAACAAGCAGCAATACTGTCCTCTACAGAGGACCCACTCAGACAGCCCTTACGGACCTTTAGGAATCACACCTCGCCTAGAAGCCCAACACAGTTCAGAATTCGTGAACCTAGACACAATGTACGACTGCAGGTCTTTTTTTTTTTACTGAGAATTGTTGAAATTGTCACACAACAAAAATAATTAAGAAAGAATTGGTGCAGTCTTTTTCATATCAAACTTGCTTAAAACTTTAAGAAACTTTCTTAAAAAAAAATTCAAGTTGATTTTAGCACCAACTTTGTTTCCCTCACTCCTTCATCATCGCCTTGCTCCACCCCATGGCCTCCATCCACCAGCTGTCAGACAGGCGTGCAGGCCTCGGTGGAGATGGACAGACAGATGGATGGAAAGCAAGAGGGAGGAGGCAAGGGATGGATGGAAGGAAGAAGGAGAGGTGTGACCCACATAGCAGAGCCTGGAGTATTTATAGAAGAAAGTGTCCTAATTGGCAAGCCGCTGGGAGAGCAACAGCACTGCACTGGTACCCTACTCCTTGTCCTTCACCTCCTTAACCTTCCCTTCTCCTTGTCTTTTTGCCTTCTCCTACCACCTTCTCCTTCTGTACTCTTTCACCTCCTAGAATTGGTCTTCTCAAACACTTCATTGTTCTTTCTTTAGACCTCAGTAATCTGCTCCTCATCCCTTGACTTCTACCTTCTACCACTCATCCTAAGGACCTCCACCTTACACTCTTACATTCTCTTGTTTCTCATCTTCACTAATCTATGCCTCCCCTCTTCCACCTTCAACTTTTCATCCCAGCTCTCCTATCGTTGAGTTACGTTGAGCACAAATAAACATCCTTCAAGACCCCAGTAGAATTCTCGAAAATAGAAACATCTCACACTTCAACCCACACAACAGTAATGTGGTAGTTCTGTTTTGACAACTTTATATGTGGAAAAGCCCCCACGACCTGACCAGTCCACCCTACCAACTCTTCAGAGCAATAACCCCCAGAAAACAATGTCCGCCTCCTGCACTGAGAGCCTGTTGAGAGTCCCCTTTGCTCACTTTCTTCCATGGCTGTAGCACACTGTATTTGTGCCAAATTTGTTTCATATCTGGCATCCCGGAGTGCTGACATGGGCAGTGGGTGAAACCAAACAAGCAAAAACATAAACAGACCGTCCGGACTGGATTTCAAATTTGAAAAGGAGAACATACCAGCTGCAGTATTGTGTCAAGAAGCTACAATTTCAATTCTGCATGTTTCCTTAATCTCTGATGACACAGCATGGTCATTTTTAGTAAATATAGAACATAGGATTCATTTAAAGTGTGTGGGATTTAGTGGTGAAGTTGAATTTGAAGAAGGTAGTAGTGAAGTGAAAGCTAAACTAAAAATTATGGATAAAAGACCAAGAAAAATTCAAAGAAAAAATGGATGAAAACATATTATATGTTCTGAGAATATAGACAGATGTACTGATGTAAGGACTCACGTAGGAAATACTCTGAAGCATCTGCCTCATAGTCAGCATCCTCTGGGAAGTGATCTATCTGCTTGCACATGCCTTTAAAAGAACCTGTGTAAAAAAGAGAAATACAAGGAAGAGTTATGAATACAGTCAGAAGTCAAAGCAGTTACATTCATTGACACGTCGGGAGAAATTGAACAGAAAACATAAGCAATAAAACCCAATAACTTATGTGTAAATACATGTTTGTGTGTATGCTTCTCGTGATTCTTTGCGCAGTTAAATATGTCCTTCAACTCCCCACTTTCACTGCAGTAAAAAGTGAGGTGATGAGAGATGAAAGAAAAAAATGAGAGGTGCAGAAGGACATGTAATCAGAGAAATGAGGCGTTTAAAGGGTGAAAGAAGGAAGAAAAGAGAAGGGGAAAAAATAAATGGGAATTAAAGAAAAACAAGGAGAAGAGGGTTAGATGCAACATTTTGGACAAAGGAAACAAGGAGAGGAGGAGAGGTTTGTAAACAGTTTTGAAGGAAACATCACAGGACAGAAAGTGAGGAAGAGGAAGAAGACAGGAGGAGTTTAATCTAAACGCCTCGACAGAGCAGGCGGGAGGGTGAAGAGGAGGCAGGCAGGAGAGAGTGAACAAAATGCAAATGAAAGAGAGGAAGAAAGGAGAGCTGATAGTGCCGCTCATTAAGAAGAATTGTGTGTGTGTGTGTGTGTGTGTGTGTGTGTGTTTTTAGCTTGGTTCAGCTCCAGTGGTAATTGTATGCCCTCCCAAACCACTGCAATTAAATGGGCCCTTGTTAATTGGCGATTCAAGGACGAAAGACTAGCGCCCGGCTTTCAAATGGGCATCGGTTACACATACACTTGCACAATATGTCTCACACTTACAGGCACATACACACAGACAGCCACACACACATACTGAAGCATCAGCTCTATTGTCAGCAGCCTCGCTGGCTGTCTTTCTCACTCATCACTGGTGAGAGCACTTACAGCTAAGTTTTCGGATATTTTGCATTTTCGTCATGACCACAGAGGAAAAGAACAATTTTACACCAAAGCTTGACACATGAAAGTGAAAAAAAATAAAATGATGACAGAACTCAAGCACAAGCCTGTTTCGTATTTACATATCTTTAATACACCTCAGCAAACACTTGAACAGAACAGGCGAACAGAAGTGTTTTTCATCAGGTAGACTTTGATAGATACATTAAAGATATTTCACCAGGAAGCAGCTCGGAAAACCTTTCAGCGGAATGTTTTCATCATCTTATAATTTCTGTGTGAACTGTGTTAAAATTCTGTTCCTTTCCTGAGAGGACAGCGATGAGCAACAGCACTGCGTGTCTCTGGAGGAAATAGCCTCACATTCACATCATCACTTGTCTCAGTTACTTACTACAACAATTTGTTGTGCAAATGTGAGGCATACTACAAAGCCATACTACAAATCACGCCGTGCGTGCTCAAGAAGCTTTCAGTCAAGAATAGAAATAAAGTGTTGATGAGTAGGTGATGTAGTTTGCCCTCCAGTGGACACAAAGGAGGTCTCAGTGTTTCTTAAAAAAACAACAAAAAAAAAAACTGAGTCATCAGTATCAGAATCATTACGTCATCATTTATTGAGTTGGAGATAATGCCATCTAAATCTAACAGGATATTCCCAGTTGCTCCAGTCAGCTCCTTACTACATAACTGTTAACTCTTAATACAGTTAATATCATGGCAACCCTCAGCTACTCAGCTATGACAGCAGTAAGTTTACAATATTTTAAAAAATACAATAACTTCCAAATTTGGCTGCGTAATTTACAACATTTGTCTCAGCAGCTTCCATACTTCTCTCCTCTATAATTTGGTTGTAAAATTCCATCTACACAGTGATGGAGGAAGTCTGTCATTATGTGTGATATGTCTCTGTGGGTGTTACTCAGTCTTCAGGTCTGTAAACCACCAGGTTAAATGACAACTACTTACTACAAGACAACACGTTAGCTCATTCAGTTTGGAGTCAGCCTTCAAGCTCAGACCATTCATTTTTAACATTCCTGCATGAATCCACTCACATGATTTCTGTTATTTTCTCAACATGTAGCCACACTATTCTAACACATTCAAAATGGTGTCTGTCGTGGTTGCTAGGAGATGTGCAAAGTGGAAGACAGTTGTACCATTTCTCCCTCAACTTTAATAATAATAACTTCTTTGTATCAGTGTTTGGTTTTCAGTTTTAATTTACTGGAGTCTTCACATGAAGATCCAACATTATGTCAAACACATCAATTCACACACTCACTGCCGGGCAGAATCTCCATTATCTCCACTCTCTTTCCTCAATCACTGCTCTCTCTCTCTCTTCTTTCTCTCTCTCCCTTTCACACTCTCCCTCACTCCCTCCAACACATGCCCACCCACGCTGCAGCACAAGCACATGTAATCTGGAATTGCATTTTCCCTTCCTTCTCTCTCCTATCTCTCGCTCACACAACCCTCTCTCTCTCTCTCTCTCTCTCTCTCTCTCCCCTCCTCTATCTGTCTCTCACATGCATACATGTGCGTGTACCCCAAGGACCAGATTCCCATTTGAACTGAGCTGGCAGCTCAGCCCTCCTCTCCTCCTCCTCCTCCTCCTCCTCCTCCTCCTCCTCCTCCTCCTCCTCCTCCTCTTCTCCCTTTCTTTCTTCTTACTGCAATTCAAATCAAGAACACACTTTATTGTCTCGACAGGGATGAAACCTGTGCAGCCTGAACAGAGCATTATGTCATCATCTGATGGTATTGACTTAAACAGATGGCTGGAAACCAAAACACATTAAATGGACATAAAATTTCAGCATATCTCAGAACGCCTCGGCCATGAGTATTCTACATGCACTTATCTGAGCACAATACACATACACTGTTCTTTCTATGCTTTCATCATAATATCAACAATAATTACACCTATTCTAGTGCAGCTACATCTCATTTATTTATTCATTTATTCTTTTAGACCCTGTGTTGTTGGCTACGGATGTTAGTTGTTTGCTGAGGTTACACTGTTTTTCTCCTACTGCATTCATAATTTTGTTTTGTATTCTGTACAATGACAACAAAGCCTTCTACTCTGTTTTTTAAAAAAAAATTGACACTAGTTTGTTGTCCACACCAAAATGCTTCAAGAAAACCAGTTAAATGTGCTCATTCTTTTATTACAACAAAAATGTGCAGTTAGCGTGTTGTCGTTATTATATTTCATCATTGCTAATATGTGATGACTCCTGTGTTTTACCAATCAGAAACAGTGACAAAGTTTTAAACTGATGCTAGTGGAAATACTAAACAATGTGTGTTAGGGCTGACAGTGACAGTGACAAATTATCATTTTTATCTGTGGGTGTAAGACTGATTTAAGGCTAAAACAGGGATAAGCGAATTGTCACGGATGACATTTTGACATGTCACAGTAGGAAAAGGACAGGTGTAAATGATAAAATAATCATAACGATGGTGGCTGAATTCCGTTTGTTTTCTTTAGTTTCACGATCCTGGTATTTTTAATGCTGCCTCACTGTCACACTGTCATGACTTACTGGAAAACCTGAATACAACAGGGCCATCATTAATGTAATTAGTAAAACCTCACCCTATTAATCCCTGATTAGATTTCTGCTCAGGTTGACGTCGGGCGGAGTTAGGGTGAGGATTACACTAGATCACTAAACTAAAAATAAGGATTATGAAGGGATATGTTATCCCACCCTAATGGAGACAATGCCAGTGACAGAGAGATGAAGGAGAAGTGAAAACACCTGTGTTCACTGGATGTGTGGGAGCTTTAAGCTAAATTTGCATATTTAATATTGATAACCACTTTGTTGCATTATATGCACATGATATTATGCAAAAATGAAATATCATTACCAAAAATAATTTGGACAGACAATAATATTTTAAAGAGTTAAGTAGTTTTGGGAACCCAAAGTTTGTTCCTTAAGTCAAACTCTCATGTCCGGTTCAGTTCAGAACCTTGCACATTTACCAAAAGCTGATTCTTGGAAAAGGAAATGTAGGCTACGAGCTAATACATTGAGTCTCCGAACCAATATGCACCAAAATTAATCTAAATGATGCCTAATGAAGCAGCCATGTGAGGAGAATCTGAACTGTACAAGCCTAAATTCTCTGTATTTTGATTTTACTGATAAAAGTCATGCCACTGTGCTATTTCTACTGAATTGTTGCATGTTTCCTAACCCTAACCCTTCCGTGACATCAACCAATCTTTTGCTCACGCAGAAACAAACAAAACCTTTGTGTCTGTCGCTATATAACCCTGAGAATCTCCTCTTTCATCCTCCTCCTCCTCCTCCTCCTGCTCCTCTCCCAGCAGTCGTCATAATGAGGTGTCGCTCTTCCAAATTGCCCCTGTTAAATTATACATCCTGGTTAAACATGGAACAGATACTATTATTCCGAGACCAACCTGCACCTCAGGGGTCAGGACGGCTCGGTCACCCACTTATCCTAACAGCAACACGGGCCCCCGTGACTCCACAGATGATTTATACCAATAATATGAGACCCCGGTGACCGCCCTGCTGTCACAAGCCAATCAGAGGCCTGCTTGTCTACTGACCTCATGGCTGTTAAGGATAAGTTAATGTAGTGCGATGAAACACTGTCAGACATCCATTTATGAAGTATTAACACCCTAACCCACTGCGGGAAGTGTGTGCGTGTATGTATGTGTGCATGTTTGTGTGTGTGAGAATGAGAGATGTAACGTAGAGTACAAAACGCCCCCCTCTGAACCAGCTCTGTGTGTGCCATTAATGCCACAGTAATGCCATTTAAGTAATCCCTCAGCTGCAAAGGTGGATCAACGGAAAGGCGCAAGTTTCCCCTGGTATTTGATCATCACACATGCACTTCTGATGTGTGATGATCTGAGTACATTGGCCCCTTAAAAGGCTACATCACTTGTGGTTGCTTTACATCTTTTTACATGTTAAGTCTCTAACATCTTTTTTTATTCTACGCCTGTAGCTGTAGCGGAGTCGACTATAACTATAGGACTACAACTACACTGAATAAAGAGGCAGTGGTGAACAGGTGGATGTGATTGCAAGAGGAGCTGAGCAGTTTTATGCTGCATTGGACCACAGAGGAAAATCCTATTTCTTGACCAGTCCAACAGTCACTGCAACAACCAGCCAGCAGTCCTTAAATTCTACAGGCCAACTGACTCATGTGTATCTGTCACTCAGTGACATACCTTTGATCTACTGTTGCTGTCTCATATGATGAGGAGTGACTCTTATTTCCCTCCTGTCACTACAGACTCACGCTTACAATAATACAAGAACCCATCAAAGGAAACACGTGATGCAGGTTATATATCTTTAACCCTTTAATACCAAAGCCCCATAAAAGTTTTCATGGATTTATCGCATTGCTGAACTGTGAATATTGTACACTGTGTACAGTATGCAGCTGTGTTGTGTAGGAAGAAGAAAATATGATAAAATATAATGAAATCTTAAGCCCTATGCAGAGGCTCTGTCTTAGGTTCCTTGACCACTTGGACTCCTGGACAATATATATATTATAGTACACACTAAAAAGCTTGGGAATAAAAATATTAAATAAAATCAATACAATATAAACTTGTTTCAGAATAAAAACTTTGACATAGAAGACGTGTTTCACTTCAAGAAGCAGAGAACAGAGTCGCCTGAAAAGCGTTCACTTCATTAAACGACTTTATTGTGAGCCGTATTTCATTTTAATCTTTGAACCCGGACAGCCCAATTCATTTCCGCACAATTTCAGAACACATTCGACAATAGAGAGACCTATTAAAGATAATTGTAATAAATGTGGAATTAGATTCTCACCCTACTTGCGCTAACTAATTTAGAGTAAGCAATTACTTTTCCTGTCTGCAGGCACGCATGTGTGTGCACACACAACACATAAATTAGTTAGATGTGTAGTTGTGACAGAGAGAAAACTGCTGGGTTTTGTTGCTGAAAAAAAAAGAAAAAAAAGCCTCCATCCTGTCTTTGATTTTTTTTTGAGACAGGAAAATGGAGCACGGTTTTGTGTCATGTGGCACAAAACAAGAAGCAGCTAATGTGACTGCAGCACAAATGGCTGGTTAATTGTAATTTGGCAGGACACAAGCAGTGTGGCGGAGGGCACCAAAGAGGCCAGGTGGTTGGAGATTATCCCATAACCAGGTGTTCACACTTTCAGTCCAAATGAGTTTATCACTGCTAAAATTTCCCTCAGTGTTAAAATGAAGGAGGCAAGCACTCTGATGCACACACTCGCTCATGACCGCTGGAGTTTGAAAGTAGTGCGCCGTGTTTAGCCATATCTTGGCAAAAATGTGAATGGACTTTTGTTGACTTCATATCACATTGTTCATATCATAATTACAGCAAAAATGTTCACCTTAGCCTCAGAGAAATATCATTATCATTATAAACCATTTGCAAAATGGCTGCAAAAAAAATCACTTGCAATGAAAGCCAATATTAACGCTAATTAACATTTAAAAGGAGCTATACACTATTTTACTCCAAAAATAATTTAGTCTAAAAATTTAGTCTACATAGAGTAAATGACATGACTACAAGGCTAACAGTGATTGGATTTCTCTGTAAAACTGGTTGCACTGTAATGACTAGGATCTATCTATTAATATATATATATATATATATATATATATATACACACAACACACACACACACACACACACATTTGTACTGTAAAAGTAAAAGTTGGGTTATTGTTATTGGCAGACGTAGTCACGTAATTTCACACACTTTTGGGGGGCAGACCTGTAGAGTAGCTCCATGTGCTATGCTGAAAGTAGGACTTATACTGTGTCACCGGCATGTAGCACTCTCAGGACAAGAGTTTTACAACTTGGTGAGTGCCTACTAGTCTCAGACAAGGGTTGCAGTTTTTCAGAGCACATTAAACAGCCTCACAAAAAACAGGTACAGCAATCTGAACCTGCCAGCTGTAGCAGGAAATGAAGCGTTTTACCGAATCCTTACTCTCAAGATGACTGTGGTAACAAATGCACAGTGAAAACAGGATCACAGGCTACATGCTTTCACAACTAAATTCTCTGCTGCCAGAAACTTGGTGACGCAGTAACTTCTTGCTTCCTTGGTCATGATCCAGACAATAAGTTAACACAATTATTTTAGGAAAAAAGTACTTGTACCATCCACTCCTGTCTCACGACTGACTGCAAACCACACTGCATTTCTTTTGCATAGTGCTTTATAAATCTGGGTTATATTAAACTAGATGGTGCGGCACAGCTGATTTTTGGATGACTTTAGGCTCTCCTGCTCTCCCAGTGCCCCACAAATCTGCACTAACAAGATGGTATGCAGCTGGTCAATGGCTTGAATTCACATGTCAAAGGTCCCTGAGGTTGAACTCTAAAAGAGCTGTACAAATGTATTTGACCTCAGCAAGTTACACTAAAAATTAATTAATTTCTGTTCAAAAATGCTGATGTGATCGAGGCCTTCTGGGCAATCCGTATAACATTTATAGAGATATTTTAGTCATGACGAGAGTTTGGACTGAAAGACCAATGTCTCTAGTTACACCACTTACGTGGCTAAAGTCAAATGACAACAAGATGCAAAAAGTATAAAAGAACATGGATCCAGAGAGACGTGATGTCAAAAGTGAAAAGACTTGAGACAAGTGCAGTACAGCTAGGAAAAAGGACAGCGATACAGATGAGACACTACTTACAGAAGACATTTGCATTCCCACCTTTGTGTGCACACGTTTATATGTATAACGTTTCAGACTTTTCAGGATTTGGAACAGAAAAGGGTCAAACAATTAAACAATTACAGTTAATAATCAAGCCTGAAAAGTTTTAATGGGGAATAACAGCAACCACCTGCAAACAACCAGACTGTCCCCCTTTTGAGAAATCCCACAGCTCTCCCTCGCTGGTCCCTTCACTGCTCTATCCTAGTTTTGTTTCGTGAAACTTTCTGCGATGTTTTCTTCCCCCTCCCACCCAGATGAATTCATTTGGCACAGAGGGAGAGAAAGAGGGAAAAGGCATGAAAGGGGGTAATAGAAAGAGGAAGAGAGGGAGGCGAAGGATGGAGAGAAGGGATGAGACAGACAGAAGAGATGTGAGAGACAGAGAAGTGACAGAAATGAAAGAAATGTGAGAGACACACAAAGCTGAAAGCGTCCCAGCAAAGCTCATTGATAAATGAGGCAACAGATGTTTAGTCCTGTATAAAATTACACCAGGCAGCTATATGTGGAACAGCTACCTGCCCTCATTCTGCAGCTCTACATTACATCCCCCCAAATATTCTCTCTGTTACAACACACTGTCCAGTAGAGCCAGAGAGTCTGATGTGAGCTCAGATTATACAGTATTATTATGATTTATATGTACCATTATATTGGCAGTTTATCAAAAATAACAGAATAGCTGGAGAATGTTTTGGTGTCACTTCTCCAGATTCACTTAATTCCTTTAGTAGATTTGAATTAAAAGATTAGTAGTGAGTGAACATTTAAACCCAGGCTGTCATGTTTTTTGTCTGGTTGATTTCAGAAAATAGATATATTACAGATCTCTTTTGCATCATATTTCTACAGTCCAACATGTATGTATGAAGTATTTAGAATCTCCTCTAGAATTAACGTCTGTGAAATTGAGTAATTACTGGCTACACAACTCGACTGGTCCATTAGTTTAATATTAAATAGCAAAAAAAATAAATCGCAAAAACATCTTCCAAGGTGTTTAGGAATCCAAAAACTGACAGCATCATCAGATATCTGCACACACTGCAGGACAGGAAAATAACACCCCGATATTTTATGGCTTCTGATTTCATTTAGCCGTTACATACTATAATTGTCATAATCAGCATGTACAAAATGCAAATGGGAACTCAACTCATTCACAGTAAATTCATACATACATAAAAAACTACTATTTCTACTTCATGCTAGGGAGGAGATGGTGATTCTAGGGGTTGCAATCAGCAACTACACTGAACGATGCCAATAAATCCTACACACAGGTCCTTTAAGATGAAGCAACAAGAGCATTTTAAGATCAGAAAAAACATTTTGATCAGATGTTAATAAAACTAACGGGACATCATATTTTAGTTTTTGAGTATATAAAAGTAATTTAAAGGAGACAAAGTTGGTGGGACACAGTGATACACTTATATACTCATTTAAAGACCTTAAACAACTGGCTAAAAGAAGCCTGATTTGGCTAATTTGAGTCAAATTGTGTTGAAATGGTGTGGGGATTGTTGACAGGTGTGGGAGGGCTTTGCTGTGTGTAGCTGAAGGCATGGGATGAAGCATGTGTGAATTCTTTAAGCCATTTAAAATCTAACTTTATTTGTCCAGCAATGCTTTTGGATTAGCTAGTACAGAACAAAATATGAGCTGAGGAAATAAATAGAAAGAGAAAAAGACAACATATTTCTTTTCAGTGCTTTACATTATTTGACCTGCAGGTCATCCCATACAATTACAGAATGTTATTTTCATTTATTTTGGCCAAAAGAACTTATTGTTACTGTTGCACTAACGTGATATTCAGACTCAGAAGATTACACCACCCATACAAAATATTTTTAGCATTTAATTAACCCCGCTTATACGATACATTCAATGTCCTGAGTCATCCGAACATCTTTGCATAATCGTTTTTTGACTATCTGTTTAGAATGGTGAAAATGTTTGAATGAACCTCTTCATACATCCTAAAATATTCCCTTGCTTTGAAAGCCCATGCAAATTAAATGCAGTGGCCTATTGATCTGATAAATGATTTAAACAGTGGACAGTGACTCATAGCTGCTGTAGTGCAATTAAAATTTGAATATTAAGCATTGGTTATACGCCACAAACACACTCACATACTCAAACATATTATTTGTGCATACAGACCAAAAAGTTGAATGAAAAGATGATCATCGTGGTCAAAATGTTACACACTTACACCACATTAAAATGCATTAACGCTGCAGTGGAAAACTTCGGTGTAAATGGGTCAGAATCAGCTATTAGCTCATGAAGGTTGAGATGTGAATGACGGGACGACGACACCGGGCAAGATAGTGGGTCAATCAGCGAAGCGAGCTCTCTCCCTCTCTGCCTTTTCTGTCTTTCCCTCCCTATCCAGCTCTTTCCACTTCCTCACCCTCACCTCCCTCCCATGCCCAACAGTGTGTCTGTGATGGCCATTGCGTAACATTACTAAAGAAACACCACACCAGTGAGCACCATCGGTGGGGGTGAGGAGTGGGAAGTGCAGGGAGCACTGACCTAATATCTAATGAAAGAGAAGAGGGATGAAGGGGAGGGGAGGGGAGGGGAATAAAGAACGATGGAGATTGAGAGGAGGGAGGGAGAGAGGGTGGAGGTGAAGTCAGCGCGAGAGATGAGAGATGGAAAGAATGGAGACAGAAAAGGGGGGGGGAGAGAGAGAGGGAGTTAAAATGAGAGGGAGAGACAAAGAGGAGGGAGGCTGGAGGGATAGAGTAGGAAAGAGACAGAGAGGGGCAGACAATGAATTCAGGCAAAAGGAGCCAGGACATTTAAACTATAAATAACCAAGATACTAGCAGCAACACTGGTCTGCTCTTTCCCTCCATCCTTCCCTACATCGTTGTAGCATCCCCACATTCAAATATTCTTCCATATCTTTCCTCGTGTCTGCTTTTTTGCTCTGTTTGAACACTGAAAGCCAGTTATTTATTTGCAGATTCATCCTCCCAACAATCAAAGCAGTAGACGGTTTCTCAATTTTGAAGATTTTTATTTATATTCTTCACAATGACAGCATCATCTGGGTCAGATTTCTTTTTTTTTTTTTACATCATCAAATAATTTGTTCTCTTATTTGTTCATTTTCTGATGTCATCCTGAAAACTTGATAGGCCTATATTACATGTAAGATTTATAGCTGAAAATGGGTCACATTAAGCCTCATTTTATCTTAATAAGCTTCATTTGTATTCTGTTACCAGTCAGGAAACCAATAATTCTGACTCTAAGCAGATTTTTGAGGCTAAGGTTTAATGGTTAGTATAAATTTATCAAGACTCCTTTTCTTCTGCCTCGAATGGCCAAAATGGTTGAAAATATAAAAAGGCAATGCTCGCTCATGCTTTCTCCTTTTTACTCTGACAGGTAGGTGATGCAGTAAAAAATAAAAAATACAAATTGTCGGTTATGAGCTTCTTAATGTTTAACACAAAACTATTTCAAACAAGGTTATTCTTCCTCACGCATAAACACAGAGAGTTGGAAGATCATTTACTGGCTGTCCTTTGGCAACACATCTGAGCAAAACTGTTAACCAATGAATGAGCCAGAGGTGGACATGAGAGTATTTTCAGATTGAGCAAAATGTTTTTATGCCATACCTGAGACTTGAACGATGCTGCATGGTGTAATTTGAGAAGCTTTTTTGGGTGTTAAGGTTTTGCTTTTAAATGGCGAAACACACCTTCGTCTGGCATTTCCAGGAAGAGTAATAGAAACGTGGTCATTTAAGTATCCCGCTAGTTCTGCAGCAAGGATGAAACAAAGTGGCTGAATTAGATTAAAGCATTAATTTTCTTTCCATGGTGCATGTTGTTTGCAGCAGTTTGCTCACTTTTTTTTCAGTGATATCTGCCCTTTACATTCTCTCATCACGCTGTCTTTCTCTTTTACTGTGTGTCACTCTTATCCCTGATTTGGCCTCCCCTCTTCACGTGTGTCCCGATATCCTACATCCAAAAATGATTTTAATTTAAATTATGCAGATACCCTCATCTTAATTTATAAGGGAAGAGCTGACTGAGCACTTACGAGCTGTCATGCCTCTCTTCTTTCAGTTGCACACATTCACACATGGGCGCTTCAAAGTTCAACCAGTCCTTCAATAAGCAGCCTCGAGGTTAAGTGCTTCCCTGAAAAACCCCAACAGCTGTAGCTGAAAATGAACATACAGTATATTTATGTTTGTATGCCTCTGTGTGACTGCGTCCATGTATTTGTGGCCGCGTTTGTGTGTGTGCATGCTGACAACGTATATTTATGCAGCCGTGCATTAGAACATCCATGTGTGTATGACTGTGTTTTTATACACACACATGTGTGCATACATGCATATGAATATGAGCCATTAGCTGTTATCCACAGGGGGGACATGTTAACAGGTTTGGCTACCACTGAGACGATTGGTAAGAAACCTCCAGGAGCTCTGTGTGTGTTTGTTTGTGTGTGTGCGTGTGTGTTTGTCCATGCACATGCATGTATACGTTCAACTATGTGTGTTTGTGCATGTGTGTGTGTGTGTGTGTGAGGTCCCATTGAGTCAGTGCAAGAAAAGCAGGGGGTATGAGTGTGAGGGGAGGGAGGGCCGGAGGGGGGGCTATGACTCATCCACTGCATGGGCCTCTGGCTCTCTCTCACTGCATAGCAACGGCTGTGCAAAAGCTCATATAGGTCCATAGCAACCAGTTCTGATAGCGTAGTGGCCTATAAACACTTCATTAACAGGTCAGAGAGACCCAGAAAATCATATATACACCAATCCATGGGCACAAAATACTTGTCAAGTGGACACATCTCTGACTGATCTCTTTTTTTTTTGTACAAAGCATAGCTGTTTTTATCACAATATCTAAGAGACTGTAGACTGTCAAGTCAATACCACCTGATCAAAGCCAGACCCTGTCTTAAAGCAGCACTAATCGATATTTTTATACTAACAATGTGTAACATGGAACATTTGAGACACTTTCATCTCATTCTTTTGATTTTACAGCCCACTGTTTTAGTGTTTTGTTTTTTTTTATTCTCATTACTTTTGTGCAACTCATTTTCCAGCATCAGCAGGCAGCTCTTTTCATCCGCTGTACTCTACCTGTCCTGCATCAAATGGCAGAGAGACTATGCTAGCTAATACAGTAGGTGATGTGAACATAGTGGAGCTTCTAGTTACTACAGAGCTGAAAAAAATGATCTCAGGAGTTAGAGGAGAACAAAACATAACTTAAAAAAAGAGTGAATTACATTTCTCAGGAGGGGGAAACCAAGCGGCAACCTCCGGTGCTGGAAAATAAGGCCAATGCGGAAGTGCTAAAAACTGTAATTCCTCAAGATGGCTTTAAAACAGCGCTTCGGAAACCTACGGGTGACGTCACCCATTCCATGTCCATTCTTTATACTGTCATTGGGGGAAACTTGGCTCCAAAGATATGCTGCTTATGTTGCTTTATGTCCCTGTTTATGTGTAAAGCGGTAATCATTGTGTGAACAACTTAATAAGGCCATAATATGTTGTAAGTTGTGTTTACAGCTGCCTTCAAGTAGTCAATAAACTTAATCAATACTGCATTTAAAACTCGCCTAAATTTTAGTGTGGTAAATTTAATGAAAATAGAGCTCTTCCATTCAAGACAATAATTCAAATCATCTTCGAAACCAAAGATCTGAACTCTGTGTCGTTATTGAAACATCGTGAATGATCGGCAGGTTTGATAATGCATCATTTGTGTTGAGAAACTGTACACGGAGGGATCCAATCAAACAGATTTTAGATACCAGAACAGACAGACCGCTTAAGTCATGACTACTCCGAGTTCCTAATATCAGTAAGTATATGAGTATTATAGGTATTTTGCCTGCTGTTCCCTCACCATCCAGCAGCTCACCTCTTCCTTTTGTTCCCCAGTCACATAACCTTCACCTGCCTACACACCTGTCACTAATTCCCTTCACTAATTAGCTCCCTCAGTATGTATACCAATCACTTTCTTTCACCTCTCTGTCAGATTATTGCTCGTGCTTTTATCCTTGTAGCCAGCTATCCTGTCTTCTGCCAGCCTGTTTATTAAGCCTTGTATTTGGACTGACACAAACTTCGTTCTGCTTTTTGGATACAGTACATTTTATTTTGACTTAACCTGCCTACCTTTGAGTCACACCGCTTGAGTCAATTGTTTATGAAACTGAATGAACAAAGTTCAAAATCTGAAATCGTTTTGTGTTATGCACGGACCTAGAAATTCACAGTGAGGTTATGAGAAATGAATAATCTGTGGATGTGAGACGTTGATGATGTATACATGTGCAAACACATGCCCAACAGGAAGCATAGCAGCAGAAAAACTCTTCATCTGGCCTCGCACGAACAGCATCACAATCCTACTGTCCAACGGCGACTAAAAGCTAGCTCAGTGCTAGGTGAAGCTCCTGTAAGCTCTAATAGTGATAGATGGGGCAAATATCAAAGCAAGTAAGCCATGCTGGTGATGGATGATATTTCCCAAAAAGCTCAGCTGCAGTCAGGTTTTTCCCCCATCAGCAAAGGAGTAAACAAGATGAAAGTGTTGTTGGTCACTATCAGCTCATGTTATGACCACAGAAATAAGTCCCAGTGTCGGGATTTTTCAACTTGCTTGCTGTGTCAACAACATTAACTATGACTAAGAATCACTCGCAGCAGCATCAATCAATCTTCTCTTCCTCTCTTCGCACCTCTCCTCCCTTCCACTCATTACAGATGCTGCTCTCATTACAGATGTTGTTTGGAAAGCTTTCTCCGTACACATCGACAGCTACCGCTCCTCTTCCTCCCTCCTTCACAGATGTTGTTTGGCACATGTCTAACCATCCCCTTCTTCCTCTTCTCTTTCTCCTTTCCTTCTCTTCATCCCCACCTTTGCACTCCTCTCTTGCTTCACCTTCTCTTCTTCACCAGATTCTGTGTGTCTCTCCATCTGCTCTTTCTCCCAGTTTCCCTTCCTCTCTCCACCCCCGCTTCACTTCCTCACTTTCTTTCTACACACACCCAACTGTTCAAACTCTCCGTTTCCCTCTTGTTTTTGTCCTTTCCTTACATACTTTCCCTCCCTCCTCGCCCCAGCACTTCCGTCTCACCCTGACATATCTCCCAGATGTTTTCTGGACAGAGATGATCTCTCCTGCAGTGATAATGAATCTGAAAAGCATCCTGAGGCAAAAGAAGTACTTGTTGTTTTGGGTTGGAGAGGTTGTGTCACAGTCATATGCTCACAGCCACGATAAAGAAAGCAACACATACTGTCACGCAAGCTGTGTGCGGATATGTATGTTTATACCCTAGCTTCAATGAAATTTTGCCGTTTGAAGGTCATTTACTGGCATGAACATATATTGTTTAGCTGTCCAACACACAACTTAACTGTTTAGGTCTAGTGTCACCGCTCTCAGAGTTTGTTTTTTTTTGCCACAGCAGGCAGCAGTTTTAAGCGAAAAGGTTCTAAAATCATACTGTACAGCACCTGCTCAGCACCAAGAAGCACAAGACAAAGTTAGCAGTGGAGCTTCTTGACTTCTAGAGCTGGTAGAGACCAAAAACAGAGCTCAAAGAGAGTGAATATTGTACTCCAAATGAATGATAATGCTCCATAACTGTTGAATGTTGAAGCCAAATCACAAGCATAATTTAACTTTTTCACAAATTCTCCCTGAAGAAGGGTTTTGTCCAGTTTGTATGAAATAGGTGCAGCTGATGGGCTGCTGCTGGATTAATATTGAAAGAAGCAGGAGGGGCGGTTGTTCTGAGGTACAAATAATTATTATAATTATGCAGCTTAAATAAAGGCGGATATTTTTGGTACATGTGGGATGTATGACGCCCATGACACCGGCAGCATGTCAGGAAACTTCACACAGAAAAAATAGCTCAATAAGAGTAGGGGAAGGTTTTGAAGAGATTTTTTTTTTTCAGAATGTGAATACATATATACATATATAATATTTCCAGGATGTAATTTGATAAATGCAGGTTTGCATTTCTTCATTTATACCTTTCTAAAATGATTGCGGTTAATGAGGAGTTTTCTCTTTTTCTGCTCACTTTGGTCTATGGTAGAACATTGTGCTAGACATTTGTCATTATTTTTGACATTTTATAGACTAAAAGATTGATTGAATAATCAATAGATTAATCAGCCTTGAAATAGGTGCTGAGAGTCAGCAATAGCAGAATACAGAGGAACATAAACAAAACAGAGACTGAAGACAATCCAGCTTGGATGAGAGCTCCCAAGAAAAGGAGTGCCGCTAAAAAATATCCTTATTCTACTTTTCTACTTTTTTTTATATCATGGATCTCCCTTTCATAGAATTTAAAAAAAAAATAGCACAATACAAGTAATGCCTAAATCAGGGCACGGAAAAATGAATTTCAGGATCACAAATTTAAATTGTTCACACTCAAATATACAAATCATTTGGTTCACATAACTACAGCTCACAGCAAAAGTAAAACTGCCACTTTTTTCTAACTGAGACAAACTTTTGACGTATTTTGACGCCACGTATTCGCAGTTTCATGTTTTGTACTGTAGCAGAGCTGGTATTTTCAGAGTAGATGTGCCTTTAAAATCTCCGACTGTTAGATTTCCAGACCAGGCAAGAGATATTTCCTCCCTGAAATGATATAAAGAGTGTCTAACGGGGGCGCCACAACAATCGCCATGACAACAATGATTACTCATCCCCAAACAAGTGAAACAACAATGAATAACATCTAATCAGGCTCAAAGCACTAAAGGTGTGATTATATGCACACTGCTGCTGCTTCGCTATCTTTATGCAAACCATCTCTCTCTCTCTCTCTCTCTCTCTCTCTCTCTCTAAGCGCTCTAGGCAGAATGATTAATTTGCGACTATTGATTCCTTGAGAATGTGGGAGGGATTGAAAGAGAGAGGGAGGGGAGGAGGGAGCATCCAGTATTCTGAGTATCGCCTCGCTGCAGCTCTCGCCTCTGGTCCTTCATTTAAGAAAAAGCCAATGGGTGCAGAGTTTGGATCCGCCAAATCACCTCCATCCATCCCTCTCTCTTTACCTTCTTCTTCGTCTCTCATCTCCTCTGTTCTTCCCTTCCTTTTTTCCTCTCCCTTTTTTTCCCCTTCCTTCTCCTTCCCTCCTGCCTCTTCTGCCGTCTAAATTATCTGTGAATATTCAACAAAAACGCCCGAGCGTTTCACAACAAGCAGGAAGGAACCGAGGGCAGAGAGAGCGAGAGTAAAAGTGATGAGGGGTGAAATGCTTAGAAAACAAAAACAAAAATATTTGCCCCTCCTAAAGTTCATAAACTATTTAGTTCCATAAATATCTTCAAACCAAGAGGCCAGTGTGTGTTTCACCACAACTTCAAAACACTTAATTCAACAGGAGTGGAAAATTAGCTGAATAATTCTCATTTAATATCACAAGGAGCATATTAGAACACCAGTGAGTTTCTTATAGAAACTTTTTAATGGAATACATATTCATTAAAAAGTAGCATAAAACATATTAATAAAATTACATTTCTGACCATTTAATCATCTGAACTTGTAAAACTGGAGCCAAATTTCCATCTTTACATTTTTTTTTTTCTGAAGTTGACTCAACACAGACCAAATAAACTTCCAAAGAGTTTGTCATTGCCCTCAAAATTATGCACATAAGCATTTTCTCGTTAAAGCCACCTATTGGCAGGACAATATAGGTTTTTTTGCCAAACAACAAATTATTCATAGACCAGTTCTCATCTCTTACCGAGGGTTTAAATTTAGGGTGAAGGGCACTTCATGGTTTGACTTCATTTAAGTTTAAGGAACCTTTGTTTGTTAAAAAAAAAAGTAGGAAATGGAAAACAGACATCATTGTCCATATAAAGCTTCTCACATTTCTGTCACCATACCACAATATCAGAGAAAGGGGACAATTTGACTTCATAATTGGGTATTTGGTTTCTGTCTGCTCTGATCTACGACCAAATGCTGCAAGAACAGGAATTTCTCAATAGTTCCCCCCAAAACTATTCTCGTTGTTCTAATGCCACACATTCTACATGTTTTAACTGTAGCTCAACCAGTAAGGAATTTATGATATGTTAATATCCACGTAGATATTTGAGAGTTTAACAAAATGTTATTTTATTTTTTTGCCTGCCTTTCTGTGATGTGAGTGTGATGTCTCTGTGTGAAGATATTTTTTTTTTTCATTTCATCTTCTCTCTGTGCATTATCGACTAATAAGGTTAAAAGCTGAATGCAACTTCAGTATAGAAAATGATCATGTTAATTGCCAAGGAGTTCAGAAAACACAAACTCCATTGTGCAGGAGAAAGTTTGGTATGAAGTTTGATTCACACTATTAAATGTGCACTACTAAATGTTTTTCTACCTATGGTGACTTTTAGGATTTCATTAAAGGAAGAGAAAAGCATAACCAACATTAGACACATGAAGGAGAGAGCTGGGTGACTGATCAGAATCCAAAAAGTAGAGAAAGTGCTTGCACGCCAAACTCAGATTGCTCCTTTTTTGAGTTCAGTACAAGTACAAGGAGTAAAATGCGTTTTGGCTCTGCCTTTTTAAGTGTGTAATTGTCATACAGCTTCAGGGTTGAGTCTTTTTCACCTCTCACTGAGTTGATTGGCTCATTTTTGAAGAGACATTTAAAATTACAGTAAAATTACACCATGTCTCTAGAAATGTGACATTTGGGTCTCTAGTTTAAAGATTGCTATTTTATTTTTTTTAACATATTTAACAGGAAGCCTTTAAAAAGAGAACGGCAAACAATCTGGAGCTTCAAAACACTCTAAAACATGTGATGTTGTGAAAGAAGTGACACTCCACTGTACAGTTAGCAGATGGTCGACGTGATGTGTTATAACAGTCACTTAATTCACAATGAGGTTAGATAATAAAATTCATATAGATGCACCAAAATAAATTTCTTACACACACACACACACACACACACACACACACGTATTCACTGTAAACCTGCACAGTATAGTTGCTTCTTAATGTGTCACCTGTCTGTCAGCACATCTGTGCACACACACAAAACAACAAACAAGCAGACTAGCTGGAGGCCATTTTGTGTCCACATGCTGCTGTCACTGCCCTGACCTGAACTCAAACTCTGAGAGGCTTCAGGAAACTGCTGAATCGTTTCGCTTTATTCTGACTCAACTCGTGTGCTACAGTACCTGCTGTGGTGGAGAAGCCTCCCTGTTCCCACAAAACAGCACGATCACATTTTCAACCATGTCATCAGCTGTTTGCTGAGTAAAGTACATCGGGCTTGCACGTCAAAATCACTTCATATTAACTGATGTTTCATCCAAGTAAATTACACAATGGCATAGGTTTGATTTCAGAAGATAGACACACACACACACACACACCATGTTTTTTCCATAATAATGGTAGTATAACAATACATAGAAATTCTTTGTATATCTCTGTATTGTAACCCTATCTGCAATCAGTGTTAGTTTCCTTATTGTAGACACGTGATATGTATCTGATGATTTTTTGTTTTGTTTTTCTAAAATAAGGAAAATACTTTCTTCCTTTCAGACTGCATAGTGCCAACAAACTCCAAACACCAGAGCAAGTTTGATGACAGGTTAAAACTCACCCCACCACTCCGTGCCGCTCAGCTTATTTCCTTGAGCACACGGTAATAACTGAAGGTGACTTATGAGTTTATCATGTCAGATCCTCTCTCATCTGGGTTGATGGTGAGAGAGCAATAGAAGTGAAAAGTTCAAATTAGAAAAGTGAAATGGGAAAAGGGAAATTATGCCCATGAAAACACACATCAAACTAGAAAAGTTTGAACCAGAAATATACCTAGATAACTGTTTTTTCTAAAGCATCTAAGGTATTTTCAATTTTCAAGAATCCATTTGTTTTTCTATGATTTTTTTTTTTTTTTTTTTTGCACCAACCTTCAACCTTTAACTTCATGCAAACTTAAATTTCTGAATTAATAAGAGTCAGCTGGGCTGGGATAACAGAATAAAACAACATAGGATATATATAAATGCAAGCTGTGTTACACTGACACACTCCAGCTCATTGTTTCGCTTACACACCACCGCACAACACCACCTGCCCAGTGCAGCTACAGTCTTTTACTGGGTCATTTAACAGCTGCAATTGATCAGTGAGTGTTTAAAAGTGTCAGTAACTGATTCATTCTACAGCTACTTACTGTATGTCTCTCTGTGACTCTCCAATTCAGCCCTGCAGAGGTGATAAGTACTGCAGAAATGAAGAGCACATGACCAACAGTGAGAGTAACAGTAAGTTATATTACGCTGTGTGATCATACCACTTTTCTGGTGCATCCGTGACTTCAAATGAAAGACTATTTGCAATATTTTACACTGACAAAGCATAAAAGAAATGTCCTTCTACCTTGTGATTACGGACAACCAAATGTAGATATCTCTTGCTCAACATAAATTTGGGGCATTACTGGAACCAACTTAGATTAAACCATTAGATGCTACACCTGTACATGCCCGATAGGCTAAACAATGGTAACTGTTGTGTGAGAGAACAGCCTAAAGCTAATTCATGCAAATTACAAAATCTGAATAATGGTCTTTTTTCATCTCTCCAGGCTGAGTTTCCTCTATACCATATCGTCCTCGTACACTTTGCTCCGTGACTGCAGCACTGAAATCAGAAAAAAAGCCGGAGGATATGACGGATTAATTCAGGAAAACACTCACCTGCTAATTATAGTAATCGCTACCTACTTGCCTTCTCTACTCTTTAGGGGTTAACACTTTAATAGTTTCACCCTGCTGAGAGGTGAGGCAGGCAGAGTATAGACAGAGCCACAGCTCCAAAATAACTAGTAAACAAGGAAGTGCATGAGCAACAGCAAATGTAGCATTTCAATTTTAAGAGGAAACATTTCTTTAGCTTTGCCATTAAGCAACTGGTGAGAAAATTGATGCATTCTTATGACAACAGGTCAAAAATGACTGCATGATTTAAGATTTAATAGCCTCTTTCTGGAACGTGATGATGGTACCTTTGACATCCAGTTCAGAGAATCAACCAAGCAACCTTGCAGCATAAGCTTGTTCCTAGAACCTGAAGCCATGTCCAAGATGATCCCAACCTTTATCCTAAACTTAACCCAACCACAATTCCATGAAAGCTCCTGAAAACCTATTTCCAAATGTTTAATATTTGTTTACCAAAGAGAATACTGCTGTGATTTCACATTGCGCTGCTGTAATGTCAAACCCACAAGAATTTTCAGGCTCTTTAGAACTTGTTCAGCTCTCTCTGGAGCCATAAAAGGCTTTTTTTACCTATTTATGTAGTGATACTCCTCAAGACCTGTAGACAGACTTGTGTAAAGCTGCCACAGTTCAGCTTTAAATGAATTAAATATTTAATTGTAAATTTAAAGTTCTGTAAAAAGGCATCTGTAGGTTTTACAGAAACTAGCTACTCTGCTTAATCAGGACTGTGAGGCTGTGGTTTGATCAGTTTTGATTGACAGTAGCCGAACAACCCACTGTCAGCAGATTCCTGTCACATCATAAAGGTTGCTATAAAAGGAGCATAGACAAAAATACAGACAGATACAGACATTGCTTGTGAAAAAAAACAAAACAGTTAAACTGAAGCTTAAATTTTGGTTCACGAAGGACACCTTTATACATATTAATAAGTTCACTGGAAAAAATACGTTTTCAGAAACCTGAAAAACTTCAAACAGCCCTGAAGAAGTGAGGACATGCCAAAATGCACAGAATCTCTCACACAATCCAATACACACACACACACACGCACACACACACACACACACACACACACACGAATGACCTGACTACTATAACTTCACTCAGACAAATGCAAACTCTCACACACGGTACAACACACTGAGAATTTACTGCACACCACCAGTCATAAAACACAGACACCAGAGTTCATCAAAACCTGTTTAATGTTGCACCATTATTGTTAATGTGAGTCAGCCACATCTGGTGTGTAGCTGTAAACTCATTCCACTGTCCATAAAAAGTTGATGAATCAATCCTGACACCTCGCTGGGTTTCCCTTTGTGTCATGAAGACATCTGGCTGCTTCTTGCAACATCAACAACCCGATTATAGAGCTATTTGTTTCAACTTCAGTACAGACAGGGGATGGAATTTCCACAGGTTCAGAAAACAACACTGTAACACACTCAGAGCTTCATGTTCAAGGCATTGCACAGACAGAAAACTATGTAACGCTACCAGATAGTAATGTAAACAGTTACCACAGAGAATATTTTCACAGATTTTTATGATGAGACCATCAAGAGCTACTGTGACCAACTTAAACGCAGAAGGAGAAGTTAAAACAGAGAAGTTAAAAGTCAAGCTATCCAGGGCAGACAAGCTAGCTCTGACCACTGACTGCTGGGCCGTGACACAGCCACTGTAGTCCGTCCTTGACTGCCATGGAACCTTCATTTCATTCAGTACCCATAAAGTCAGTTCATTGCTTGAAATTGTAAAAAAAAAAAAATAAAAAAAAGAATGATTCTACATACATGATTAGACTTTCTGACCAAACAGGTCCATGAACTAAACCCAAGAAAAAGTACTAAAAGTCCACTGTGCATTGGTGTTTCTCAAGATCCATGAAGATTAAGCAAACTTGACCATGTAATGGCTTTGTTTCAGACAGAATTTGTGCCAGACAATAAACAGCTGTACAACTCTGACATTTTAATGGATTTTGGATAAGTAAGTAAGAACAAAGTTGTCTCTTCTTGCTGCTCTGGATCTACAGTATTTGTAGTTTTTGCCATTCAAAGTTGATCTGGTTTTTTAGAGACCTAATGTGTAAATGTGTTTCATGAGATACGCTAAAACAGGCTAATGGCATTTTCTGAAAATATGGTCATCTACCTCACCTTGTTGTGTACATTCTACACATTAATGACAGGAAAAAGAGATTCTAACTTGTGCACAACTGACAGCCTAAATCAGAAATGACTAAAAGTCCTTTACGGTCTACAATGGTTTATGGTGACTAAAATGGCAATTTGTCCATGTATTACATGTTTCTGCTTATATCCCATTAATATTTGTCCAGTAGCATCTTTATGTTACTACGGTCTGTCCAGTTTAAATTCTGCAACTTATTTGGTCTTGCTTCTGGAAATCATTCTTCAACAGCGTTAAAGATCTACTTTTAAACTTTTATCTCATTTCTGCATGTCAACTAGAAATGGAAAAGCTCTGGCACCTCGAGTCTACAGTATACTGTGACGGCAACCCAAATCATCACCTATCCTCTCTCCTCTCACGTACAGTACATGCAAACATCATTTCATCTACTCACATTCTCAAGCACCATTGTGAAATATTTGGTGTCTGCAAAATGGTGTATTTTACAGCGTACTGGGTTGCACTGTGCCCTGGATTGTAACCCATAATAGTACATCTGCAACTACATAAATATCATCTTACACCTTTACAGCAGCCTTTTTACTACTTTACTGTTTTGTTTTTTTTGTTTGTTTGTTTGTTTTTGGAGTGTGTCAACTTCCAAATGAATGAATATGAATAATTCATGATTATACATTTATTGAATGATGGATTTCCATTTTGATAAAGCCATGATTAGGTGGTAATTTTACGGATGCTGATGAATGGCCATCACTATCCAGTACTGTCTGTGCATGTTTCTGTGTGTGTTTCTGTTTGTGTGTGTGTGTGTGTGTGTGTGTGTGAGAGAGAGAGAGAGAGAGAGAGTCATAATACATCACTTGATCTTGCGAGACAACAGATTTGACCTTTAACCTCTGAACTATGACCTCTTTGATTGAAAAGTGGAGGCAGGGACATCCCGTTGTCATGTGAGACACAAACGCACAAAGCACAAGCACCTGTGTGTTTGTTTGTTGTGTGTATTTACTACATGTATATATTTAAAGAGAAACTGAAGTCATGACATTGCGTTTGGACCAAACTCTTATTTAGCATTTCTTTGATTGGTCTTACTTCTAAGACTAATCAAAAATGATACTTTGATACTTTGTAAGCAGCTGCAACGTGGGTCCTTTTGAACAGCTCTCTTCTGTAGTCATTCCTAATTTTCTTTTAGCTGTAATCCTCTCTATACCTTTTCTCTTTGTCCTGCTGTTCTCACAGATACAGACACATCGACTCACCCATGGACTTGTCCCTTATGTTGAGCTATGATGTTTAGCCTGTGGAAATCTAGAGTTTATAGGACTGTTTGTTATATCTCCTATAAACAATATTAGATTGTTTTTCATAAAATTGCTACTTTATTTAGAGACACATGAAGGGGAGCCACACATACTGCTGAGAAAGGCTCTGTTCCAAGGCTGGATTTTTAGTTATTATCAGCGCTGTTGCAAATGTCAATGGGATTTTGAGTTTTTTGACAAAAGAATTATGCAAAGTTAAATCCATTGTAATGTGTTTGAACAGAATTACATAGAAACACACGGAAATGTAATTCGAGTTTGTTTGTATGTGTTCATAAATGTGTTTGTGTCAGATGTATGTGTTTTGGACCTTATACAGGCAAGTTAGACACACACACAGAGGCACTATGTTTATGACACTGTGTTTATGACTCATGTAGCTTACAGATGACAGCATTGTTACTCCATCAGTCTGGCCATATGCTACTACTAAGACCAACTCCATAATGGAGCAGCAGCAGCGTTACCCTGAATTCCCACTGAGAGCAGCTCGGTCGATCTGTCACTTTTCTGTGACTGATGGCGGGGAGGACCAAAAGGCTCTGTTGGCATCTGTCTGATAACTGACAACATGGCTGATCTATGTACTTTTAAGTAAAGACGTTCTATATATTCCAGTTTCTGTGGTCAGACAACTGCACAACAAAAGTGGTTTAATCCAGTGTACCGAAAATCTAACAAATGTGGAATTAGCAGTGTGTTTGTCTATGCAGGAGACATATTGTACATACTTATTGCTCATACACACACACACACACACACACACAAACACACACACTGAGCTCCCTGGTCATTCCCTTTGGCTCCTCATGTCTGTAGGATTAGGGAGCAGTCGGCCTGTCAGCACCTCTCCCACCAGGCGTTAAACAGACTGTGTGGAGGTGCCAACAGCTCTCTGCTACACCACACTCAACCTACTATACTGTAAAACAAAGAACGTGACATACTGTTACTACTATGAAACACTGGACTCCACTGTGAAACCCAGCACATGATGTTCTGTTATTATGGTGGAAATCACACTATTACACTGTTACTATGCTGTTAGATTGTGGTTCTCGATGTAAATTTATAAATCTGAGGGGGTCACAAGATAGTTAAAGGAATAAGGAAAACATAATGTACACCTGTTTTGCCAAAAAAAAAAAAAAAAAAAGTAAAACAGGTATATATTTTCTTCTCAATTTTTTCTTTATAACTTTTTTATCTTTCTAAGCTTTTTTCTTCAGGCTTCACGCAAGAGACAAAACAGTCCAGAACATAAAGTTATACACATTATTCCTCTGTACAATACAAATTTATTAAGTTGTTCCCATGCTGTGAAGACAGGATGTAATTTACTGTTACTAATGACATTATTCTCTAAAGAATTATAGTAAGCGCTCATCATTTATTTACAAAAAGCTGATTTTAACAAGCGTACTAGTATTTGTAGACCTGACACATCAGCGTCAAAATATGGTGCTGAGGGTGCTGTAAGCACCTCCTATTGACAATTTACACATTGTGTAAATAGTTGGTTATTTTACCATGATTAATGGGTTATCTGAAGATTTGTTTTAATTTTGAACAACACATGATGAAGGGCTTTTTTTTTTTACTTCTAATAGCCCAAAAGCAACCAAAGTAGCAACGAAACAAGAGGTGTCCGTTCACGAGCCGGAGCATTAACCTTAGCTAATGCAAAAGATTGCAACTCAGGCCGCATCTGTATTGCCCATCTGAATCGCTAGATATGTCTTCTGTCTTTCCCAGTGCTGTAATATAAAAACAGCAGCAGCTGTGTTAGCATGTCTCCAGCAGCTGGTGGTGCCACCGAAAGTGCCAAAAATAGGCAACAAGTCACAATCATTCAGGTCAATATTTTACAATGGCATAATTTAAAAACTGCCTGGCGTCTGTTGGAACAGCGGCACAAACACCGACAGCTAACATATCATCTTGTCATGGATGTGAAATACATCCGTACATCTTATCGTGCCTGGCATCTGAGGGTGCCACCGGAACTGCTGTTGCTAGCTGCCACTGCCACTACATGAGCCAGGCTATGTTATAGGAATGCATGCACATACATAGCCATGCGTGCTGCTACCCTCAGTGCAAATATGTTCCCATGAGCATGGAACAAAAAAATTGAAGATCCCGTGGGGGTGGGAATGGAGACCTGCAATGGAAACCCTCAGAAAACTAACTAACTCTAACTAGTCGAACTAGTAAGTCGAGATTTCCTTTTTTTTTTAACTGTGAAAACATATTCAATATTAGACAGCAAAGTCCAGTTTCATTCAGTTAGGATTCTTGGACGGACCTGGATGACTGAGGTTGCTGTTAAAACATAGCACATGATTTACTGTTCCTGCACTGTAAGACGCTGAACTTGATATACACACACTATAAAACACTTGTTCTAGTTCAGCAGCTCCCAACCTTTTTTGTGTGTGACCCCTTACAAATAAAACAATCACAGTTTGCATATGTCTGGGAGAAGTCCAGGTGAACCAATGGGTGATTTTTTTCGCTTCTCAGATTATCTTAAAAATATATAAAAAAGCGAGATGAAGAGAAAACACGTAGAATAAATGTTCTTGTTTTTTTTCTCATTTCCTATAATCTTGTTGCAACACATCAGATCAGTCATGTGTTGTTAGTCTACAATATATATATATACTGCTTCTGTAGAAGAGTAAGAGGGAAAGGTGCACAGCTGAAGAAAAGAGTCAATATACTGTATATACCACACAGTAGCATTATCATACATGTATTTTGGATCCAACAGCTGTCTCTAGCATTTAGTTTAGTGCTTTCTATTCAACAGTGAGGCTATTTTCTTTTTTTTTGGTTTTAATAATAGAACATGCTTATACATTTTTAATCTGGGTCTAGATCATAATACATAGTGGTAAACAATCCTGTGATACACATTGTGTTAAGAATTTCTTTTGCTGAGATTATAAACAAGTCGCCACATATTTTAAATATTAAACATTTTGTAAACGCTTGTTGTGCGTTAACTCTGTATGTCCTTGTGTCTCCACTACACCTGTATCTATGTGTGCGCATGTCCCTGCATGTAAATGTGCTCTGTATCCTCTTGTGTATGTGTGTGTGTGTGTGTGTGTGTGTGTGTGTGTGTGTGTGCGTGTGTGATTGATGTCCCTCCCATGGTGCGGAGCAGAGTGTGTGTCAGTCCCAGGTGTGTGTGAGTGCTCGTAAACAGTCTGTTTGATTGAGAGGCCGTGATTCCTGTTTGACAAGCGGCCTTGTGCTGCAAACAGAGCGCTGCATCGCCATAGTTACACAGCATCATGTGGCCATAGATACCCGGCACTGCCATGAAAGAGGACGACAGAGCTGCTACAAATTAAAGGTGGAATGAATGACTGCATTAATTAGCTAATGAAGAGATGGTCATTAGGGATTTAACCACCACTAGTAAAAAAGCTAATAAATATGATGTATATATACTGTAAGATATAGCTACTGACAAATGTAAGATCACATGTTTAATAATTAAGCTGATGTTCACTACACTGGATTACATAATACTATGCTTTGGAGCACAGTCAGGGTTCAAAATAAACGCCATTTCTTTTCCAGTATCTTGAAAAAAATACAAAATAATTCAAAATTTTCTAAAATGTAGCCACAAAACTAAAAATTGATTTATAAAAGCAACCAAAACTCAAAAAGTGTACAAAGGGTAGAAAATATTACTACTCCTGACGTTAAGAGATTTATGAGGAAGGACTACTACATAATGACTGGCATCCCGAGGTATGTGTAAGTTACATCAGTAATGTATGCTCTAAGAAAAACACATTTCTTTTAAAAGTCAGTTCAAATTTCTAGCCAGGTAAAGCCAACGCACAGTTATGATTCATTGGTAGCAGGCTGTGAATGGATGTTTAATAGACAGAAAGTTCTCTCCTTCACTGAAAGCTTCCTTCAGCTGGTTTGACACACGCACAACTCACTGGGATGTCACTGCGTTATTGGTCTTTGCCTCCAATTTTGAAACAGGAAAAACATGATGGATAGTCTAAAGGAGAAAAAAAAATCTCCTAAACCATGCATTCAAATCAATTTCTGAATATCTTTAAGATAAGCCATTTTATTCAAGCCTTTTTGTTAACATAATGTATTTCTTTTGATTTGACCAGATTATTTTAGAAATGTAACCGTTCGGTAGGAGTTTTCGTTGTCGCTGGCTTGCCCACGCTGAAATTATCATTTCACATTCATAGTTTTCCAGGAAGCTTCATTCTACAGGTTCAATGCATACACAAACACTGTCACGATACTGAGCAAACCCTCTTGACCAGTGTCATTAACTTGGCCCTGTAATCCTTATCTTTTATGGTATAAGCTTATGCATACCAACATACACATACTAAATGTACACATGCAATCGTAAGTGTGTGCATCAGCGTGGAAGCCACCAGAAAATCCTTACACTTATACTGTGTGAGCAGGTTTACTGTATGTCCTGACATAGACAATACAAGTACACACAGGCGTACTGAATGTTCACAAGTATTTATACTTTACAAGCACAACTTGTACCAGGCAGTGTGTATTTACAGTAGGCTCTATTTACATAATGGCAGAATTGGATTGAATAGGTTATGCTATGCTGTGCTACAATATAAAACGATGTTTAATCACCTGAAAATCAAATAGAATTTTAATTTTGTTACCTTACAATAAACCTTTTATATCTACAGCACCATGGGTTGCCATGTTGACCCACCATGTTGATACAGTAGCCCAGAACAAGAAAAAGAGGGCAAGGCAAGGGGGAAAGAAAACCTCCATATACTTCTCTAAAACATGTATCTGTTATAGGTTAGGAAAATGAACAATCTTTATTTTCTCAATTGACAATTGTGGATTTACAAAGGACCTATTTTGTTTGATATGAAAAGGTTAAATAAGCCCAATGGTCGTTTTCTCAAAACATTGGGGATCGTGTGTTTTGTCAGTCCAGGCTATGACTGTGTGGATGGAAATTATTAGAGGTGGTGAGGTTTTCAAAGGTTCAAAGGGTTCAGATGTCTCCAGTAACAAAATGATTTTGAGTGTGATGAAAGCTAAAATTGAATGCCGGTACAAACACATACACACACGCAGCACACACTCTCAGACACTCACACCTCATTCCCAGAAACATATCTCCTGTCACACGCACCTCGCTCGCTCTCAAACCCGCCGTGATGGAGATTAATAGCAGCATTTAGAGCCTGCTGAGCTCCACCTGTCAAGGCTGAGGCCCCCAGGGCAGCTCCGGTCTGTGCCTAGGAACGAGAGACTGTCCTGAGGCAAGATCCATCATGGAAGACCGTGACAGGCTGGATCTCTGGAGCCAGCCTCCACAGCTGGACCACCGACACGGGGCCATCCGTCCAGGATGACAAGCACACAGAGTGAATCCAACTGGAGCAGACTCGATAGCTGCTGGATGGAGGAGTGTGGGGGCCAAGGGGACGTGTGATGGCTGCATGGATATCAGGAGGCTGAGACGTGTGTGTGTGTCTGTGTGTGCACCTTTATATAAGTGCATGCACAAATATACAAATACGGGCAGTTTGCCCTGTGCACGTGTTGCTGCCTTTTTATATATCACAGTAAGTGTCACCGTGATTTTCAACTGTCCAGTTCAACCAGATACGGCGTGCAAAGATAAAGACAGTTTTATAGTGACTGACTGAGCTATTTAAACACTTGTCATTACAAATTCATGCTGTTCAGCTGAATTTTGTTCAAACCCACATAACTTTCTATTAAATTCTAGTTGAGATCCCAAAGTTCTCAAATATTCAGCATATATCAGACTTGATTTTGTAGAATTACATATAAAATTATATAAAGAATATGTCTTTTTTATTGTATTATATTATTCTAATATGTTTTTAATATTTACATATATGATCAAATTATGAAAATCATGAACCGTAACATCAAATTGCTTCAGTTAACACTTGAAATAAAGCTGAAGTACACAGTGTGGAAAACAATGAATTTCCAAACATCAAAGTAAGTAAAGGAGGAGAAATGGGAAAATATAATAAGGCCTTAATGTAAGATAATGTATCAACATACAACTGAGGATAATGAATAAGGTTTGTCTAACCATCAGAAGTTGCATGGACACCATGCCTTCAGGACTCACTGAGATATATCCTGCATGTGTTCTCTCTTCAGATGAATTATGTAACCAGACCACAACTGTGAACCAAATACAATTTTTTTGCCATTAATATTATCAAAAAGTCAGAAACCTCTGGCTATTGTCCTGTTATATACTGCTGCAGGACTAACAGTCTGATGTTTAGCAGGTATAAGCCATGTTCAACATCTTAGTTCAGTGTGTTAGCATGCTAGCATTCACTAATTAGAAATTTAGTAAAAGTAGAAAACTGATGCAGTTGGTTTTGCAGGTATTTAGACATAAATGATCGAAGTGATTATAGTTCAGTCTGTGGGGAACATGAACGCCTGTTCCAAATTTGGTAATTCATCCAAGTTGGTTACACATTTCACTGAAAACCACAAATGTGACCCTCATGGTGACACTAAAGATAATGTCAGGGCATCACTAAAATCATTGGGATTCATCCTCTGGAGAACACGTACATCTGTACAAATTTTCATGAAGTAGTTGTTGTTATTGTTTTGTTCTTCGATCTGGACCAAAGCGGTGAACCGTCTGACAGACCAACTAGTTTTTTCAGTAATCACTTATTATGTTGTTTAATGAGGGCTTTTTTGTGTTTTATATATTATTGCACATTGTAGGTAATGGCACTTTGATATGACATGGCACGTCTTATGGTGTCCTGTGATTTTTATTTAAAATCACAGCAAGGCAACATATTTTTCAAAACAGAGGGAGTCTATGATTTTCAGGACCTTCTGGCTGTCACTGCAAAAAACATTGTTGGGCTTAGACTTTACATGATAGAGGAAAAACAAACTGTTTTTTCCATTTAAATAAGTTATGAAGTTAAAAATAATTTTCAAATAGGTTTTTGTTGCTTTGTTAAGAAGTCTCCAGGAGTTGGGTGGTTGCAGCACATTGACGGCTGAGGTTTGACAGCTGCCGTGACCTGTCAGTCATTTCTATTACAGTATCAACAACAGCACGCCCACAGAGCGCTGCTGGATGCTGACTGTTTGCCAGCCTCATTGCAGAGGCAGAACAATGGCTCTCATTTCCTTACCCAGCACTCCTCCATCATACACCATAAATAGCCTGTTACATCTTTTAGGAATTAATGAAGGGACAATGGCTCTGACCTTTACTCCTTAAAATTGGTCACTTATGATGTCAGAAATGTGTGGAAGTAATACATTTCCTCTGTCATTTCAAGTCCAAAATGTGAGTTAGTTTGCCTTCAGATGTTACTATGCTTTTCCATCATGACTAATGTTTTTTAAGTGAGGAGGGGTCAACCTTCAGTCGTCACTGATTTGCAATAAATAATAACCATTAATACCATCATTATTCTCATAAAATACTAAATGTTTTTCCAACTTAGTCAAAAACTGTTGTGTAATCTTATAGGCCACTTTACAGGAAGCATCAGTTCTATTACATCATCATCGTGGGTAACATGAGTACATCATAAGTGAACAGGTTCTCGCTCCCATCTCATCAAATACAGCAGCTGAGTCTGCACGTTCAAACTATGACACCATAGTTATCCCTCCTGTCAGTTTTGCTCGTGTGTGGCTCCATGGTCAAGTTAGAAAAAATTATTATGAAATGACTGAAGACTTTCAAAATAAGACTTGTTCAGGCAACGAGACTGCTTGGTTAGGTTTAGTAAGTAAGTAAGTGTTAGTTATGTTAGATTTGGAATGCACCAACAAATATATTTCTATGTCTACCCCAACGTCCTCCATATGCTGACTTTCTTGTCACGTGACTTTGACGGCACATATCAAAACATTACATTAGAGGTTCCCCTGAAGAATTGACACTAGACAGATACCAACAGCTTCATAGTTTGAAGTGTAGGTCACTTTACGTGTTGAGAGTGAGAACGACTGCATATGTTCTGTTCTAAGGCACGTCGATGCAGTCTGATACTCCAAAACCAACTTCAAGGTGTCTTGTCTTGTCTGGTGGTGTTTCTAACAATATTGTTCTATTGGAAAGTCAGCTTTCCTGATGATTACTTTCTGCCTTTGAGGCCTAACGTGATTATTTTGTCCAGTTTTAAGATTATTTAGTCCTAATATTCTGCTCATACATCTGACTTTTATGTGACTTAAACACAATCACAAGTGCACAAGGGAAATATTAAAGGCAATATCAGAATAAGTGAATCTAATCAGAAGTAACATCTCAGACCTGATCCTTGATGTAAAATACACAGTGAAAAAATGTGATTTCGCACCAAGCAAGCTTCTCTAATTTTGAATAAATGACATATACATGTGCACTTAAAATCTTACGTTATGAAGCACCAGAAGAAACCAAATTAAAGTTGAATCATTTGTCTCTCAGAATTGTCATATGAACAGTAATAGTTAATAAAACTAAATCATTTAATTTGTCTGTAATTCCATCATCAAAATCATTTCCTATCTGCCAGCCCACAGATCCCACATCAAACATTACCACACAAAATTTTGAATAAATCGCCTCCAATAATCACTTCTAATGACTCACATGCTGTAAAGCATCAGCGTGTGTATTTTTGCAATCAGATTACATGTAATCTTCTAGTTTTCATCCCTATTGTCTGACTGGGACATGATATGACAGATCGTGTAATTTGTACTAATTTTTCCCAACCAGATTACTTCAGTAATCAGATTACATATCATTTGTGTTCCCGACGCACTGAACCACTAACTGGAGCTTTAGATAAAGAGGTGGTCTGTGTATAAAGATGTATAAAGATGATCATGTAATTAGTTACATCCCTATCCTGGCGTATCGCTAACCGGAGCTTTAGATAAAGAGGCAGCGTGGAGAGGCTCTGTTGACGATCAGCACTGCAAAGCTAACGGAGCTGATGGCTATTAGCATAATTAATGTCAGCGCCGTAATGCACTCCAATTCTGAGACAGCCTGCTTCACACACACACACACACACACACACACACAAGCACACTTACATTTGTGTAGAGGCCTAAGCATGAAAGCAGAAACATAATCAAATCTGCAATACATAACTCAAGGCTCAACATGAAAATGTCATGTGTGATCCTTCCTGTGATGTGATGCTAACATGTCACTGTAATGACAGAACTGCAACAGTCACTGGTATCTGCAAATCATGTACAGCATGTCCCGAACATTAAAATAAAAGCATACACTGTGACGTATTATGTTAAAAGCCAGGGCAAGATAGGTTAGATAGAACGTAGGCCTGTGTGTTAAAGATAGCACAGGATGCCTGAGGGGGTGTGACAGAAAACCAAGGCTGCCTGCTCTTTCTCTCCCTTGTTCTTTTTTCTCCCTCTTTTTTTTTCTCTTTCTCAACACCTCCCAATTTCTCTCTTCCTCTCTCTTTCTCTTCTCTGCACCACGCAGCTATAAAGCAACTGTAGCTCTAAAGGCGAAGCACACAGAGTGAGCTGGATCTCTCTCAGATTCCTCTCTGCTCTTAACCATTTCAAATCTCCAGTGCCAAGGACACAGAGTGAGCTTAGAGTGTGAAAAGTAAAGCCACTTAGCGGGGAAAATAAGCATATCACATGGAGTGAGTTGGCGTGGCTGCATTCACATCGACAAATGTGTTGGTGATTTGACACAATTTTGCAACCTCTGCCAAAAATTGAACGTTTTCTGTCTTGAAAAAAAAGAAACACATTTTGTCCTTACACTTGCAACAAAATTGTGTCTAAGTAGCTCTAAACTTTCAGCAATACTTAATTCAAGACTGTGACCTTGTCTTTAATATGATTACATAATTCAGTCACATGGATGATCACAGGTAGCTTTTATCACACCTGCACCAAATTAGCAGTTTTCAGCGGAGCTTGAAAAGGCAGTGATGTGAAACAAGTTGCACGCTGTTTTCTTTTTCAAATAAAACCAGAAAAGTGGATGTTCATACACAAAGAGCAGAACAAGAGCACAACTCGTCTTTCATTAGTTCTGTTTCATTCTGGGTGGTGTAAGTCACTTGATCAAGGACATCCAGAAAGTCTCTTTTTTCCTAGCCACCTTCTTGGGCAGGTTATGTACACAGCTAGCTTTAGCATGTCACTGACAGTCCCAGTAGTCTTGTACCCGATTGGACGGAGCTTTTTCTTTTACCTTCCAGGGGCTGCATAGCCATAGTTTATCTCACAACACTCATGCATTCCATTGCATTTACTAAATATTGACCTTTCAGTTAAGTACACACTTTTTCCCCAGTGGGCTAGCATTAGCAACCAGTCAGGGTTTCATGTTAGTTCAGGTCTGATTCTATCTTGGCTATTTTTTTAGTTAAGCTGCTAAGGTGTCCCAATCTCTTGCTCATAAATGGCTTTGGGACAAGTGAACATAGCCAAGAGTGTTCCCTCTCCAGGGCTAAAAGAGTCTGTTGCTTGTCTATTGCCAATACCACCCTTATAAAACTTATATTTGTAAGTCTTTGTTTTGCCCATTAATTTTTAAAAAGGCTTTTGTACTACACCTTGTAGGTTTGTCTAGTTTACACATCATGCTGTTCTTATCTGAGTAAATATAAAAATCTATAAGTGTGTATCTGACTTGATTTCTTCTTGGATGTTCTGGAGATTTTGAACAGCTCACCGATCGAGCTGTATCAAGCACATTGTGCTCTGACTTCATGTAGTTGTAAGCCTTGTTTTAGGTAAGCTTCGGGCTTTGCCACAGGCTGGGGGGCATAACTGTAAAAAGCCTGGACATCATTTGCTTTTTTTTTTTTCACTTAGACAAAGGAGTAACCAAGAAATCACTATCCAAGGCCTGACCTTTTCACTCCATGAAGGGTCAATAGGTTAGAGATGTAACCAGGGGCAAGGCTTTGACGAGGCATCAATAAAAATGTAAAACAGATTGAAACACATTTAACCAGGTGTAATGTCTTCCCTTCCTGGCCTGGTCAAATGTTTTGCAGAAACCTGCATAGCATGAAACCAAGCCATGCTGTTCCAGCAGAAGTACTCGTAGTACAATAACATTACATCAAAGCTAAATATGTTGTATCGATGTGACTTCTAACCCAAACAGATCAAATGTGAGCAATATTATTAGGAAAATACTTGTAGTAAAACAAATGTATGCATGTGCTTGGGTAAAGCTGTTTCATTAATACTGAATAATAGCAAGTGTTTGATGGTTTATGCAGGTCTTGTTGGAAAATGCACAAGACATATGTTTCAATCTGTCCGGTAGCCCTATGTGAAAAACTGAGTTAGCTACTATAGCAGAATAAAGATGTAGCAGAGGAAAGCGGCCAAGATTTAGTACTTAGAAAAGCTGAGAAAATGTATCTTTAGTATTATTTATTTATTACTAGCTGTCTGCCCATTATAATGTTTCAGCTTCACCTGCACATTGTGTGCTGTGATATCTGACCTGTTAGCCACGGAGGAACGCCTGTTTGAACCTGAAAAGACAGTTTAATCTGCTATGAACCAAACACAAGGAAACAAAACATTAGCTAAAAGTTAGTGACAAGTGAATATGTATTGGCTATCATTTGAAATTGTAGCACCAGTTTGCCTAACCTAAACTTTCAATACATCGCATATGATTTTTGAATGAATTAAGAGGCTATATTTCATTTTAAAATGAGGTACTTGACATTAAATTAAATAGTTTCTACTGATAAGGAAATAAAATTTACTTTACTTCAATTTTTGCAGGTTTTTAAGATCTGGAAATATAGTTACCATGTAAAGAGCTTAGTGGTCTCTCTGCTTCTGCAAAAGGCTGAAAAAAATAAAAGGACCAGCTGCAGCACTAGTTTTGACTGTCATTCCACGTCATAATTATCACTTCAGTGCATTTAAAAATCTCAAAATGGCAATCGGAAGAACAAAGTTCTATCTGGGCAAAGATTGATCATTTTTCTCTGTTGTATGTCTGTCTCTCTTAAATCCACATTTACAGTGACAAGACAGCTGCTATACTTGTAGCAATCACAGAAGAATGACCAGCTGATTCATGGGAGAAATAATCTAAATGCACTCAAACTGCTGAAGTGTCATCAGCACATGGCTTGATCCTATGAATCATGTGAATCCTGGGCCAGGTATTATGTGATTGAGGATGAAGATGGATCACACAGACATGGTGTCCATCCTGACCCTCTGCAGCATGTGTGTGTGTGTGTGTGTGTGTGTGTGTGTGTGTGTGTTGTTCAAAACTTTCAAACTTGACTTGTTTAGTCCTCTGATGTTTAGGTTGTAGTTAGAGACAGGTTAGGGTTAGGGTTGTAGAAATGTTGAAATTAAGACTAGGTCAGGCTCAGATCACGAGAGTTACACGTAAAGAGACATTTCAGTTTTTTCTTATGTATGATCACAAATAGTCTCACACCACAAGACATAACATTGTATCTCACACTACGTGATGTTAAGAAGTTGATTTTACTTTACATTTTCCTCTCTCTCTAATGCACACACTTTTATACGTCCATAAGTTTTAATGATGTCGTGAAGGATACGTTAAGTAGGGCAAAGTCAGTTCATGCCATATTCAAACCACAGTTTTCTCCAACTCAGCTCTGAAACAAACCTGCGTGGCAGTTTCTTGACTCTTAACAGTCACCATTTGAAAAGCAGTGATGCAACTGCCCAGATGTTAACGCAGGAAGTTCAAACAGGTTCGAAACTTTTGATCCAGATGTTGACCCCTCACACAATAGATATTGGTTCTGACCCGGGCCACAGATATGATTGCATGTGGCGCAGTCTAACCCCAACTTTAACACTGACTAATACAAATATACAAGTGTTTTAAGTCTCTGTAATCCTTCTTCCTCTTTATACTCGACATATGTGAGTCTGTTTCTAAATTTGTGTCCCTGGGGACAAAATTTATGTTCATTGTTCCATACAAAAACACATTCAATCCAGTCAAACTTCATATGATGGTTCAACAAACAACATACCCAGAACAATTCAAGTACATGACACCAGTGAGTTCACAGCTACAGCAATGAAGATGCACTGAGGATGCAATGGAGAGGGAAGTTGGGCTCAAATGATGGTAACCACTTGAATTGGTTGAGTGGATTTCGTTTCTCCTTTCCTACAGTAGGCTTGCACAGGTAAACTAACACTTCAAGGCTTGTATGGAGAGGAGGGAGGTTAACTGAGATTGCTTAAAGCATCTTTAATGGATTCTAGTGTGCCTGTTCATCAATCTAAACACATCCTGCTGGAAACATCAGGCTTTTTTGTTTATCAGCCTGTCATGCATGTAAAGATCTACAGATTTTTCCTTTCAACAGAGTGTAAAAAGACAAGCTTATAGCAGGACTGGTGCCATATGAGTCAGCTGTATACCTTGTTGGGCCACGTGTGTGTGCTTTTGAGGTCCGCTGTAACAGTTAAGCTAAGTGAGCCGAGCTGTTCTGTGTTGGGACAATTCAAAAAACGATCTGCACGCCATGTGGCCATGACAGACCAAAAACGACAACCCAAAGCAACCAAAGCAACCAAACAGTATGCGTCGGAAGCTTCATCCGAGTCACCTGTTAGGAAGAAGCTGCAGTCATTGCTCAAGGAAGTGAATGCTGCTTTTTTTTTTTTTTAAAGAAAGGATCATTATGAAATGAAGGAGGACCTGAAACGCCTGGGAAGTGAGGATATGATGTCATAGATTGCAGGCAGGCAAGGTAGTATGCAGATAGATAGATAGATAGATAGATAGATAGATAGATAGATAGATAGATAGATAGATAGATAGATAGATAGATAGATAGATAGATCGTGTGTAGGTAAAATAGAGCGTTTTAATGAGTGGAAATGGATGCAGAGTACAGAATAGTGTGGGCATGTCAGTGTATGTGTAGGCATGTCAGTGCAAATGCAGGACTGTGTGTATGTATGTGTGGGCATGTTGGAATCGATCTGCCCGTGTGCTGCCTGAGCGGAGTGTTGTTGGTGTATCTGTGCATGTATATATGGCTTCTTCAGTACATCTCCGGCTCACCTTCCAGGCAGCAGGTCCTCCAGAGGCCCGAATGCGTCATCACCTCCTCGTTCTTCTTGCTGGTCTCGTTCTCGTTGGTGCTCTTGATCTTGCAGACGCCGCGCGAGTACAGCCAGTAGTCTGTCCCCACGGCAATGGTCATAAGGCTGAAGGCGGCGAAGGCCCCTACCGTGGTCAGCAGCATCTGAACTCCGCGGTCAAACACGCCCATGTTGCCGCATTCCACGAAAGGGGGGCCCCCTTTCCTCTTGATGTACAGGAAGTAAATATTTGTGAGTTTGCGTCGCCACGCCAGCTCGGAAAACGGGGGGTGGGCGGTGTCGGGCGGACGACGGTAGCGGGGGGCCGCTGGGGGGGCAGGGGAGTTAGGGGAGCTCGGGGGAAATCGTATGGTTGGTTTTTGGGTGGGACAGCAAACAGGTGAAAATTAAAATGAGGGTGGAGGTTTGGGGGTGGATGGGAAGTTGTTTGGCCCAACAGATGGGTCAAACACACTTTGGTGGGAATGACAGAACCCTCAGCTACTGAGGTTTCTAAAATCTAGTCCTCAAGTGGCAGTAAGTTGCCCTGCTCTGGAAAAAAATGTTGACCTAAAAACACAGGCTTCTAGCAGATCCCACAAGAGACGTGGTCTGGGATCTAGGCCTACTTTGTTGAGTTGGAAGGCCTCTAAATGTCAAACTCTGAAAAAGGCCAAGATAATGAGAAGATGGAGGATTTTGCTCTGTTTCTCCGTGGTCGTCTCAGGCCTGAATTTGGCTTTCTGAGCTGACTGATGCAGTTACATGTATTACAATCCTCACAGCTTCAACGGTGATGTATGGAATGATGTGCATGTAGCGCTTGATTTTTTTCCCCACATAGGCCAGCACATACAGCCTACACTGTCATTCTCCAGCTCACACACAAACACAGACACACTCGCTCACAGAGCCAAACTTTCACTCGCACACACCTGTACACGGACGAGCACACGCATGCACGCAGTGTGAATTAATTCATACTGAACAGGGATGAAGAAACACTGGGGTGTGGGGGTGGAGGGTGGTTAAGACTAACACAGTTGGCGGCCTGATTTCTTTAAAATGGCCTAAAAAAAAAAGGCAAAAGCAGAGACCTCCAACAGATGATGACACAATTCAGGATGAGAGCTGACTACCTTGATGTAACCCAGTGGATCAGTGAATTATGGAGGCTCATCACAGGCATTTCTGAAGATACAGGCTATCACATGTATTCTGTGGGAAGAAGGTGATGGGAGGCAAGACAGGCAAGACAGACAGGCAGGGCCCAAAATATGTTGAAAAAAATAAGGACTGGATGTGCTGAAAGAAATGAAAGAACAAATTCAAACCAGCAGAATGAAGCGCTCCCCCAAAATCAAGGACAGAATGATAAATAATGCCAAATAATCAGCCGGTACCATGACTGCCATGAAAAACAGCCATTCCTTAAGAGATGAAGGAAAATAAACCAACCAGGGACGATCAACCCCTCTCTCCAAATAAAAAAATCAAGCCAAAAAGAGGAGGAAAAAATATTAAGTTATGAAAATCAAACGACAGCCTGCTTAGTTTTCCTTTTTCCTAAAATTCTGATCCCCAGTTTCCATATGTGGTCCCTAGACCTTTCTCCGGCGACAGTGGAAATCTGCTATAGGGGGATACAGGCAGCGGTACCGACGGCACACCGCGGAGAGAGGGGCGCATCCAGACGGAGAGGCCGAGCATCACCGGTCATGCAGCCGGTCGCTGGAATGAGGAGGACACGGAGGGATGGACGAAGCTTCCCGTAGCGTCAGAGCCTCTTCCTCCAGCATCCAAACGATCCTACACGGATATATCACGGCCAAACGGAGCACAACGAGCGCACACACAAACACAGCCGTTTACTGTCATCACATAAAAATCATCAGAAATCGTCAAAAACAATGATTATTTTGGCAAGGCTGTCAGGCGTGGGGGGGGATTATGTGCGCCAAAAAAATATAAAATTTCAAGTCGAGCAACACATCAATCCTTGGTTTCCTCGTTTTTCTTCTTCGCAGAGCTGAGATAGAAGTGGAGAGAGGAGAGGAGGAGGAGGGGGTGGATGATGGTTAGAAGCAGAGGATGAAAAAAATCGACACAACCAGAGAGCGAGGAAGAGAGAGAGAGAGAGAGAGAGAGGGAGATGTTCCGTGCGCAGCAGCAGCACTTTACGCAAAAACAAGCGCACTGCAAAAAAAAAAAAAAAAAGAAGAAATAAAAATTAAAAAATGTCCTTTTCAACAAGTCAGTTCACGTGATGCTGAATCTCAGCATTTAATTTTTTAAGAAGAAAAAAGCACAAATGAGGCGTGTTGGTGAAAAATCAAATGTTCCATCAACTTGTTTGTAGAATTATTTTATTAAGAGTGATTTTGTTTTGTGATATCCTTTCACGTATTTTGAAGGCAACTTTATTTGGAAAGCACCTTGCAAACACAAGTACACAAAGTACTTTACATAAGGCGAAGACATGCATTATTTAAAAGCACAATGAATGAAATGAATAGAATAATAAAATGACATTAAAATGAGATGGAATACAAACAGACAAAAATATAATCAGAACCAGAAATATAGTTATGATGAAATCATCTTCAGAACAAGTAAAACTATAGAAAAGGAACAATCTCCATAATCCCTTCATTCCAGCGTGGTAGCCAGGACTTTACAACTATGAATGTTATAAGTTAGTGAGTCTCATTTCCACCAGAGAAATTCGTCAGCTGCAAATCAACAACCGCTCACACACTAAAATAACTGCCCCAGAACATGCTCTATTTTCCCTGTATTTAGTACCCAGTTCTTTCAAGGAAATCTAGTAATTTGTAAAATAAATGTTATTATTTTAGCATTTTATTACACAGGGTCCACATGTTGCCAGGAACAAAACGTCTGGGGGAGACATATAGAATTATTTACTTTTGTTGACCTAAAAGTTATCAGCTGTCTAGTCTAAATATACTGAAATAAGCCTGAAAATAGTGTTCATGTGTCTGTTTTTAACTCTGGAATATAAACTTTCCTCCATGCTTACTGAACCCATGAAAGTCCCCCAAAAAATACAGAGGGTTTGGCCTCAATAGCAGCAATGGCCCTGTTAAAATAAGACCTGAATGTAGAACAAATAACTTGTTACGGCAGGTATTTTTTGCAGCGCTGTTGCCCTAAATTGCTAGAGGAATCTGAAGTTAGATTGCATGGTTTATTTTATGTTTTTCAGGTGAGACAGACGGTGGTCACTTAAAAACATGGACCATTCTGACTCCATTTCATGAGGCAGCAGGTGTGACTGATGCTTAGAAAGATGTCCAAACCTAGCTGACAGCTTTCTGTCCTGCTGAAGCGTCCTGGAGCAAGGTACCACCCCATGACCTCCGACCTCTGACCTCTGACCTCTTTACAGAAGACAGGGCAAGAAAAAAACAATACAGGGATCAATAACGTGTCACGTTATTATTATCAGCAGGTTATTATTTTCCAACAGACTGATGTGTATTTTAATTTCCTGGTGAAGGGAAGATATGAGACACAAATGATGAAAGGGTTGAGCAGTGAGTGTAAAACACCTGACCGAGCGCTTAAGGGCTTGGATGGGTTCAACAGAAATAGATGGGTTAGGTTGTAAAGCTCAGTGATCCGTGCTCTGTATGTTTGACTCTGTCATATGTTTCACATCCCTTCGCCTCGCAGAGAAGATAATGATACTGATACTGTCACAACCCCTGAAATATACTTCATTTCATAATTAGACACATGTTCCAAATATTATCACAGAGCATACACTAATATCAATTCATTTTAAAGCTAATGGATGCTTTGAGGGCCCAAACATTATATGTAGATGTCAGCTGTGCATGTAGGTGGACTACAGCATCCAGAATCTGAATGAATGTACACCTAATCTGCATAATTTCTGTATATTTATATCTCTAAATATATTTGTTTGTGTCAAAATGTTCTTGTTTTGTTTGTTTGTTTGTGTTTTATTAGTCACATCCTGTTCGTCCTCACAGTGCACCATGGTTACTGCTGCCTCTTCGTGGTGCTGAAATGGACAGATCCTTCACTGGATCCAGAAGCACGGCAACTGTCTCCCTCTTGTGATAGGCTGCTCTGTAGCCACATGGTATTTTCATGGGGATTGCCAGGGATATAGACACAGAGGCACACACACAGGTACTCAGTGCAGCAGGCTGGCCTGGAGGTAACAGAAACTGTTTATGTTTAGAGGCAACGATGGGTTGAAGCTACATTTCTGCCTGTTGGAGATGATGGCGGTTTGTTGTTCATAGATGCATCAAGTTAATGTCTTCATGCAGGAGCTTTAATTGAGCGGCACTGTCGTTGCTTCCACTATTTTGCTTGAAAATGATGTGTTTAAGCTCAAAAAATGGGGACTAACCAGGTCAAATAAAAAACACTGTAGGACACTGAATCACTATCAAGGCTTTGCTCTGATCTACCAGTTTGTTGGTCTTGCGCTTTTTATATTCATTTTCTTCCCATTCTAAATCTTTTACAATACGCACACTTAAACAACAGGAAGGGCTGAATCACAATTTAAGATTGAAGTGTTAAACTACCTCTGGAACAGTTAGAAAACTAGACATGCCATGTTCTATCTTTAAGAAGTTTCACCTGTTTTGTCTTCCAGTTTCTTTGTCAGTTTGTCAAGAATTGTCAAGTTACACTCCTTTGTATTGACCAAGCTCCAGAAACACTGGATCCTACATATCCCATAATGCAACTTGAGAGCATTGCACATTAGACTCTACCCACCTCCTGAGTACCCACCTCTTTCAAACGCCATAGTAAGTCTCAAGTCCGAGCTGAGATGACAAATAAACTGAACGTGAGGAGTAAAATCAGAAGAGTGACCCCACAGTCTATATGTAGCTCTCCATCCAGTAGAAAGGGAAATATAATTTAGAGAGGTTATCATAGAAGATATTTACTATCTACAAGCATGATCATGAATTCAAATTTGACTGCATTGAACAGGCAGAGTGAAATCCCGTTCTGAAGAGAATGATTACATACTGGCACCAAGAAATAGATTCTTTCGGATAAGATGAGTTATGACGTTTCATATGCACGCCGCTCACATCCTACACATACAGCAGCAATGTAGCTGTGGGCTATACAGTACAAAGGCTAACTCACAGAGGAGGTGCGATTCCTACACAACATTTCATGATTTCTAGGTACCAAAGTTCAGATTTTTCACAGCTATCTCTCACTGCCATTTGCAGCCTCTGATATGCAAAGTTGCTCACTACAGCATCTAGATATAAGCCTGCTAGTGCTGCTGGCCTGAAATAGCAATTCAGGAGACTCAGAGTGAATGTATAAACCAAGAAGCGGCAGCAACTGGTTCAGAATGTTAGTTCATCCATACATGTTTCAGATGATGCAGATGAGATTTTATTGGTCTGCTGTTGAAGGAACTTGGATCTTTTGGCATTGATCTAGCATTTTGAAATTACACTACGTTGCCTGTTGGGGATGCTGTAATTAAATGTCAAAACTTCAAACTTTGAAAGGCCATAACTGCTGCAGCACTAGTCTGATCTGGATGTAATGAGGGAGCCTCTGTCTTGTCACCAATTGGCCTACAGCTGCCTGCACCATTTGTGGGTGATGACATGCACAGTGTACTTTTGTTAACGTCTTAGTCCACACACATGTGCTCCTGTCAATGCATGCACCCATGCATCATATTATAAGAATAAAGACTCTGTCTTGGCATAGGAACATATATTTGACAGAACATTACTTCTTTCTACTGTGCATATTTGCTTTCTTAATAAATATGAAGCTATAGCCTGACTCATAACTGCTGATATGCCTCAAAGGCAAAATATCGTTAGGGTAAGTATCTTCCAGATCAGAAAAGTCACATGAACCATTGTTGGTGTGTAGGTACTTGTTGGAAGAGTCACTGAGTTCTGTTGTAATGTCTTAATGCCATTACAATATGCTGAATATATCATAAACTGTGGGAGAATCTTGTCTGTAAAGTTTCTGTTCAAAAAAGATGATCAAGTGCGCAAGAAATGTTGGGATTTGTTAACCAAGGGTATTTAAGGGCTCCAAAAAAGGTACAGCGAGGTATTATGATATTGCTCCATCAATCATTCTGAAAGAACAGGTTTAACTCCTTTAAAATGAGTGTTACCTCATTCAGTGACGCAAATCCTCTAGACTAATAACATTTCATGCACTGAGTGAATTACAATTGTAGTGACAAAACTAAATCTGAGGAATCTAGAAAGACACAGAGAGTGCCGAATAGGAACAGTTTCCAAATGAAAGATACAAAAGATCTCAAAAGAAGAGGAGAAGCTGCAGAAAGAGTGGGAGGAAGAAAGTGAGAGAAAAAGACAGAGAGGGATAGAAACTGAGCCACAGAGAAGAAGAGAGAGGCAGAGAGTGAACAGTCTGCCATGTTGGCCGCCCTCCCTCCTCCTCCTCTGGGGTCTAGAGGACATGTTTAACATTCTACTCTACTCCTCCTCCTCTCCTCTCATCCAGCCACAGCCTCAAGTCCCTGCTGCACTCTGGTTACTGATGGCCAGAGACGAGAGGAGAGGCACAGAAAATCCCTTAATCATGACCAGCGCGGCATTGTTGCTGCATTCTTGTTGCTGTATCTCGTGGGCTCATTGTGCACAAGCGTTGTGCCGATGACACACATGCAGTTTGTCATTTTTATCTTAAAAGGTCTTAATATAGTCAATGCAGCACCAAATGTCAAAATTGTAGAGTTTAAATTTAATGTTTTGTTCAGGATAATTTCACAAATAGCATAGGCCAGATTAGGGAGCTCATTATTGTTAAATATCCATAACTGAATTTTTAACTTCTTGAACTAAGTATGTTATGGTGACTAATAAAACTGTGAATAAACTCAGGGTCCTGTCACACCAGATGAGCTAAATTCTTCCACGTGTCGTCGCAAAGCTCGCTGTTCTGGTCATTGTGGCATCTTTCCAAATCTGCACCTGCTGCAGGTTTTTTCATGGTTTATGTTAGCCCGCAGGCTGCTTTTCTTTCTTTTTCTTGCTTGTGGCATTAAATTATTATTATTATTTTTTTAAATAGAACGGTGCCAAAACTTTTGCTACAGGTTGCAAGCTGTCCAGCCATGGCAAGCTCTCTCTAGTCAGCCCAAATGGTATGGAAGCAGGCAGCGTCTTGATTACAGTAACGTGAGTTTTTGTAATTCATTACTTTTACTGCGCTACTACTTCACTGCAGTGAGCTTGCTAACTAGTTCACAGAATAAAAATAAAGCACAGAAGAACATAGGTATTAGTCTTCTTGATCGTGACTCATTGCAGACAACCCCATGATACTTTGCACCAAGAAGTATATCTTAGTTTAAAGCTGTATTGATCAATAATAATGTGAAAGGGGTCGACAAACCGGCAGAAAATTAACTCTGCAGATTCCCTCGGCTCTACGCAGAGTTTTAGCATTTTTCAACCCATTGATTTGATTTTATGGGCCCACACTTTACTGTTTAGGTTTAGCAGTCTCACTGCTCTCATCAGCCTCATTACAAACCGTAGTTCATAGATACAGTTCTGATAAACCCACTTGCCCAGCGCCAAATAACGGATAAAGATGGTATATTTCCTTTAGGAGTTGTGGAGACCAAAACAGAGCTAAAGTGAGAGTTGGGGGATGGTTTGGATCTTTTTGAAGTGGGACTAGATGAGGTACTTCATACATAGTCAGTGTATTACCTACAGTAGATAGCAGTCAGTGCCCTCCAGGTTTGGAGAAGCAGAAAAAGTTCCAGCACAGAAGTGGAGCAAAGCACAGAAAGACGTGTTTTAGCCGATGACAGTATGAAATAGTGACGGAGCATAAGTGACATAACCTGTAGGTTTCCAAAGCGCTGTTTCGATATATGCAGTGCTGATCGCTGCCATGTTGGATGTACTGCTTCCTCCCCCCAGCTAATCAAAATATTAGCAAAGACGTGGATCCTCGGTGGACCTGAGGCGGGCCAAATGACGCCTGGGTGCTCTAATAAGCCATCTGTAAGGGCACTTACCTGTCAATCAAAGCATCAAGGCTGGTAATTATGCCCAACTGTAAGCCTAATAAAATTTAAACGGGTTATTTAAAAAAAAAAAAAACACACAGTTACCATGGACAGGGAATTTGCTATAGAGATCAAAAGCATTGTCTGTACCAGGCTGTTGATTTCTGCTGTGAAGTTAGGCATTTTAATAAGGCCGCTTATGGAGATTAACTCACTTCCGGAGCCTGTCTCAAGCAGCCACTCGAGGAATTACAGTTTTTAGCACTTCCACATTGGCTTCATTTCCCAGCACCAGAGGTTGCTGCTTGGTTTTAGCCACATAAAGGAAGGCCTAAACAAAATAATCTGTTTAAGTGTATGCTATAGTGAGCAGCATATTCTCGCCACTGTACCTTGCTGTCAGACAGTTTTATCCCTTGGTGCCAGCCATAGAACGTATGTATTCTCTGCTCAATCAGTTGATCAATTATTGCACCTTTAAATAGTAGCGTCATCTTTTGTGGACCGTCCTGTCCTTTAAAGCCACATTTTCAAAGTGAGCACCCTAAAGATGGTTTGCAATATATTGGCAAATTAAGGTGTGTCAAAGTTTTCGCTGTTCATGTTGAATACAATACCCTGTTGTGCATCTATGCTGCTTTGTTAGTATTTGTGTAAATATGAGTGTGCAGAAGGTGGGTTCATAAGCACGTGCACTACATTTTAATTTTAGTATAATGTTACAGGACTTACAGACACATACAGGAGTCCTACATGTCTAATTTAGGCTGATATGGCTCCATTCTCTTCTCTCTCCTTGTCTGCTCTCTTTATCACTTTATATTCCCTTTTTAAGCAAACAATCATTATCTTTCTATCTCTGTCACACTCCCGAGCACTTTTCTATCCTTCCTCCCTCTTTTTCTACCCTCTTCCTCTCTCTTCTCTCGCTCCCCCTTTTTGCCTGAGGGTGAGCCAGGGTGTCCTGTTCCTCTCGCTCTCATCGCAAGCTTCCAGTCTGCATGAATGACTCTGCGTTACCTGCTGCAACCTGGCCTACTTCGAAAGTTCCTCCTCTGCTCTGCTCCAGCGCCACCAGCAAAGTCACAGCCAGACAGAAAGAGGTGGTGGGCTGGTGAATTAGCAATGTGGAGGGAGAAGGAGAGCAGATAAGAGGAGCAAAGAAAGAAAAGTGTGCAGCTTTGAATATATTTTTAAGAGCACTTCATGCTGCATTCACATTGTGGCACTACTCCACAGAGGACAAACTGGTTTATTCATTGTTTTCAGTGGGAGAACAATGGAGATTTTCTGCCAGAGCTGATGTAAAGGGGTTCATGCTTCTTTTTTAATCTTCTGCTGTAGCGATGAAGCAAAACCAGCAAGACACTGAAAAGCCTTTCGGATTGGATGCTGCCACATCTGTTTGTCCAGCTGTTCTTTTTGTCGTTAACTCTACTCAAGAGTTTTCCTCTTAAAAACGTGAGTTTTGGAGGAAAAGACATAAAGTGAAATCTCACTTTGGTCCCGCTGTTCCACTTTTCTGTTTTGTTGCTTTCTAATTTACAGTGGAAACATTTAAAGGGAAATCATTTAAATAAATCATGTCTACATTCATTTTCAGACATTACAATAATTACCCTCAACAAATTAGACTGTCACTGAGACAACAGGCAGCCTGTACACTCAAATAAAATTGGTCAGAGTTTGTGTTGAATTCCGTGTAGCACAAAACTGAAACGCTTTTTATTTTGCAGTCGTATGCTTACATACATGCTGCAGCTTTATTCTTAAGTCTACTTTATTCCAATTTGGTCTTCACATTTGCTGACCCCGTCAGAATAAATTTTCACTGTTATCAAAAGCTGTTACCAGAGGGGTAAACAGCAACATGTTCACTGTACTCACAAACATGAGAGTATGAGAAATACGGTCTTTGTTAAAGACCAAAAATATGCTGCAGTACAGCTTTGGGAATCAAAATGTAAGTGTTTATTAGAGAATATGCAAAGCTCTTTAAAGCATAATTTCACCCAAACCCCACAACACACGCACACACAAATTAGCTATCTGTATCAATTTATAGGGTGTCATTTTTATTTTCTACAAATATCTGAACTGGCAAGCTGGCGATAATTTTGGTCAAATATTGTTGAGCTGACCTCCTTTCAGGATTAATTTGCTTGAAATAAGTAATATATCAACCCTCTCTATCCATGCATCAATTAACAATTCAACACCTGACTGTTTTGGTTACTTAACTTTTGGTCGTTCTCCGAATAGGTATTTGCATTATGTGTCCTCAGACCCTCCTGTGATTTAATCCTACAAACTTACATTCTTTCTGTCTGTCCTGATGAACACATGCAAACAGAGAGGAAGAAGAAGGGGAATCAGCAGAAAATGTACCAAGAGAATAACAGTCCTAACAAGCAAGCTATTCTATTTGGATCCCCATTAGCTTCCACCGAGTGGTCAACAGTCTTCCTGGGGTTCACAAAAAACAACAACAAAAAACAGGCCAACCTACCGACAAAAATAATGCTGATAATGAGTGGTCATGTTCCCTTTCATGTTTCTTATTGGACATGACATAAACCTATGTGTGAAATGACTCCAGAAATGACAAGCTAATCAAATTAAATTTTGAGCAGTTTATATTGTGTGTGTGTGTATATATATATATATATATATATATATATATATATATATATATATATATATTTTGTTTTACAAAAGCTTGCTCACCCTCTTGACTCCTAGGCTGAAAAACACTGTGTAACTGTGTGATCATCGGTCTTACGGATAAAGAGTGACGAGTCACCTATAAAAAGCCTCATATTCAAGGTCAAGACTGTAGGTCAAAGAGATAATCACCAGACAACATGTATGCCTCCATCCTTAAGTCATGAGTACGAAGAAGGGAGAGACGGGCTAATTGCTGTGGATTTTCAGTCCTCCGAGGTATTGTCTCCCAGACCCTGCTGTTACAGAGGTGAACTTCTCTCTTCTCTCGTCTCCTGGGTGAACGAGGGAGGTCCCAAGGCGGTCCTCCCTCCTCAGAAGTCAGCCTTAATGGGGGCAGAGGAGAACAGAGGAGGAGAAAGAGAGGAGCTCAATCAAGATTTCTTTTACTTTTTTATTCACCTTCAGCTTTTTCCATTTTCTCTCTCTCTCTCTCTCTCTCTCTCTCTTCTGATTATTCACTTTATATCCTGACTTCCTGTTGAAGATTCTCTCTGCCGTGTGGTTCTGACTCTTTCTGTGGTTTTTCGTTGGCTGGTGCTCACGATGCGGATGATACTGGGATGACACACTCATCCAAGAACGCCAGCCCACACAGAGCCCACCTTATCTTCTGTCACCTGTTTGTCATTATTCTGTATTAGTGCAGTTATCATGCTGTAAATAGCAAATAGCACCATCAGGAAAAAAAAGCCTCTTCATTTCATGTAGAGTTGTGAAGTGGGATTACTTATTTGGGGATTACTTGGTTCAGGAAATCAAAAAATCAGTTCATGAATTCATCTTCTGCATAGATAATGTTAGGTGACTGATACTTGGAGCACACTCACGGCTTAGTCGAGCATGAAACTCTCACAATGGAATCATCAGTACAATTGATCAGTAACTCATTAAAGATTATATCTCATAATCTCGCAGACCTTTTGGTTATTTAATTTTGCATGTGAAGAGACATCCATTCACTCCAAGAAGCACCAGTGGGTTCTTTCTTGATTCAAATGGCCTTTACATATATTTGTATTGCTTCCACCAACACAGCACTCGTCATTTATAGCAGCTTTGACACTCACTTCTGGATAGAAGGTTTGGTATCACAAGAAAAAGTGACATCAATGCATACCCTTTGTAGAGCAATATGCCAGCTAAGTTGCTTACAGTGTGAAAAGGCCTTAAGGCTGACATCAGCGCTACTTAAAGTCTGTGTTCCAACCAAAGGACTCAGGTTCAAGCCAACATGTCTGCAAGTATCAGCCCTGCTGAAGTGTCCTTGAGCCAGACATTGAATCCTAACCAGCACCAGGATCACTGATGTGTAGGTGACACTGATGTTTGATCTCCTTGTAGGAAGGAGGAATGTAGAAAGACTAGTATAATGAAAAAGCCAGATTACAGTATTATTAAAAGCAATTCAGACACAATATAAATTAATGAATCAGCATGACTTTATTTGCCTTATGAGCACAAGAGGATAAGATGATAATGACTGATCCCTGCGGAGAAATTTAGTCATTACAGCATCCAAAAGCAACAGGAGCTAATAAAGAATATAATACATAAAACAAAATGTCACGTGGGATGTTAAGCTGTAATGCACCCACCAACTTTAATAGCACAATGGCACAAAGGAATTTATGAATACACAAAAAAGTGTGTAAAATAAGTGCATCTCTTGCTTTTGCTCTTATTATCTTTGTCAAAATACAGTGCACCTTTGGACATGAATTACACTATATGTGTAACTGTTGGAGGTGTTGCTGGCATGTTCACTGTATTCAGATGGTCAGTGTATATCTATGGAAGGCAGACGTGAAACTAGAAATTTCAGGATCTGTTCCAAAAGTAAATGGATATCTTATTCATGATTGATATTGACTAAACATTGACTAGACATGATTGACTAAAAATCCAGCCCTGGTACATAGCCTTTATCACATTCATATCATGTGGCACATTGTACACCACTACACCATGCATGTTGGTAGCACTATATGGGATCTGTAGTTATTTTGAAAACTCACAATTTCATCGCTCGTAGCTGAAGTAACACTTATAACATGCTTTACTCTGTCACACAGAAGTTAGGGAAACAATGGATAGCCCAGATGTGATGTCAGGGCTCTGTATAAGCTCCATATAGCCTGTAGTGAAACAGCAGAAAACTATTCTTCAACACATGCTCCACTGATCCTGACTTGAACATCTTAGCTGCATATTAGAAATGTCCTTTGGTTGAGGTCCTTACCCACTTTTTCTTCTTCTTCTTCTCTCTCCCTTTCTCTTCCTATGTCTCCCTCTTTCTCTCTCTCTCTCTGTGGAAGTTAAAGGGCCAGTGGAGCCTGATTAGGATGCAGAGGAGGAAGGCTCTGCTGCAAATTGAAAACATATTGATTCTCCTCATGCTTGGAGGGAGAGGGGGCGAGAGACAGAGGGAGAGAAGGAAAAAAGACAAGAGGGGAGAGAGAGAGAGAGAGAGAGAGAGAGAGAGGGGATAAAATCTGGTGATGAAACAGAGAGAGGGCAAGACAGTTGCCCAGCGCCAGTAGCAACTTGTGTGGATGTCTGGTCTCTGTTACACACAAGCAAACACACACATGTGCATTTTTTTTCCTCCATAAACTAAGATAACATCCCATGGGTTGGGGGCTCTATGGTCGCCATGGTAACGGGGTCAGGGCAGTGGTTTGTGCGTATTTGCGTGAGTGTGCGCGTCTTCTGCATGTGAGCGCATGCTGTCATGTCCAGCTGTGGTGGGGAGAGGCCGCGGGATGCCGATGAGAGAGGACAGCGCATAACACGTACAGATGTGCTGACTGCACAGTTTCCATGGGAACAAGCCCCCCCATCACCACCGCCCCTACCACCTCCTCCTCCACCACCACCACCACCACCACCAACCCTCCTCCTTCCCATCGCTCCTCATTGCTCTTGCAAAAGCTTGACAAGCTCCGCTAATACGTCTCGCTGCGTCTTTATGCATGTCCGTGCATTCCTGGTAGAGCTCTCACATCAGCTACAGCTCAATCTATCTTGTCTAGAATGCACGTGTCACGGCCTCTAAGAGTGTGTGTGTGTGTGTGTGTGTGTGTGTGTGTGTGTGTGTGTGTGTGTGTGTGTGTGTGTGTGTGTGTATGCGCGCGCGTGTGCATATTAGTGCGTGACATGCTTGCCTCATTCTTTAATCAAGGATGAGGGTGAAGAGAGTGTGAGAGAGGTGTATATGTTATCAAACAAAGTGGCTTTCTGTCTTGTGCACACACACACACACACACACAGGGCAGACATCATTTGTGTGCACAAGACAGTCACAGTCATTGCAGGTACCAACGCTGAGCATAAAGCATATTCTTATCTTGTCTGCTGTACATATGCTGCCATCATCTTTAACGATCGCTGCATGTTTAATAACTCTTAAGCACCGCTGACAGTAGTGGAAGACCAGTTTGCTTGCATGTTACTGCATGTGAACACAAGTACTGGTATCTGTTTCAGACTGCTTTGAGCGTTGCATGAGCATTTAAAGTCTTGCAAGAGAATGCCAAAATAATAATAATAAGGATTTTCAACCATCTCCCCATAAATTAGTTGATTGGAGCATAGTTAAGGATAACCACGTGATTCATAAAAGTCATAGTGTTTCGATGTAAAAACATCTTTTCTGCTCACAAAAGGAGGCTGTGTCTAAAGAGTTAAAACGTAGCATGGACGGGAATCGAACCTATACCACCCAACATTGAACCAGAAATGAAAGGATGTTCTAAGAGGTCTGGAGGGCCCTCCATAGGTTTACTACTGTATTGCAATGAATATATATTTTAAAAGGATTGTTCTGCACTTTGCCGCCCTCTAGTTGATTGCTGGTGAAAAAAAGTAAAGCTTAGCTTAAAAGTAAGTCCAGAAAACATTTTCTGCATAAAATATGATCCAGTTTCACTAAAATCAGTCAAATAGTTGATGTTGTGTGTGAATGACAGAGACACTATTCACCTGATCACATGTCAGTGTTGATTTAACGTCTTTAAATCTATTATTTTTAAAAGTTACACAAGGTTTTTCATGATGTACCTTCGAATTACAATGAGAACAAAGTGCAGGATACTTTACTTGATATACTTTGTATGCATGTTTATGCATGTCGATGTAGTCCTTAAGATTGCTCATCATCTTAATCATATACGGTATTTTATATATTCATAATTTGTGTTTGTCTTTTTTTACTAACATCCACAGAAAACCTGAGATAATTAAAATAATATTAAAAAAAAAAAAAAGTTGAAGAGACCACAATGCTGATTTACGACAGTTTCACAAACATACAGACGTCACACTTTACGGTAGTGTGTCGCAGGGTGAGGCAGCTGTCAGAAGGTAACAAAAAATATATATAATAATATAATAAATAACAGATTCTCTGCTTGTATGAGCCAAATATTCGTGACTTTTCCCCCCTCAGTTTGTCTTGCAGTTCATAAAGTCGCTTTTTTTTTTTATCCTGACTAACAACAACTAACGTTACTGCGAGCGCTCACACATGCTACCAGCTAAACACAGCTCGTCTGCAAGGCGCAAACAGACTTTAAACTGTTTAGAGGCTCGTACGAAGTCACATTTGTATTATTCTTGTAAGCAAAGAGTTGCATGGTTTCTACAGTTTGTTTGTTTTCTCAAATAAGGCAAAGAACATGACTAACTTTACGCATGCATCGCATTGTGTGCATGAATAGCAGTGTTTCTCTACGAAGCATATTTATACTTGCCTTGCATACATGTAAACGTGGTATGGAGACACCCTATTGAACACAGTTTGTTAGCAGTTGTCAGACTTTTAGTGTGTGACTGTTTGTTGGCTGGCTAACATACATGTGTTTGACCTGCTCAGGCAATGCGCATTGGACTGCCCAGTGCAGAGACACTGCAAGGTGGATCCCTGAAAACTTTGGTTGTGGTGAGTGTGTGTTTGTTTCCTTGATGCTCCACACTGCATGCAGATGTCTGAACACTAAAACACTAATCAAAGACATTCTAGGTGACAATAAAATCTTTCACTCCTGTATAGTTTTATCTCTGTGGCCCAAGAGATGGATTGCAAGCAAGCTCATCAACTTAACATTGCTGTTATTTACCGAGCACTTGTTATGATCTGTTCATGTTTGTTGAACCCCATGATTTACTCCTCTTCCTCCTCTGCCTTTTCTCCTTAGACGGTGCTTCTGAGTGTGTTTATGTTCCAGCTGTTGAGGACTGTCGGACTGAGAGCGTTCTCCATGGCATCTGAGACGTACACATCAGGCACACACTCTGCCGCCTTCGTCACTTGTCCTAACGAAACAGTGGCTAGAGACTTGGCCAGGTGATACATTCAGCAACATCTTAGTTCTGTTTTAAACATGTTTTGTCCTGTTAATATGATTAAAAGTTATGAAAATCTATTTTTGATGTCTCCTTTCTCTGTTACTGACTGAATATAATTTTTAAAAAAATGGCACGTCCTGTTTGATTGTAAATAATTTAAGCTCATCAAGACAAACTTAGATTTTAGTTTCTGTCATTCGTGATTGATCATTCCCACCAGTTTTTTTTTTCCCTGCGTGTTAATTTGTGGCTGATTCATTCTTTTCTCTTATCTCACAGAGGCATTGTGGAACAGAAGCTCGCCGCGTGTGTCAACATTGTCCCAGCAATTAAATCTATGTAAGTTTTGAGACGGTTTCTGTTTAGTGTCATGCTGGATGGAGTCAGCTGTGTTTTCAGTATATACAGGCTGTCTTTGCTTAAAGACAAGTTATGAATGAAGGGTTTTCTCAGACAGCATTTGAAATAAATTATTGTGTCCTTAAAGGTCCAGTGTGTAAGATTTATGAGGCTGTATTTACAGATATGGCAGAAATGGAATATAATATGCATAACTATGTTTTCATGAATGAATAACTGATGTTACCTTAAAATGAGACATGTTTGCCTTATTCTCCTAGATATGAATGGCAGGGTAAGATTGAAGAGGACAATGAGGTGATGCTGGTGAGTGTTAATTAAGTTTTTTAGTTTTTTAAAATTTCACTGTCAATTCATCTAAATCCTATTTCTACAACTCAGGCTAAACATGACATTAACAACATGTTGTTGTCAGGAAGACAAGTATAAGTTTAAATCAGACCCCTACAAACAGGAATATATTAGTAAATGGCACGATCCCCCGTCTGTCATACCAGCTTGATCATCACTGAAAATGTCCTAGAAAGTTATCTCTAGAAAAGAGTTGCCGGTGTTAGCCTTTGCTCTTTCATGACCTGCATCACTTGCCAAGGCAGTAGAGAGATTTCTGGCATCAGCAATATAAAAAAACATGATCATTTCATAGACTTTGTCATACTAGTTCTGAGAGGGCAAATAATTCTGGCCGTTCTAGACTCAGAATAGGTTGTTTTTGCAATATTAAACTCTGCAAATAGTCTGTGTTTGATGAGGTCGAGCTGACTCGAGTGTTTCTGTCCTGTGTAGATGATTAAAACAAGAAGTTCCAAGGTGCCTGCTCTTGCTCAATATGTCCGGTAAGTTTATTTTTGAACACCAACACAGAAAATGCCTTAATTCAACCTAGCACTCGCAGGAACACTGTGTTGACCATGTACTCCATTACCTGCTATGACTCAAACTGTCAAAGAGTATGTTGTTGTTTTTTTTGTTTTTTTACTTGTGTGTCTGTCCATCCTGGGAGAGCGATCCGGCCTCTGTGACTCTGTGCCCTCAGTTGACCCATAACTGCTCATTGTCTCCTCCAGCTCTAACCATCCTTATGAAGTGGCCGAGGTCATCAGCCTGCCTATTGACCAGGGCAACCCGCCCCTACCTCAAGTGGATAGGAGACATTGTCCCTGAGTAAAGATGAACTGATGGAGTGGATCAGCTGATTAATAGATGTAGAAATTAATCTGAAAACACATGAAGTTACATTTACTATTTCCCTCAAAGACACATCCAAATCTGTAATGTTAAGACAAAAACTTAAAAAGACAAGACAAAGTGGTGGTATGCTTAATATTTTCCCTTTTAGTATTTTTAACACTAGAGGGCAGAACTGTTACAGCTTTGGCTTGTTTGAAGCTGCCACTAAAGTGTTAGAAGTGAACAGACATCAGTTCGATTCCTGATTTTGTTTGTAAAAGAATATTTTTTTCAATAAAGTGGAGCATTATTTTTTATTGGTTTTAAGTCTTTCTTGGCGAACAACATACAGTAAAGTTTAGATCATCACATATTACATACTGTATTCATGTACACACTATGTGCAGTAGTTCAAGTGAAATGATGGCGTACAACACCAAGTTTAGGACAAAAATATCTACATATCTATATCATCTGTAAACATTTTTTTAGCCCACTCGACCACATTACACTTGGCTTTAGTACTTTACCAAAGCTCTGACAACATTGCTGATAATACAACATCTTAATGCAAACACTGTACTCGTTGTGGTCATAGACAAGAGACTGAGCAATCATGTGGCATGTTGGCCATGTGATCTGGGACTTAAATATAACATGAAATATAGTTCACAATACACTATAAAACACACCCCTACTATTTCAACCATCAGCACCAATCAGTTTTGTTCACATTGACTGTATCAACATAGTGTGTAACGACAAGTTTGAAGCAGAGAATCCTTCAAGATGCAGATGCAGATTACAGTTTTTCTCAGTCGCTTTGGTGCATTTCTCACATCACTATTAACATTTGCACAACAGTTAGTGCATTTCTCAGAACAATTAGTACAAACTGCAAAACCTAGTGGATAACCTGCAAAGGTGCGTCACTTTCTCAAAATGAATAGTTGATTCCTCAAAAGCAAGTATTCATGTCAATTGTGCAAAAGAAAAAAAACACCCTTATTTACAACAAACAAACTCCACAACTGTAAACAATACTGCAGTATATATTGGAACTGAACATACAACATACATAGTACTGTAAATCATTCATGCACATCCAGACGTTCCTCTCTGTCTGGCCACATAGTTTCATCTACATCACAGCGAATATCATCTCTTGCAATGCAGCGAGGAAAGTATATCCTCGAGTGGCGAATCCACCCTCTGCAGGACTCTGCTGTGATGTCATCACATGCTGCATCCATGGCCGCTAGCAGGGCCATTTGGGTATGTGGATGATTGATGATTGAGTGATTGACAACATGATCCACAATTGTAGCCCTGATTTCATCAGGAATCTGCCTATGTACTTGGCCTCTTCTTCCTCTTCCCCTGTTTTGTCCCCTTCCCCTTCCTCCCCGCACCCTCACCCCCCTTCCACGAGGCTGACCTTCCATTTCTGTGTCACAGTATTGTAGAAATGGTACACACTATGTCCTGCTTGGTTCATATATGCTTGTAAAGTGGGGGTTTATGGGATTCAGCTCTGAGTGATTGTAGAGAAGTGGCTTATCATTGGTTGCAACTAATGCTTCACACACCTCTTCTCATCATTGAAAGCTGAGGTTCACCTGAGAGAAACTGTTCAATTTAGGAGACATTTTCAGGAAAAAAAATGATAAAGGAATGTATGAAATTAGCTTGACAGATTTTGACAACTAGTTCAACAATTTTGTATGTAATGACTCCAGCAATGAAATGAGGACCATTAGTTTTATAGGGAATGACTATTCAGCATTCATAAGTATGTTTCATTTTGACTGACATGACATAAGCAAATGATAATGTTATGAAACAGCAGAGAGTTGTATGAAAGTAACTGATACATGTCCAAAAGCATTTGCAATTTGTTCAAAGGATCATCATCATCCCCACTCCTGCTCTCTCCAGGCAGCTGATGGAGCCAAAGCTTGACACCTCGCGCTTCATTCAAACAAATTGTAGTAACGCGCCACTTTACATTCTCAGTAACGATAACGGCGTTGCAACGATGGGAAAAGTAATTAATTAGATTACTCCGTTACTGAAAAATAACGCCATTAGTAACGCCGTTATACTTAAACGCCGTTACTCCCAACACTGCTCCTCTGTTGGTCGCTGTACCTCAGTGCCTCCCCTGTTATTCACCCTCCGTGAAGTGCCGCACAGGGCCTTCCTGAAGCCTCTCTTGAAGTTGTCGGACAAAAAGCCGTACAGTATAGGGTTGGCACAGCTGTTCGCATATGACAGCACAACAACGAAAACGTAAAGCCCTCTGAAGTCCCCAGGCAGGACCACCGGGAGGTTGACGATATTCAGAACATAGAACGGTAGCCAGCAAAGGACGAAGACTGCCACCACGACAACCACCATCCTGGTGATTTTACGTTCCGACTTCCTGCGCCGAGAAGACGTGGCCTGCGCCCGTTTTCCAACACTGCGCACCTTTGAAAGAAAAGACAGAATCTTTATTTAAACACACTGTATTGTAAAAGGTCAGCTCACCCAAATACCCCAAAACATGTTACTGTATCTGCCGAGGTCCTGAATAAATGAGTTTCTGCTGGTTAACTTTGAATCACTTTGCACCTAGAAATAGTTTGTATGGAAAATATTGACTGATGTTTATGGATTATTTACAGCAAGGAAGGAAATACACGTTGCTGTTTTTGTAAATTTTCAGTGATTTAGAATGAACAGGGAAAAAAAACAATCTTGTGTGTCTTGGGCTCTTTTCCTCATTTTTTAAATTTTTTTTTTAGCAAAAGTGGGGTTTCATGTTCTGCTATATCATATCAGATTTAATACACAATTTATGAGGTCAATACAGAAAGGGTATGCCTGGAATAGTGAAATGATTCGGTACATAACAAGACAAATAACCAACACTATTTGAGTGTTATGCTTTTGCAATGCATATTGAAGTTATTGATTAATATTCATAATAAAAATTCACAGAAATTATGAAAAGTCCTTATTTTCCCAAATAAGTGTTGTAGTGTAATCTGTAGGAGACCAGTGAAGTGTGTAGTGAGTTTGGTGACACTACACTTTTCGGTGTTGCACTTTGTAGACGGTCCCTGCGCGCTGCTCTCACAGCCGACTGCACGTAAACACTAATGTTCTTGATGTGGCTCTGAGGATGGCTCGTTTTGATGAAAATTAGGTTGTAGCTCGTTGTCTATCTTACTACGGTTGAAAATATGCGTGTTTTGTGTTTTAACAACGTTTCACTTAAGAGTTATTGATCCCGGACGTTCGAATCTGCAAATATCTTTCAGTTTCACAAACATACAGACGTCACACTTACGGTAGTGTGTCGCAGGGTGAGGCAGCTGTCAGAAGGTAACAAAAAATATTTATAATAATATAATAAATAACAGATTTTCTGCTTGTATGAACCAAATATTCGTGACTTTTTTTCCCCTCAGTTTGTCTTGCAGTTCATAAAGTCGCTTTTTTTTTTATATCCTGACTAACAACAACTAACGTTACTGCGAGCGCTCACACATGCTACCAGCTAAACACACCTCGTCTGCAAGGCGGAAATAAACTTTAAACTGTTTAGAGGCTCGTACGAAGTCACATTTGTATTTTTCATGTAAGCAAAGAGTTGCATGGTTTCTACAGTTTGTTTGTTTTCTCAAATAAAGCAAAGAACATGACTAACTTTACGCACGCATCGCATTGTGTGCATGAATAGCAGTGTTTCTCTACGAAGCATATTTATACTTGCCATGTAAACGTGGTATGGAGACACCCTATTGAACACAGTTTGTTAGCAGTTGTCAGACTTTTAGTGTGTGAAGACTGTTTGTTGGCTGGCTAACACAGTATGTGTTTGACCTGCCCAGGCAATGCGCATTGGACTGCCCAGTGTAGAGACACTGCAAGGTGGATCCGTGAAAACTTTGGTTGTGGTGAGTGTGTGTTTGTTTCCTTGATGCTCCACACTGCATGCAGATGTCTGAACACTAAAACACTAATCAAAGATATTCTAGGTGACAATAAAATCTTTCACTCTTGTGTAGTTTTATCTCTGCGGCCTGGTATTTAGTCCAGTCCACAATTATCTTTTCTGAGCTGCAGTTTATAAACACTGTTGCCCGTTGGCGTTAATCAGACATAATAAATAGTAATCCCACACAGACAGACCCAAGAGATGGATTGCAAGCAAGCTCATCAACTTAACATTACTGTTATTTACTGAGCACTTGTTATGGTCTGTTCATGTTTGTTGAACTCCATGATTTACTCCTCTTCCTCCTCTGCCTTTTTCTCCTTAGACGGTGCTTCTGAGTGTGTTTATGTTCCAGCTGTTGAGGACTGTCGGACTGAGAGCGTTCTCCATGGCATCTGAGACGTACACATCAGGCACACACTCTGCCGCCTTCGTCACTTGTCCTAACGAAACAGTGGCTAGAGACTTGGCCAGGTGATACATTCAGCAACATCTTAGTTCTGTTTTAAACATGTTTTGTCCTATTAATATGATTAAAGGATGAAAGAAAAGTTATGAAAATCTATTTTTGATGCCTCCTTTCTCTGTTACTGACTGAATATAATAAAAAAAAATGGCACGTCCTGTTTGATTGTAAATAATTTAAGCTCATCAAGACAAACTTAGATTTTAGTTTCTGTCATTCGTGATTGATCATTCCCACCAGTTTTTTTTTCCTGCGTGTTAATTTGTGGCTGGTTCATTCTTTTCTCTTATCTCACAGAGGTATTGTGGAACAGAAGCTCGCCGCGTGTGTCAACATTGTCCCAGCAATTAAATCTGTGTAAGTTTTGAGACGGTTTCTTTTTGTTAGTGTCATGCTGGACGGAGTCAGCTGTGTTTTCAGTATATACAGGCTGTCTTTGCTTAAAGACAAGTTATGAATGAAGGGTTTTCTCAGACAGCATTTGAAATAAATTATTGTGTCCTTAAAGGTCCAGTGTGTAAGATTTATGAGGCTGCATTTACAGATATGGCAGAAATGGAATATAATATGCATAACTATGTTTTCATGAATGAATAACTGATGTTACCTTAAAATGAGACTTATGTTTGCCTTATTCTCCTAGATATGAATGGCAGGGTAAGATTGAAGAGGACAATGAGGTGCTGCTGGTGAGTGTTAATTAAGTTTTTTAGTTTTTTAAAATTTCACTGTCAATTCATCTAAATTCTACAACTCAGGCTAAACATGACATTAACAACATGTTAAGGTTATGTCTGCATACTGAAATGAAATGACAAACACTTGTCCTCTAATTACACGAGTGAGTGTCCGAATGTCAGGAAGACAAGTATAAGTTTAAATCAGACCCCTACAAACAGGAATATATTAGTAAATGGCACGATCCCCCGTCTGTCATACCAGCTTGATCATCACTGAAAATGTCCTAGAAAGTTATCTCTAGAAAAGAGTTGCCGGTGTTAGCCTTTGCTCTTTCATGACCTGCATCACTTGCCAAGGCAGTAGAGAGATTTCTGGCATCAGCAATATAAAAAAACATGATCATTTCATAGACTTTGTCATACTAGTTCAGATAGGGCAAATAATTCTGGCCGTTCTAGACTCAGAATAGGTTGTTTTTGCAATATTAAACTCTGCAAATAGTCTGTGTTTGATGAGGTCGAGCTGACTCGAGTGTTTCTGTCCTGTGTAGATGATTAAAACAAGAAGTTCCAAGGTGCCTGCTCTTGCTCAATATGTCCGGTAAGTTTATTTTTGAACACCAACACAGAAAATGCCTTAATTCAACCCAGCACTCGCAGGAACACTGTGTTGACCATGTACTCCATTACCTGCTATGACTCAAACTGTCAAAGAGTATGTTGTTTTTTTACTTGTGTGTCTGTCCATCCTGGGAGAGCGATCCGGCCTCTGTGACTCTGTGCCCTCAGTTGACCCATAACTGCTCATTGTCTCCTCCAGCTCTAACCATCCTTATGAAGTGGCCGAGGTCATCAGCCTGCCTATTGACCAGGGCAACCCGCCCCTACCTCAAGTGGATAGGAGACATTGTCCCTGAGTAAAGATTAACGAATGGAGTGGATCAGCTGATTAAGAGATGTAGAAATTAATCTGAAAACACATGAAGTTACATTTACTATTTCCCTCAAAGACACATCCAAATCTGTAATGTTAAGACAAAAACTTAAAAAGACAAGACAAAGTGGCAGTATGCTTAATATTTTCCCTTTTAGTATTTTTGACACTAGAGGGCAGAATAAACTGTTACAGCTTTGCCTCATTTGAAGCTGCCACTAAAGTGTTAGAAGTGAACAGACATCAGTTCGATTCCTGATTTTGTTTGTAAAAGAATATTTTTTTCAATAAAGTGGAGCATTATTTTTTATTGGTTTTAAGTCTTTCTTGGCGAACAACATACAGTAAAGTTTAGATCATCACATATTACATACTGTATTCATGTACACACTATGTGCAGTAGTTCAAGTGAAATGATGGCGTACAACACCAAGTTTAGGACAAAAATATCTACATATCTATATCATCTGTAAACATTTTTTTAGCCCACTCGACCACATTACACTTGGCTTTAGTACTTTACCAAAGCTCTGACAACATTGCTGATAATACAACATCTTAATGCAAACACTGTACTCGTTGTGGTCATAGACAAGAGACTGAGCAATCATGTGGCATGTTGGCCATGTGATCTGGGACTTAAATATAACATGAAATATAGTTCACAATACACTATAAAACACACCCCTATTTCAACCATCATAACCAATCAGTTTTGTTCACATTGACTGTATCAACATAGTGTGTAACGACAAGTTTGAAGCAGAGAATCCTTCAAGATATAATGAAAATAACATGGATGTTCAAGGATGACTAAAGTTTAAAGTTGTTTTACGTACAATCTATCTTGTGTTTAAAGTTTAATCTTGGATTTAATAAGTCAATACAAACATGGTTTTGTAATGTCGTGTTTTAGATTTGATGTTTTTCCGAGAGCATACATACTGAAACAAACACCTCCCCCAAATCCAGTTTAGTATGACTCACACTGAAAACAAACTTTAAACCTGCTTCTTGAAATCTGCTGTGTTTAGAAAGAAGTAGTCTGGCACTAATTTTTATTGCACACCCCGGCTTAAGCAATTTGTTGTCACTTGGTCGCTTTGAAGAAATCAAGTGACTGATGCCCAGCTCCATGGATGTGTGCTCAGGGATTCACAGTATGGATGTTGTTACACAAAAACTCAAGCACTAAACACTAAACAACAGACTGACATGTGTTTTTGAGGACAAAGCAGCATTTCACAGTGGGTCACTTGTGTTAAAGCCCACTGGGTTATGTTTTATACAGCGCATTAGCAGTTTTCCTGATTTCTTTTCTTTTTTTTTTTTTTTAAGGGACAGTGTTATTCAATATGAAAGCAATAAATATAGAACAAATGTGGTATTTGATATAGTAGATCATTTACCAAAGTGGCTGCACACCAAGCAGCCAAATATACAGGGGTTACATTCATCTTTGACCTTCTTGATGTAAAATTTAGGCTTTCGCACAAAACAATCAGGAATCAAATAAATAAATCAATAAATAACAGGAAATAATAGTCAGTCTTGACTATTCAAATGCTTCTGTAAGTCTTAGAGTATTTGCAATAATAACTGCATACTGTACTTCATAATACTTGCAGTCATGTTCAAAGGCATCAAGTTGTAGCTATTTCAATTGTTCTTACCTTTGAATTGGTTTCAATCCAACATGGTGAACATCATGACTACTTGCTTATTACCAGATTCTGTAAAAGCATTCTTATTTAAATGTTTAAACATTATTTTTACATCATCATCATGCCATGAGAAACAACTGCATTGATTTGCAGACCATTACATCATGCAAACTGGTATTTCCAACAAGAACAAAAAAGATCGGACCTCAACTTCAAAGATTTGCGCATCTAACACTGAGTCTGTGAATCTGTTTTCTGCATTTGTTTGTAACAGCTACAGCTTTTTCAAATACCACAGAAAACATCTGTTACAGATAGCTGATTTCAAGCACAGAGTTTTTGTCCAGGAATTCTTCCGAATGTGACCTGCTGTTTGTACTTCTGCTGGCTCTAGAAGACACTGCTTCAGCAGGATCAGAGCCTTGGTCTTTCCTATCCAGTTCTTCCTCTTTGACACTTTGACCAGAGTGCTCCGCCTCAGGGTTACCTCTCTGCACCACCTGTGTCCTTGAGCCCTCCATTACTCCACTGTGGTTTCCATTTTGTGACGTTTTACATATTTCACCCATCTCTATGGCAGCCTCTGTACTATTGATTTCCACCTCCTCTTCTTTGTCATCACAATCTTTCTTCTGCAAATTTATGACTTCACTTTTTTGTGCTTGGAGCCCAATGCCACCCCACTCCTCTGTTGGTCGCTGTACCTCAGTGCCTCCCCTGTTATTCACCCTCCGTGAAGTGCCGCACAGGGCCTTCCTGAAGCCTCTCTTGAAGTTGTCGGACAAAAAGCCGTACAGTATAGGGTTGGCACAGCTGTTCGCATATGACAGCACAACAACGAAAACGTAAAGCCCTCTGAAGTCCCCAGGCAGGACCACCAGGAGGTTGACGATATTCAGAACATAGAACGGTAGCCAGCAAAGGACGAAGACTGCCACCACGACAACCACCATCCTGGTGATTTTACGTTCCGACTTCCTGCGCCGAGAAGACGTGGCCTGCGCCCGTTTTCCAACTCTGCGCACCTTTGAAAGAAAAGACAGAATTTTTATTTAAACACACTGTATTGTAAAAGGTCAGCTAACTTTGAACTACTTTGCACCTAGAAATAGTTTGTATGGAAAATATTGACTGATGTTTATGGATTATTTACAGCAAGGAAGGAAATACACGTTGCTGTTTTTGTAAATTTTCAGTGATTTAGAAGGAATAGAAAAAAAACAATCTTGTGTGTCTTGGGCTCCTTTCATTTTTTTTTTATTTTTAGCAAAAGTGGGGTTTCATGTTCTGCTATATCATATCAAATTTAATATACAATTTATGAGGTCAATACAGAAAAGGTATGACTGGAATAGTGAAATGATTCGGTACATAACAAGACAAATAACCAACACTATTTGAGTGTTATGCTTTTTGTTAACTGGACCTTTAGATATTAAAATTAGTTTTAGAGCAGCACATGATTTTCATACATCATTATTAAAAGCATCAATACGAGCAACAAAAGGAATGTCGCCTTTTTATGTTATATATTCTGGTGGATAATTTCTCTCTGTTTTTCCACAGAATCATAACATATTAACTCTGGCGCAGTGTGTTTCTCCATTATTTCTGTGCAAATATTGCTTCACTACAAGTGCCCTCCAACATCATTAGTAATATCAACAGAAAACAGTCCAATTAGAGGATTATTACAGATATTAGTGTGTACCAATGTGTTTGTGCAGCTGCTTCTCTGCACTGCAGTTTTATCTGAATATCTTCATCTATCTTCCTAAAAAGAATATAATGCAACAGATTTGTAAATTGGGAGGAGCTATTTCAGGCACCCGTGGATTTGGAAGGAAATGTCCAATTTATGTTTCCCATAGATGTGTTACGTGATTCACAGTTGGAGCGCTGTTAGAAAATATCTGGTTCTTTGATGAAAAAGTCGAGGGTACAAACCTGTGTCACTTCAGGGGAGAAGTTAACTATGACTCCCAAGGTTCACTTGAGCAAGAAACATCCAAGTAAATCTTAAACTTCTGTGACATGCATCCCTAATGGCAGGTGGAAGCTGAATGTTATGGTGTTGAGAAAACTGAAAAGGCACTGTAGCTTATATCAATTTATGTTGGGTTTCTGGGTCAATTTTATATTAATTCAGCAACTATGGCACAATGTTTTTGGTCACAAATTCAGTGACAGAACATTTTAAAGTCACCACCACCCTGATTTGTGTCTCTGACTGGCTTCTTCTCCATGGCAACAGCAGCCACGGTTCAGGTATTGCAACATTTTGAGCGATCCGCCACGCCAATATGACTGGCATAACCTAATTTATCAGAAAAGTTGTATATAATTATGATCAGTACATTATACAGCAGAGTCCCGTATTCCTATGGTACCCTTGAGGAAATATTTGAAATGGGAATGCATGATGGGGAAAAAATGTCTACTATCTTAATAAGCCATATTTAAGTGGCTATAAATGTTGTACCTTGATGACTATTAGCAGGTAGCACAGACAGATGACCAGCAGGGGGCAGAAGAAGCCTACTGTGCACGTGTACACTATGAAAGATGTCTTCCACACTTCTGCTGGCTCAGGCCACACAATGCTGCAGTTCCCATCATCCTTCAGCACGTCAGCAAACACCACCACTGGCAGCACCACCACAAAGGACCCTGCCCAAACTGTGGCACTGATAGCCTTGGCTACACGGGGGCGCCGCCACCAGAAGGAGCGAATGGGGTGCACTACAGCAAGGTAGCGGTCTACTGACATCACAGTCAAGCAGAAGATGCTGGTAAACTGGTTGATGGCGTCCACTGTCATGACCACACGGCACATTAGAGAGCCAAAGGGCCAAGAGAGCAGAGCGTTCTGCACCGCCAAGAAGGGCAGGCCCAGCATGAAAAGCTCGTCTGCAATGGCTAAGTTGAGGATGTAGATGTTGGTGACTGACTCATTCTTGGTGTAGTTGACAATAACGTGGATGACCAGAGTGTTGCCCACAAGGCCAACAACACACACTATCCCATAGATAAGTGGGATGAAGATTCCAGTCAAACCAGGGAGTGATCCAGGTGCAGGTGTGGTGCAGTTCTGGCAGGTGCTGTTTAAGAGGAAAGAGCCATCATTATGGGTAAAGTTGAAAGGCTGTTCAGAAGGAGTGGAGAGGAACAGGGAATTGGAGTTGGGGTGAATGGAGTTGTTGCTCCAGATAGATGTAGGGGCCTCCTGAGGCAGCAAGGAAACCTGGGTGGCTTGGATGAGCTCCATGGAGGCGCTAAGGAATGTGAGGCAGTAGAAGTCGATAAGATCCCATCAGTGACAGGTCAGCAGCCCTAAAAGGAAATACAAAGTTAGTTAATTTAGCACATTTCATACACAAAGGCAATCTGGAGGGCTTATAATGCAGTCTGACATTTTGTTATACACATATGCACTTTATTGCCAAGAGTTAGATAGGCAGGGGGCTGGAGCCAAGAGGCAATTATCATAGTATAAAGGCAGAAAGCAGTGGAAAAGTCCAAAGTTCCAAAGTATGATGTACCCAAATTGTAACCATTGTTGTATGCTTCCCACCTGTCATCTCTCTTCTGTCACCTCTTTAATAAGGGCCAAAAAACTGCTGGGTGGATGGATAAAGTGAAAAATGTTTCACTGCATTAGTCCCTCCAAAGCTAAGTTAAGCTAAGCTAATTGACTCATTCGCCCATGATGATCACAAATTGTTGTTTTTACATTTCTGTCTTTATTAAACAAGTGCAATAAATGTTAATTAGAGAGCTTTAGAGGAGTTAGTTGACAGATATTTTTACTTCCGACACAGCCAGACTAGCTGTTTTCCCCGGCTTTTATGCTAAGCTAATGATCTCCTGGCTCCAGCTCCATACTTGACACACAGATGTGAGAGTGGTATAGATCTTTTCAGATCTATTATCTATTATCAGAAAAAAAAGTGCCTGTTGTAAAAAACAGGGTATGTGTGTACAAATTTTTAACAAAGTAAAAACTTTGGTCCAATCACAGACCAGTGGCTTTCAGAATACTAAATTACTAATCAATTTAACAACCCTCCTTCCATCATAACAAAAACAAGCCTGCACAGGAGCAAAAACATAACGTATTTAGTTCCATTAGTACCAGACTTGTTTATGAAGCCGTCCTGGCTTCTTAATAACTACCATGCTGCACACAGGCACACCCTCATCCCTCACAGCGATGGCTAATAATTGGTGTTCTGCTAGGAACAAAATGCACTGACCTATGGAGAAAAAAATAACAGAAGCATGTCCTCCACAACCTTGACTCAAATGCATTAATGCGGATGTGAATACTAATAATACTAATATAACTAATATAATAATAACAATAATAATAATATAGCTTAGCTGCAGGATGCAGGCAGAAATTGTGAGGGATAAAATAAAATAAAGTCAGAGATATTATCAACAAACAAAGGGGAATACTGTATGGTTCAGCGTTCAGTTAAATAACCAGTGTGAGGGTTTTTTTTTTCTTCTTCTTCTTGTACAGTATAAGTTTTAATATTGCAATACACATGAATGAAAATGATTTCATTATCTTGGTTTTGTTTAAATCTAAAGGTCAGCTAAGGAAGAAACACCTCCACCATAAAAAGCCACATGTTGAAATACTGGTGCACATGAATCTTCCTTATTTCCTCTGAGATTTACTTTCTAGGCTGAATAGGAGCCAGTCGCCAGAGGTCGTGGCCTCAATTACTAAATGTAAATGCCACAGGACAGTATATGCTGCGCAGGTGTGAGATGACCAGAGCCACTTAATACTTAAAAATATGCAAGTACACACCCCCACACACATGTAATCCAGTAAATATACAGTTCAATATTTGCTTTTTGGTGAGGTAATGTAATTTGTTACATTTATACTACACAATTTTGGAAATGTCATTGAATTCTCATACTCAGACTGCTGTAGGATCTGACAAGGTCTTGTAGTGATTATGTGATTTGCAGTGTTTGTGAGCTTAAAATCTTGCAAAACATGAAATTTTACAATACAGTCATTTTGTCAAAATGAGTTTGTTCTCATCCTCCAAACCAAACTTTGCAGCTATATTCCTATCTATATGAGTTTTCTGATTTATGCAGTGATCAACGTAGATATCTAAAATTCATTCTGTAAAAATCTTTGACTCTAATATGTCAACAAAATGACACAAGAAATGTGAACTCGTTTTTGTCTAATTTTGAGATGTCTGGTTTGAAAATGTCCGGAAATTAGCACATTTTTAATGTCTGATTTGCATATATGTTATCATGACATGTTATATACATTTCACAAAACGTGTAATACAAAAAATTATTTTCTTTATGTAGGTAATCAGGTGGGGAAGTTTCATGATGATACCTGGTTAGATTTAGTTAAAATGTGTACCCTGTTCGCCTGTAGTGTCTCCCTTAAACCCCACTTTGTCAAAAACTCCCTACTAATTTGTATAAAATATGCAATCCAGACACAGAAAATGACTTTAAATAGTTGATACACTTTTACTATTATACCGTATTTTACCAATAGACTTGTACAATAGTTTTGAGTCCATTTGATGTATTTCCTTAAAAAAAACAACCTTCCCAGCTACATATAAAAATGATGTATACTTTTGGTTGAATTGAAAACTATATGTATGCTTGAACTCAGTCCTGCAGTGAAAATACAGAAAAAAAAACATTAAAATGTAAATTGTAACAGATTAAATATGTAGGATAAAAGGAACAGGAACAAAATGAACAAGATCAATTGAATGCAAAGCAAGCTGCAGATCATAAATCATAACAATGCCAGCCTGGAGGAAAGCTACACAGGTTTATCACCAAAAGACCCCTGAATCCCTGGAACAGCTGGTCTAATCTGGAAGGAGAAAATAACCACCTTAAATGGTTACATGATATACAGATAGAGCTGGATTGTGCAAGACATTTATCTCTTTTTTCAAATATATGTTATTACATGTACATGTACAGAAGGCTTTTTACATAAATTGTAGCACAGAAAATCGACATGTAGTCACTTCATTTCCTACTGAAGACAAGACCTGCCTTACACATCAGAAAGGTCACGTAATCACAAACGTACTTCTCTATGTGCCTCTGATTTCCAGGTTGAGCAGTGCAACACTCTGCCATTCTAATCTCTTACGTACACAATAAGAGCAGACAGACAATCTGCCTTCCCAGAAGGCATCACCTCTTTTGTCGGCTTTAAGAAAACCTTCCTGGGAAATGTTGCTATGGCGATCAAGAGAGGTCAAGACAAGGCCCAAAGGGCCCTGTACCGAGCAAATAAAAGCGACAAGACAAGAGAGTCAAAATGAATGCTGATTGAAGAGACAGTGCTCTTTACATTCACATACAAAGGCAACAATGATATTTATTGCGCATTGTGTGTGTGTGTGTGTGTGTGTGTGTGTGTGTATGTGCATTTGTGCATGTGTGTATGCAAACTCCTTTGTGCATCTGCTGAGCACAGATAGGTTAAGAGATATCAGTGAAACTTTTACAGTATGTCACTCACCCACAGAGTGTGAGTTTGTACCTGAGCAGCTTGGGTGCCATTTCTGAAGGTGTAGGAGGGAAAATATGAAACTAATATCTGATCTAATGGATGCCCCACAATTTTAAAGGTCTCATTATTCTAAGTCAACATTTCCAGAACTCCTAAACAAGATTACATCACTTTAAAGGGTTACTAACTGACATCTGTAATGTAACAATGGGTCAAATGAATGTGTAATGTAAAAGGGGTCGCTCGTTATGACAAAGGTGCGTTTTAGCTTTTAGCTTGTTTTGTTTTTTTGTCTGTCAGTTGCTCTCATAAAACCATTTCCTAGCTGCAACAGGTGACTGAGCAAGCCAAGCAAACAAGTGACAGCACTGAGTCAGTTAACAACAAGGACTATATCTGACCTCGTTCCACACTGAAATGAATGGGGTGAAAGATCTGTGTGACTGCAGCCACACTGTATTTTAGAGCAGGCTTTGTGGACACATTGTTAAAGTTTAACAAGTGTTTTTCAATATTTTATTTTTTTTACACTACAACAGTGTCTGCTACAAAAAGTAAAACTCTAATTATGCATTTATGCATCAGTATTAACAATCAATAATGTCCAAAATAATGCATCAGTCACAGCGGTAAAACAAGTACTTTTACTTTGATACTTGAAGTACATTTTGCTAATAACACTTCTTGACTTTTACTTAGTATTTGTACTTTTACTTAAGCAAAGGATCTGAATACTTCTTCCAACGCTGTCTGAGTTACATTTCTTGAAAAGTAAGAAAAACAGACACTAAAGTTTTTTATGCTCAGTCACTCAACACCTACACAGTTATATAACTGCAAAGCTCCACTGGAAGTAATTTGACAGTTGTTTGAACACAATGAACAGGATCAATAATGGAGATTCTGGGCCAGCCAAAAAATCATGGACTGGATATCCTCTAACTCCACATTTCAGTAATATATCGTTCAAAGTCTTTTCACATGTTCTCAGGAACTATTTTCCAACATATTTAATGTATTTTGAAAGAAATCTTGTTATTGTCTTTACACAGACTTTAAATAATACAGTGGAACATTCCTTTAACACCAGTTTTCACATGGCTACAGATGTGATTTTACTAGGGCTGACCTCCAATAGTCGACTATTCGACGATTCGATTCGGAGAGGTCTGATTCGACTATGAACCTCGTAGTCGAATCGTCGGAAAACCATTCTGACCATTCTTTTTCGTTATATAAAAGCCTATTTTGATACAAAATCTGCCTACTTTCTGTTAATAAAGAGTTCAAAATGATGTGTGCGTTTGGAGGACGGCGGAGTACCGTTTCGTTGCTGACAGCGTACTTCGCCGGTGCCACTGTCGAGCGGAGCCGTTCCGGAGCCGTTCCGCTGCAGTGTATTTTCGGAGGGGTTAGCTTCTTACTACGTATTAATAAATCACCCACTGCAGTTGCACAATCCAATGAGCGGAGGTGAGCAGCACACTACAGTGTACTTTGGAAGATTTTTTAGTAGCCATTGAGAACCAATAAATCCGTAAATGCTAACGGTCCTGTAGTGTGCTGCTCACCTCCGCTCATTGGATTGTGCGACTGCAGTGGGTGATTTATTAATACGTAGTAAGAAGCTAAGACTACCGTTTAAACACAGTGATGTTTGATATGCCCAGTTTTGTTCATCTGGCTTTAAATAAATAAAGGTATTTGTTTCACACCTACCATGAGCTTTTTTGTTTGAAACGGAAAAAAAGTCGCAAATAAGATCTAGCTGCTATCTAAAAAAAAACAGGTTCGACGATCAGTCGACTACGGCAAAATCTGACGAATCAGATTCGACTATGAAAATCCTTAGTCGAAAACAGCCCTAGATTTTACAGTTATTACACATATGCATATGCTGAGCTTTAACAGGTTAGGTACCGGTAAACCTTTCATACAGATAAATGAGCACAGACGCATGAATCTTTCATAAGCAAACACGTAGCCTTTGAATGAATTTCAACAGCTGAATTATCTGAAAGCAGTCAGTACTGTTATACTGACATTATTGTTGACTCTGTACAAATGAGAGGCCTCTTCATGATTATATGGTTCATACTGGGGGTGAAGCGCTGCTTCCTCCTCACTGAAAACTCTATTGATGCAAGTGTAATAACATCATAATTATTCCAGCCACAGTTAAGTAAAAACAGCCTGTTGGCGTGATGGAGAGATGACAAGGTCACCATTAAAACAAATGTCTGCTGGTAAATATTTAGTCACTCGTGCTAATTGCTCAAATATAAATCATTATCATTACTTTCAATAAGTACATTTTAGGGCATTTCCATTGTTTCTTCTACACTCTCTCTGGTCTGTAATTAAAAGTTGGTCGCTTTTGGAGACCTTTTTTGACATTGAGAATGAATTTGCATAGCAAACATTTTGTAGCAGTTAAGTGCTTTTCCACCTTAAATTCACCGAGCTGCCATTAATACTGAGCCTGGAGGACTTTACATAATAGAGGTCTCTGCACTTTTACTTCACATGCTTTACACGGTGATAACTCCATACACACACCTGATCAACCATATCTGATATTATACGTAGCACACAAAACCACCACCTCCACACACGACTGCCCCCCTATTCTCCAAAAACACACACACATACAGAATATGCTTTCATGCATTGCAGCCTGAAACACACTCCAGTGTCTCTAAATATGTGTTCAGATACTGCTGGTGTCTGCTAATAACATAACACGTCTATGCTTGCACGAAAAGGCAATAATGTTTTTTATCAGACCAGAACTACACAGGAAATGAATATGAACAAAATGAGTTTTCAACCTCAGAAAATGACTCGGCTGAATAAAAATCCATTATGAAATAAACAAACTGTCTGTGTGCTTTGACCATTTGGTTTGTTGTTTTAGGTATAGATATCCATATACAGTAGGTATAGGTACCCAAGAATGATTGAGTTTTTTGGTGAGTTTTCCTCTGGTGTCACTATGAGCTTGACAGTTTAGAGCTTTATTTAAAAATATCTAAAAAAAATATGATCCCTTACCGTTTCATCTAGCGCCACCATGAATTTAAAATTGATTATGTCCTTTTGTCCACTACTTTGGTTTATGACCCATTACCTGCGAAACTTATGAAACTCCCATCAGCCTCAGTTGAACTTTGTGTTTAGGCTTAACTAGCAAATAATTACATGGTAACTAACACAACATATACAGTCAACAACATTGTAATAGTGAGCAGGTTAGTATGCTGACATAAGCATATAGGTCAAGTAAAGTCTCACAGAGCTGCTATCCTTGTCTGTAGTTACACTGAGATAATGATATTTAAATTGACATTTGACTACATTCACTGCACGGACAAAGGCTAGCTGTAGTATGCAGAAGTTTCCTGTATTGAAATGTGATACTATCACACCATGAAGCTGATAAAACCTCATGGTGTGCAAATTTACTAACTGTCATTGCCTCTCCTTTTTTAATTCTACTTTTACTACTATTTTACTATGTATCTGACATAAACTTATCGAAGACTTTGTGTTTAATCTCCAGAGGACAGGAGTTAGACAGTGAAACATGATAGTCTGAGCACCAAAGACAGAACATACAACTGAGAGAGCGATCACTTTTAAAGAATAAAAAATAAATAAACAAATGTTCCACAATCTACCTACTCTTTGGTGATTTGCATAAGAGCTGCATTGTTAATAATCCAAATGGGGTTACATTTTTCTAAATTTGTTGCATTACAGAGCTCTGTCTGTGGGGACAGAGAGCTGTGAGAACACACCGTACAACCCTTTTACACACACAAACACGAAGAAGATGCCCCTCTTCAGTAGCACAGTGTATGTACAGGTCATTTAACTGACAGATGACTGACATTTTTTTTTCATAGGTTCTCACCATTTATAGTTTCATGAACAAGAAACTATAAGTGGAAGAGCGATACACCATCAGCTAATTGGCGATCCATCAGTCTTATTCCCCAGGGGAGTCTACTTCCTCTGCTGCTGTTCAATTAACGGATTTGCAGAGCTGGATCAGGTCTACATCCCCACCACGTCTCTGCCTCCACACTTTTCATTACAAAGACTGACAAGAGCTCACAGATTAGCTTTAGTTTGGTCAATACTCCTACGCTTGTCATGCACGTGCAAACAATGTTTTGCCTTTTTCCAAACCACGCATATGCACACACACACACACACACACACACACACATATATAAACACACAGAGGTGTGCTCACATAGACACATTGGAGTGAATCAATTTGCTGTGAGTGAGGGATTAGAGGTAACAAAGAAACCATGATGTAGAGTTTGCACCCACACAGAACCTAAAGTGGATTTTTTGGGAAGGTCAAATATGTCTGTATAAGTTTGAGTGTATTTATGTTTTGTTGCCATGCGATGTCACAGTTCTTCAAATGTTAGCTATAATTAACTCCTCTACCCACACAGCGTGCAGCACACATGCAGTTCAAACAAATGCATGTAATTACAGGCCAAATTGGCCAGATGAACAGAATATAATAAAAAGCCTTAAAAGCTACATTAGAGTGGATGTTTACTAATTAAATAAAAAGCTCTTGTGTTTCTGTGTTGATGATTTTCTTCATTTGACTCCATTAATTAAGCAGTGGGACTTCACTAACAGGTGCAAACTGATGAAAAGAAGAGAAAAAATAAGATCCTGGATATATGGTAAATGTTCAGTATGTTTCTTATCAGGTGGGGCCACAGGTTGTTGTTTATTAGTCATTATTAAAAAAATATTTCTTTTATAAATTTACGACCATTTCCCCTCTCCTTGTATTCTTGCCTTTCTTCTGACTCTTTTCTTACTCTTTTTCTATCTCTATCTTTATTCCTGCCTGTCTTCCATTCCAGTGGTTTCCAACATTTTTGGCTTCTGACTCCTTGAAACAGATCAATGTGTACTTGTGAGCAGTAGTCAAAAAAATATTAAGATCTATTAAGTAAAAAAAGCTGTTGCATCATGTATAGAATGGCCAATACCAGAATAATATTTATCATACTACTCTATTATAGTTATTAATGCATCTATACGTAACTGTCACTAATGATAGAGCTTGTAAAGCTGGAACTTTTAATTACTTTGGTTACTGCCAAGTGGCTTAATCACTATTTATTAGTTTTATTTTTTTTTTAAGACAAGAGCAAAAATGTAAGAAGAAAAAAGCAAACTAAACCAAAAGTGTTATTTTATATTTATATATAATATTTATGTATAGTATATATAAAAGTTGTACAAAGAATACTTCATGATCCTCTTCCGATGAAGATGTCAGCGAACACAAAGACTACTTGAAAAAAAAAAAAAACTCCTTGAGATAATGATATTTAAATTGACATTTGGATACATTCACTGCACAGACAAAGGCTAGCTGTAGTGCGCCGAAGTTTCCTGTAGTAAAATGTGATACTATCACACCATGAGGCTGTAAAAGCTCAGGGTGTGCAAATTTACTAACTGTCATTGCCTCTTATTTTACTCCTATTTTCACTACTATTTTACTAGATATCTGACATAAACTTATCGAAGACGTTGTGTTTAATCTCCAGAGGACAGGAGACAGTGAAACATGATAGTCTGAGCACCAAAGACAGAACATACAGCTGAGAGAGCGATCACTTTTAAAGAGACGAAATAAATGAACATACTTACCGCAATCCACCTTTGGTGATTTGAGCCGCATTGTTAATACTCCAAATTTTTAATATGTTCTTCTAGTTTCTTCTAAACACTAAATGTCGCTTATACAGAGCTCCATCTGTGGACACAGAGAGCTGCACAGAGAACACACCCCACCCCTACACACACACACACACACACACACACACACACACACACACACGCACACACAAAGAGAGAGCACATGAACCGAGCTATATCACTTCATCTCAGTTAAGCCTTTTTCCGCCAATGCGAAGTAGTTTAAACATATCATCCCTCCCCCTGGAACTTCTTTAATATATTTAATCCACCTCTGAATGCTCTGCTTTATGCTTTATATAAAATAAATAATCCTCTCCATTTAAACAAAATAATTGCAAAGTAAGTGCAAAAATGAGTGTCATTTATTTGAAAACCTCCTTAAACCTCCTTAAAGTGATCAATAGTTTAATTCTCCTGGCTAAAATAAAAAAGGAAAGAAGGAAGAGATGTGGAGGTTGTGAAATATGAAACAGCAGAAAGTGACTCAATCCTGTTATTGTGGCCTAATTAACATTTATCCAACACAAAAAATAGCTTGTATATTATAATAATATAATATATTATATTATAACAATAGCTTAGAGGAAGCTATACATTTCTGTTAGATAACAACCAATTATGGTAAATGATAAATGGACTGTACTTATATAGCGCCTTTCTAGTCTTCCCACCACTCAAAGTGCTTTTACAGGACATATTTCATTCACCCATTCACACACATTCATACACTGATGGCATTGGCTGCCATGCAAGGTGCCAATTACTCATCAGTTTGAGGAGCTAACCATTCATACACATTCAGACACCGATGGCACAGCCTTCGGGAGCAATTTGGGGTTCAGTATCTTGCCCGAGGACACTTCGACATGCAGGATGGAGGGGATTGAACCGGGGATCGAACCACCGATCTTCTGATGGCGCCCCGCTCTACCTCCGAGCCACAGCCGCCCCAATAGTTTTAAGTGGGGAAGCTAATTCCTGCTAACAAGTTATAAAATAACATTCATGGTGATGGAAGATATTTCACCCATTTCTACTTACAATTTAATGTAATGTTTTTTGTTTGTTTGTTTTTTTATTACCCTGTTGCCAAATTAGAATGTTTGTATAAGTCAAAATAGCAAGACTTATATTGCGGATTCAATTTATTTCATGAAAATCTGTCATGCCTACTGTGTGGACAAAAATGTCTTATTTCTCTAATATCACAACAGGAGGGTGGTTAGACTTAAAATAAATACTAACATTATCTGTTGGTTCGCCATTGCTTTATGCCCATCCACCACTCACACCACTGACCTCCCCCTTACTTTCCACTTTGTTCCCTAAAGTGCACACAAGTCAAGAACTGTACATTGGCAATGAAAAATATAAAAAATAATTCATAAGGATCCTGAGCTGTTTTCATGAATCTACATTTTCATGGAGGACAAAGTCAGAGGCTGTTTGCATACCTAACTTTGCATACCTGCAAATATGTCAAGTTTTGCAGCCAATGGGGTGTGTTGTTAGGCCTTTATTAAGGGCTTGGTAGCTGCCACTGTTGTCACAGAAAGGCAGTCATTAGACACAGAATGGCAGCTCTGGCTCGTGTGATGCTCTTCCTTGCGCTGTGCGTTGGTGAGTAAAATTGTTATCTACATTGTCTTACATTTTTGATGCTTTACATACACGTAAAGCATGTTATTGTGCTTTTCACTCACCTTTTCCCATGGCGCTATCGATGTGTGCATTTGTCTGTATGGCAGATAATTATAAAAGTTACTTCATACTTCAGTTTCATGTTTTGTCTATGGTATGGCTACAACAAAGACAAACATTTGGCTCAATCTTCTGACCACGTAAAGAAAAGGCCATAATCTGATGATTAGTTGTAAAAGCACAATTATTTTTATTTAAAAATAATGCTATTAATTGTACAACTAAACTGAGTAACAAAGAACTGAACAGTGGACTAGCAAAGCCTTAAAGAATTAAACACAAAAGTAAGGCACAAATTAGGCAAATTCAGACACTTTCTATGAAGACCACATTTATAGTGCATTATGAGGGCATTCCTAGTGAATTATAATGCATTTTTAATGCTTACACTCAAAGTCATAATGCTTTCTGATGCACTATATCAACAGTCATGAACATTATAGGTGCGACTTATAATGAATTTTAACTTCAAGTGTCTTATGGAAGCTCTTGTGAGGTTGACTGAAGAGGCTTGTAATGCATTCTGATATACTCGCCTATAGACATACCTCAACAGTCAACTGTAGAAGAATTCATAGTATCCTATAATAGTCCACTCAGTGTCATAAGTTATCACTGTATGTGTTAAGTAATGTAAAGTACATTTTGATGCATCTATAATAATGCATCCTTCATCATAATGTTTCATTGTTGGTGTTCAGTAAAGTGTAATGCATTCTCATGTATTTAAATGAATCTATGCTACATCATAAGTGATTATTATGTAAGAAGCCAAAATGCAGAGTTAAAAGTAAAATTTGATTTGATTCAAACATTATGTGTGTTCATGAGTGTAGTCATAAAGCATTATGAATGCATTACAATTCACTATGAATGTCCTCATATTATATATGTACACTATACATGTGGTCCTTATGGAAAGTGTTACTGCTAACTCAGAAGGCTGCTTTGTCTGGGAGAGAGAGTTCTTCCTCCAGTCTCCTGTAAATTCATTGCCAGGGCCACCAACTAAACACATTTAAAGTAGAAATCAAACTCTGTGTTATAAATCAAAACATGTGCCTCAGGTATCAAAGTTGAACTGCAATTAACTCCTTGCATAAAGCACAAACCCAGCTTTGCAACTGCCTTTACAGGAGAGTTGGATCGTTGTGTCTCTTTCAATTGCATTATACAGTACATGTTTATTATTGATTAACTAATTTATCAAAAACATTTGCCTAGTTAGTGACAGCCACTTGCCTGGTCTCCTAATTGGATTCTCCTCTGTCTATTCTACTGAGAGCAGATAAGGTGTCATACAAACAGCCACCGCTTTAACCTACAGTCACCTGATGAAGAATCTTCTCTTACAGGTGTCACGGTGAGCGCAGTAGTGGATCTGCAGAAGAGAATCGTTGGAGGTCGAGACTGTGTGCGTCCGTACCATGTCGAACTGAGAACAATTACTGCTAATCTACCTACCATCTTCTGTAGTGGCTCTCTAATCAGTAACAGGTGGATTTTGACTGCAGCTCACTGTTTGGTGCCAAGAAGGTGAGAAAATTACATTCTTGCTTAAAATACTGTAACATCTCTACTTAACACATACAGACGAATATACATGTTTTGGGTATTCTTAAGAAGAAAAAATAAATACTGTATAAAATAGATGAGAAAAAGAATACTGGCCGGCAATATTGATGCCTTTTTGTGTAATATTTATGTTTAACCTCTTTCTACCTCAGGGATATGTTTGCATTTTTAAGTGACGATCGATCAAAAGGACTGAAAATCACAGAAACACCGGTGATCTATACCGACCATGATATCATGTTGCTGAAGCTACCTACAGTCACTAACATTCCACCTGTAACGCTTCCCAAGAAAGGAGATTGTCCTAAAGTGTGAGTTGTGATTTTTTTTCCTACCTAATTATTTATAGAGGTTTTTGTTCATTTAGACAGCTAATGTTTGTTTTGTTTTGATGTTTAAAACAATCAGTGAACAAAGGATGGCTAACAGCCTGTGGTCTTTGAAGTATTTCAGGAGGTTTGTTCTTTATTTGCATCAAATAAGCAAGAAGTCTGATAGATGACCAACTGTCACTGAGCATGCTGCATCAGTCACTCTGTCATGGTGCTATATAACATCAGAAAGATCATGTCTTATCTGACTGAATGTGCAGCTCAACTCCTTGTACAGAAACCTCTCATTGATTTATGCGTTTTTGGTGGGGCAGCAAGCATGCACAGTAAAACCTCTGCATGTGGTCCAAAATGTGGCATCATATTTGGTCTGCAGCCAGCCAAAAACAAGTCACAACACGCCACTTTTCATTACCCTCCATTGCTGCTCACATTCAGTTCAAATAACTAATGCTTGTCTGAGTGGCGTCTAATACAGCATCCACCTACAAATCTACAAATCTTCTTTAGTGTGAGCAGAGAAAAATCAGTTGAAGCTTAGTTGAAGCTCCTGAGAGTCCTTATTAACCTCATATGCTGTTTCCCTCTCTCTATCTATTTCTCGTTCCTTCTCTATCGCTTCTGTCTCCCTCAAAAAACAAAAGAAAGAAAGAAATCAAATGGAGTTTTGAGGTGCTTGTTTACAATTAATCCAATGTTGCCTGTTTATTCAAATCCCTTAAAAAATGAATAGAGTTGTTAAACATGATTGTTGAGTGCAGACTGGAAAACACAAACAAAACAATGATCCAAATTCCACAGTAGGGCCACATAGAGCTGCATGAGTTTTGGCGATAATACTTCACAAGTTTGAGTACCTTTTTTACACTGCACGTTTATATAACAATATCAATTAGTGCCACTACTGTCTGGAAAACAATCAAACATTAGTTGAACAATAAAATGTTGGTTTTGTCCTTAAAGTTGTTGATTCCAGATATCAGTTTGTTGTTTTAATGCTGTATTTCATTGTAATTTGGAGTATGTTGTATCTATGCCATTGTACAGAGAAAAAAAGAAATCATACATTCTCCTTGAGCTAACAATAATTATTCAACAATAATTAAAGCATAACTATAACAGTATGAATGATTGCACCAAATGCATTATGTTGCTATAGCATACCCACTTGGTTTAAATGTTTTCTTCTTAATTTCTTTTTCAGAGGTGACATATTTGTACTTGCAGGTCATGCTGCTACTGAGCCACAACCTGATATTGATACAAGTGAGATGATTTTTTAATAATTTAGTTAATTTATTAAGTAATAACCTTAATGGCCTGTATTGATACATTTCTTTTTATTCTGTTAATTTTTACTGTAGTTTGTTACAGTACAGGCATATACACACCAAAACAATTTCTCCTATGTACTAAAATTGTATTGCTCTACTTACTGTATATAGAAACAAACATTTGCCACTACACTGAGAAAGTTTAGTTTTTATTCTGCTGTACAAAATAAAATATCTAAATCAAAATACTTTATTTTGTAAATAAACTGTTCAGAAGTATTTTGTAAAAACTTTTTGTTGTTTTTGTCCTCCTTCTCCAGTAAGGATTGGATCACTTAAGCTCCAATGTGCAGACTTTAAGGTTACTGAGATTATCAACGGTGATAAATGGTATTTCCGTGGCCATACACCTGGGATTGAGGCATGTCCTGTGAGTTGGCATGGTGTCTTATATGTGCTCTCCTGTAGATTGTAAATCTTCTGTTATTGAAGTTTTTAATATTTATTTTAGTATTGAAGTATTTTATTTATATTTTATTACAAACATAATATCTTTCTCTCTTACAGGGAGATTCTGGTGGAGGAGCAGTGTACAACAACAAGATTGTTGGTGTCTTGTCTTTTGGTTCTGGTCGTATCTGCAAAGAAAAAGTTGGTGTCGTGTACCTCTGCAGAGATGAGTATTTGTCATGGATCAAGACAACTATTCAGAATTGAGAAACAAGAAACTTTTGTTTTCATCACTTTTATTCTTAGCTGAAGTGCATTGAAAACAGCTGTGGTTTTTTTTCTTTTCCATTTATGAAAATGATCTCAAGCGTAACCCTTTATTGTTAAATTAATGGTACTTTGACTATGTCTATTAATTTCCTTTTAGTCTAAAATGTTGATTTACAGATTGCCAAGAGCTGCTAATATTATAATATCCATGTAATGATAATATTTCATATCGTGTTTATTGAGTGAGTGTGAAAGTCGGTGCCAAAGTAAATTTGATAGTCCTTATGACACAATTACATAACTGATATTTATTGATGTAAGAATGAAGATGAACATCCTTAATTTCATTTTTCAATTTAATCATTCATTTGGGAAAGATATAGAAACAATACTGTTCTGATGCTCTCAAAGCTAAGATAGAGATTTGCAGGATATATTCAGAAAACAAAAGTAATAAAAAATAATAATAAAATCTTGTTTCTTGTGTCATTTTTATATTGATCATAGTGATAAAGGCTGTCATGCAGTTTGTTGTGAAAATCATACTTTTAATGTGTCTTTGTGAACTATTGTCCAGAGCAGTCTGTTGTTTAATAGCATTCAACCTGACTGCACATTTAAAGGGAAGCCTTCCATGGTAGTACACATTAATTCCATGTCAAGTGAAGAGTGTTCTCTGTTGATCCTAATCTGAGCTGTCAGGCCCAAGTTCTCTGTAATCATCAAGTCAAGGATAATCTGCTTTGAAAAGGCTGCGTACCTCACTGCTGCGGACCAAACACCTTTTAATTGCTGTCGTTAGACAAATTTATAAGCCTCTGGCTTTTGAAAAGAAAGATAAAAATTATTTAATGATCCTGCGTTTCTGAGATGCACAAAAAATTATATCTATATACTGTATGAGTCAGTCTACAGTTTGTAGACAAAGTGACTATTGACTGCTCTCTGAATGTATTGTTACTTTAAGTCTCAATGAATATAGTTTCTCGGCAAGTTTATTCTATTTTTTAGGTTTTAACATTTCCATTATCCATGTCTCAATTTGCTCTGTAGAAAATATCTACTGCTCTTTAGCAGTACATTAACTAATCAGTTTAATTCATTCCTTTTATTAAGCCTTTGACTAGTCGCCAATCATCAAATACGTTCAATACTAAACTAAATATTCAGCCTGCATTGGTCTATGAATGTGGGTGATTCTTATTGTATCTAAACAATATATGAAGAGCTTCTCTTTCAGATCACGAAATCCCTGTAGCCGCAGCAGCTTCTCCAGTCCCGGAGAAGAGCCGCGTCAGAGCGCAGTGCCATTACGCACGGCCATTCACTGTTTTACCTTCATTAAATCACCTGAAAACTATATCAAGCTAACCATACAGACCTACATACAGACCTCTACACACAGCAGAGTGTTCCATTAATAGTTCCGCTTTTTATGAAGGAGACGCCCTGTTACCAGGGCTCATCATAGCTGCACTGAGATATAGCCCTCATCTAGTTTTAAATAACGCCTAGCTATTCTTACATCTTGTGCCTTCTTAGATTGTACACGGGGGCTGTTGTGGGACACTCCTGTGAGGTTGAAGGCATGCTGAGGTTGGCCTGATAAACAGCTGCCTGGCCTGTTGTAGTAGGTCTGCCACGATTAAAAAGGGAACGAACTTCTTCATCAGAAGAACGGTATTGGGCAGGGGTGTAGGGAGGATTTTGGCCCGTACACGCATTCACCAGTGTGTTAATCATGTTCTCATTGTTTAATATTGCTGCTACGAGATTCCGAGCGGACTGACTGACTTTTTGCTGCAGCATCCACACGTTACACAAGATGGCCGCAGGCACTGCCGTGAAGTCTGACGTCAGTCAAGTTTCATTCAATATATTCAAAGGTTCACTCAATATATTCAAGATTCATTCAATATATTCAAGTTTCATTCCATATATTCAAAGTTCATTCCATATATTCAAAGTTTCATTCCATATATTCAAAGGTTCATTCAATATATTCAAGGTTCATTCAATATATTCAAAGGTTCATTCCATATATTCAAGGTTCATTCCATATATTCAAAGGTTCATTCCATATATTCAAGGTTCATTCAATATATTCAAAGGTTCATTCCATATATTCAAGGTTCATTCAATATATTCAAAGGTTCATTCCATATATTCAAGGTTCATTCAATATATTCAAGTTTCATTCAATATATTCAAAGGTTCATTCCATATATTCAAGGTTTCATTCAATATATTCAAAGGATTACAGTTTTTCTCAGTCGCTTTGGTGCTTTTCTCAGATCAGAATGAAAGTTCTCACAACTATTAGTTCAACCTCCACAACATTGAGTCATTTGTGCACATCATCGTAGCAGTTTCTCATTCCTTTGAACAAATTGCAAATGCTTTTGGACATGTATCAGTTACTTTCATAAAGTTCTCTGCTGTTTTATAACATTATCATTTGCTTATGTCATGTCAGTCAAAATGAAACATACTTATGAATGCTGAATAGTCATTCCCTATAAAACTAATAGTCCTCATTTCATTGCTTGAGTCATTACATACAAAAATGTTGAACTAGTTGTCAAAATCTGTCAGATGTGGCTAGACAGACAGGAACGTGTGGATGTCCAGGAATATGTACTGTTATATTGTTTACATTTGTGCACAGTTCTACCATAATGGTATTTCTTATGTTTGTTCTAAATAAGTCACTGTGTATTTTTTTTTTTGCACAATGCTGTAGAATTGCAAAGAGCATATGCAGTAAATATGTGAAACATACATATGTGTCTTGTACTCAGTTACCTCACTAAATACAGTAATGTGTAACTTTACTGTAGTTTTCAAATGGCTGTACAGGTAGTGTATAGTGCTGTCTTGAGCATTTTCAGGTAGTGTCACCAAGATCTGACTTTTTTGCATTGGAAAACACAGAGAGAGTAAACTGTCACAATGAAAACATGACAAAGCCATTTGACTGTCTTGTTCATAAACAATGGTGTCAGGACTTATTATTTTGATGACACAGACAGTTTCATTGACATGAATACTTGCTTTTGAGGAATCAACTATTCATTTTGAGCAAGTGACGCACTTTTGCAGGTTATCCACTAGGTTTTGCAGTTTGTACTAATTGTTCTAAGAAATGCACTAACTGTTGTGCAAATGTTAATAGTGATGTGAGAAATGCACCAAAGCGACTGAGAAAAACTGTATTCAAACATTTTGTCGGGAGAACAGGTGTGTATAAATCGACAGTAATTCAGCACTAAACAATCTGCACTGCACTACTGTCATTGTGTCATACATGAAGCTTGCAGTGGGACAAGAACTTGTCACTTTTTACATTTTACATTTAGACTTACAGCTTTACTGCATCACAGATTTAGTGTATTGTAGTGTACAGTAGTGTTACAGTAAAGATTTGCCATATTTACTGTAATTCTACTCTGCACCACATAGGATTGCAAGACAACCTTGCAGAGGTGGAAGAGGGCCCCTTTTTACTCCGCAACAAGAGGAAGCCATTTGTGCAATGGTGATTGCAAACAATGCCATAAGGTTGAGAGAGATACAAAGTGCTGTTATAGAGGATGACAACATCTTTGGGAATATTGAATCTGTTTCAATCGCTACAATTGACAGAGTGCTCAGGAGAAATGAAATGCGCATGAAACAATTGTACAATGTGCCATTTGAACGGCGACAGAGTGAAGGAGATCCGTCACCAGTATGCACAGGTAAAACATGTATGTGTTCTATGCATACTCTAATGTTCAGTGCTGTAAACTGTTTACTTTGTGTAGTGTCATGCACTACACTTACATGACAGTTCTGTGTATGTGTATTCACAGTGCATACTGTACAATATGTTGTCCAAAATGCATTATGTTACACAGGAAAAGTTGTTATGGTTTTTCTCGCTCCCTCTTCTGTAATAAAGTGTGTACTGGAGCTGGAGGCCAGGTAACCGCTGCACACATTCATATACCTTGATTCAATCTGGCAAAAGGTAGAAGACGTGGAAAGAATCGCATTGGACAGAGAGCAACCATTGATGTCCCAGGCCAACGAGGAGGGAATATTACTATGTGTGCAGCCATCTCAGAAAACGGCGTTCTCACCCATATCCCCCGTCTTGGTCCATACAACACACAACATCTGCTGACTTTTTCAGACACTCTTCACAGGGGCATAATCCCTGAGAATGAGAGGGGTCTAACTGGAGACCATCTGAACAAGCATGTTGTTGTTTGGGATAATGTGCCTTTTCACAACTCAGATGTCGTCAGACATTGGTTTGCAGCACATGATAGGATGCTGGTGGAATATCTCCCTCCCTACTCACCATTCCTAAATCCAATAGAGGAGTTTTTCTCTTCCTGGAGGAGGTGGAAGGTATATGACCGGCATCCACATACCCAAATGGCCCTGCTAGCGGCCATGGATGCAGCATGTGATGACATCACCCCAGAGTCTTGCAGAGGGTGGATTCGCCACTCGAGGAGATACTTTCCTCGCTGCATTGCAAGAGATGATATTCGCTGTGATGTAGATGAAACTATGTGGCCAGACAGAGAGGAACGTCTGGATGTGCATGAATGATTTACAGTACTATGTATGTTGTATGTTCAGTTCCAATATGTACTGCAATATTGTTTACAGTTGTGCACAGCTCTACCCAAAGGGAGTTTATGTTTGTTGTAAATAAGGGTGTATCTTTTTCTTTTGCACAATGCTGTGAACAAATTAAAATTGCAAAGAGCATATGCAATAAAAATGTGAAACATACATATTCAGTGTCTTGTACTCAGTTACCTCGCTAAATACAGTAATGTGTAACTTTACTGTAGTTTTCAAATGGCTGTGAAAATAGTATATAGTGCTGTCTTGAGCATTTTCAGGTAGTGTCACCAAGATCTGACTTTTTTGCATTGGAAAACATTTACAGAGTAAACTGTCATAATGAAAACATGACAAAGCCATTTGACTATCTTGTTCATAAACAATGGTGTCAGGACTTTTCATCTTGATGACACTGACACTTTCATTGACATGAATACTTGCTTTTGAGGAATGAGCTATCCATTTTGAGCAAGTGACACGCTTTTGCAGGTTATCAACTAGGTTTTGCAGTTTGTACTAAATGTTTTGAGAAATGCATTAACTGTTGTGCAAATGTAAATAGTGATGTGAGAAATGTACCAAAGCGACTGAGAAAAACTGTAAATGGATCCACTCTAATCTTCATATATTGTTTAGATACAATAAGAATCACCCACATTGAAAGACCAATGCAGGCTGAATATTTAGTTTAGTATTGAACGTATTTGATGATCACACATTGTCAGCTTTGGGCACGTTATTCACACAGCGGACTGCGTACAGACAGACAAATCCATAATGAGATTATACCTTATGGAGATAATTATTATGGAATTAAAAAATTGTGCACTATATTCATTTATGTATTTGTGTTTGATATATGCCATTAAAAACTGTGTTACAGTCATTAATACAGCAGTAATACAATTTTTTGTATAGAGCTGTAAAGTTTCATTCAATATATTCAAGGTTCATTCAATATATTCAAAGATTAATTTCCTGAACGGCATGCCATAACATACATGTACATATCCACATATATATATATAAAACAAGCTAGGCCTGTCTCTTGAGATGCAGTCCAAGCACTGTAAAGTACACTTTAGACCGCCATGATGCCATAAATTCACACCAAAACCAAAAGGAGGGAGGTAGAAAAAAAGAAACTTTCAGACAGACAAGTGAAGCATCAAAATTCTCAGTCTTAAGGACTGAAGAAAGACCTCACGAGAACTGTGTGACAAGATCAACGCCACAGTGACTAATGGTGCAACAGTGTCTTCAAGAACTGGGTGTCAGAAATTGGGTGAAGAAGGACTTGTTAGCAAAATAGCAGCAAAGAAACCATTCCTGAAAGAGAAACAGAGTGAAACACCTGAAATGTGCAAAAGAACACAAGAAATGGACAAAAGAAGATTGGTATAAAGTGTTGTTTGAAATTTGAACAGTTTGGCAACAAGCGAAGAGTGTATGTTGGATAGAGGGAGGGGGAGAGATATAAAAATGAGTGTGTCTTGCCAACAGTTAAACATGGAGGGAGTAGTATTATGGTGTGGGCATAGGATAACATTAGTGTTGAAGTTCTCAGAAAATATATTGACACAATGCCAGAGAGATGTGATGCTTTAATTGCTACAAAAGGTTGTTTCAGATCTGCCAGGTGTTCTAATAAGTTTGGCCACCACTGTATATATACAATAAATTAAATAAATATATGAAAAGACAACAACAACAACAACAAAATTTGTATTATTGCTGGGTTCTGCACCACAGGTCCTGACACTAAGATGCCTGCTCCTCTGTTGTGTGCCGTGGGCCCATCCAGTAGCCAGGCCTGGGTCCTGCCACAGACACACAATATTACCACCATGGGTCGCACACTACAATACTGTTGCAGTTTAAATGTCAGGTAGGATGTCTTAGAACCATGGGTGCAGATCCCGGGGGGGACAGGGGGGACATGCCCCCCTCCCCAATTTCTGAAAAACATGAATTGTCCCCCCCAATAAAAATACCCTAAATTATTAAAAATTCAACAAATGTCTTTTCAGACTTCACATTCTTCACATTTTAGATTCACATCTAAAAATAAATGATTGAAATGGTGGAACAAATGTTTGACAAATATATTTCTGACTGCACATTCAATCTCTGGCCTCCACTACAATGCAAATGAATGGGTAGTTTCATACACACACGCTGATGACATCAGCAGGCTTTAAAAAAATGACCCCCTCAGTCCTTCTCTCAGCTCTGGAAAGTGGCTGCAGCCTGGAGCTCTGGTAATTTGGTGTGAGTAATTTTGATCAAAAGTAGAATACTAGAAAAGTAGTGTGCCCATAAATGATTTAAAAACGTAATCAGACTCTGTTTGCCACCTGTAGTGAAGTAACCTCACTAGAAGCTAGTTTAGCAGCACTAGGTAGCTAGCTAGTGATATTTTCCAGCTAGTGGTTGCTAGCTAGCTAGCTAGATAAAGTTGGTTGCTTGTTAGCACTAGCCCTAATACTTCTACGTGCACTAGCTAGATGGCTTGCCTGCTTGCAAGTGCACATTGATCAGGTGTTTGTTTATATTAGCTAGCTATATTACTGTGAAGTTAAAGAGAACTAAACCCCATAGTTTTGGCTGACTTGCCTTTCAGGCTGGAAATTCAAAAAATGCCTTGATTATGGGCGGGGCTCCAGGAGCAGTTAAGATACGCCCAGTCACTCTCCAACAGCAGCGCCCCCTGCCCCGCCCCCCGCGGCGATTTGAGCCGCCAGCGCTAGTTTTTATAGGAGGGGCAGGGCGAACAGTGGTGGCTCGTGACGAAAGCTGCCTCCAAAGCATCATCGGCCTCCATCTCAGCCAATAGCAAAATTCGAGTGTAATAGCCGGGTTTCAACCCATAGAGGGCAGCCACTCTTACATTTTTACAATAAAATACACCAAATTGAAATATAAAAAAAAAATCACTTTTGTGTCCCCCCCAAGCCTGACATTGGATCTGCACCCCTGCTTAGAACTGTTCTACTAATTTGCACAATGTGCACAACCCCGGTCCCACTCGTCTTTTCAAAGATGCTCCTTCAGCATTGATTGATTTTGTTTGCAAAGCTCCTCCTGAAGCCTTGTGATATTGAGCTTGACTGAGTGACAATGTTCAGCTGGGGGAAAGGGGCTACGAGCGAACTCAACAAATGCTGTTAGGAGCATTAGGAGGAGCCAGAGGACATTTAGAGGACATGTTTTTTTTCACAGATTATCTGCCTTGTGTGAGGTTGTGAAAGATAAAACAGTGGACTTTTTAAGGTGTTCAGATAGAAAGTGAATCAAATATTAACCTTGTGTCATCGTACTGTTGGACTGATCAAAAATTATCCCACCAACACAACAATACCTGATATATTATATAGAAACACAAGGGTAATGTCCTATAATAAGCCATACATATGTTTATGTTTGATGACACCCAATCATAAAATATCAGTAAACAAAAGAGCCTTGTGTATATTTATACTGAGGTAGTGAGATTTAAATTGACATTTGAGTGTTCGATCAGTCACTGCATACACAAGAGTATTTAAATGTGATGTACTATCACACCATAAAGCCATAAAAACTCAGAGAATGTGAATTTACCAACTATCACTGCCTCACCTATTTTTACTACTACTACTACTGCTAAGTAAATTTTACTGAGTAACTGACTTACACTTCTCAAAACCTTTGAAAAACAACAGAACCAGACTTGCTGTACCGCAGAGCTCCTTCTGTGGGGACAGAGAGCTGTACGAGCCTGTTTATTAGAGAAGTAGGGGGAGTCTTTTACCTTTCCCATTGCTTTCTCTCATCCACCATACTGACCTCCACCCTCTTAGTTTCTACTCTGCTCCAAAAAGTGCACACAACTCAAGTACACTGGCAATGAGCAATGTGAACATAATTCTCAAAGATCCTGAGCTGTTCTCATTTCATGAATCTACATCCCGGCACATATTTCTCTGTCTAAAAATCATACAAGTCATCTGACTGACATACAGTAAAGAGTAAGAGTTTCACTATATGATTAAAGTCTGTGAGTCTCAAAGGACAATAACCTACAAGTGCCTCTGTAGATCATAGTTTTATTTCAATGTTGTTTCCCTGCTGTCATTTTACGGAGGACAAAAGCAGAAGCTGTTAATACGTGAACAAAACTTTGCATAAATGTGTCGAGCTTTGCGCCCAATGGGGAGTGTTGATAAGGCTTTATCAGGGGTTAGTAGCTTCCGCTGTTGTGACACAAAGGCAGTCATTAGACGGTGAACAGCAGCGCTGGCTCATGTGATGCTTCTCCTTTTGATGTGGGTCGGTGAGTATTCAAAAATATTATCTACACTGTCTTACACATCTGATGCTTACTTATCCATTACATTCGCTGTTATTGTGCTTTTCACTATCTGTTTCCCATGGTGTCATTAATGTGTGTATTTTTATGTATGGTAGATAATTATGAAAGTAACTTCAGTTGCATCAAGTTTTTGTCCATGTTATGGCCACAACCACAACATTTTCACTCAACCTTGTGACCAGCAATGTATAAAGAGAATCCAATAACCCCATGATTAGTTTTGAAGCAAATTTATTTTTATTTACATATAATGCCATTAATTAACCATCTGGAGGTCTGGCCAACAAGAACAAATGAATGGAGGAAGTCTGGGTTAGTCACGCCCAGAGCTTCCCCACCTAAACTATCAAAAACATTGTGCAAACTTCGTGCAACTAAACTAAAAAAAAACAAGGAACTGAAAACTGGACTAGCAGAGCCTCAAAGAATAAAACACAAAAATAAGGAGCAAAGAAGCTACCTCAGTAACACACTCTAGACCACATCTATAGCGCATTATGAGGGAATAGCACAGTGACTTGAAATGCATTAAATATGCTTCATGACTACACTATATATATAGTCATAAGAAATGACAGATATAATTTATAATGCATTATAACTTCAAGTGTCTTATATGCTCTTGACTAGTCATAAACTACTGGTTGACTGATGGGGTTTCTAATACATTATGACTACATATATTCATCTATAAACACATCTCAACATTCAACTGTAGTAAGAACTCATACTATGCTGTGACAGTCCATGCTGCGTCATAAGTTATCATTATTGGTGCTAAGTAAAGTGTGATGTATTTTCAAGCATTTAAAAGAATCTGTGCTGCATCATAAGTAATTAAAGAAAATGAGATTTGTCTGCTTTAGGAATGAAAACCTAAAAGTACAAAATCTAAATGATGATGACAAAGTACATTTGTCAAGGTTTATTTTCATTGTGGGATAAAAGCAATGAGTTGTGGTGTTTGCAACCTCCGTGGCTGTGGAGTGAAGCCTATGCAGAAGTGCAGTTCGGCCACTTAAGGCTGGCTATAGAAGGAGTCAGTCTCTCTAAGAACCCATATTTAAATGTTCAACTTCACAATGCAAAATGTTTACAGCCTGATACAGGTTATCAACTAGGTTTTGCAGTTTGTACTAAATGTTTTGAGAAATGCATTAACTGTTGTGCAAATGTAAATAGTGATGTGAGAAATGTACCAAAGCGACTGAGAAAAACTGTAAATGGATCCACTCTAATCTTCATATATTGTTTAGATACAATAAGAATCACCCACATTGAAAGACCAATGCAGGCTGAATATTTAGTTTAGTATTGAACGTATTTGATGATCACACATTGTCAGCTTTGGGCACGTTATTCACACAGCGGACTGCGTACAGACAGACAAATCCATAATGAGATTATACCTTATGGAGATAATTATTATGGAATTAAAAAATTGTGCACTATATTCATTTATGTATTTGTGTTTGATATATGCCATTAAAAACTGTGTTACAGTCATTAATACAGCAGTAATACAATTTTTTGTATAGAGCTGTAAAGTTTCATTCAATATATTCAAGGTTCATTCAATATATTCAAAGATTAATTTCCTGAACGGCATGCCATAACATACATGTACATATCCACATATATATATATAAAACAAGCTAGGCCTGTCTCTTGAGATGCAGTCCAAGCACTGTAAAGTACACTTTAGACCGCCATGATGCCATAAATTCACACCAAAACCAAAAGGAGGGAGGTAGAAAAAAGAAACTTTCAGACAGACAAGTGAAGCATCAAAATTCTCAGTCTTAAGGACTGAAGAAAGACCTCACGAGAACTGTGTGACAAGATCAACGCCACAGTGACTAATGGTGCAACAGTGTCTTCAAGAACTGGGTGTCAGAAATTGGGTGAAGAAGGACTTGTTAGCAAAATAGCAGCAAAGAAACCATTCCTGAAAGAGAAACAGAGTGAAACACCTGAAATGTGCAAAAGAACACAAGAAATGGACAAAAGAAGATTGGTATAAAGTGTTGTTTGAAATTTGAACAGTTTGGCAACAAGCGAAGAGTGTATGTTGGATAGAGGGAGGGGGAGAGATATAAAAATGAGTGTGTCTTGCCAACAGTTAAACATGGAGGGAGTAGTATTATGGTGTGGGCATAGGATAACATTAGTGTTGAAGTTCTCAGAAAATATATTGACACAATGCCAGAGAGATGTGATGCTTTAATTGCTACAAAAGGTTGTTTCAGATCTGCCAGGTGTTCTAATAAGTTTGGCCACCACTGTATATATACAATAAATTAAATAAATATATGAAAAGACAACAACAACAACAACAAAATTTGTATTATTGCTGGGTTCTGCACCACAGGTCCTGACACTAAGATGCCTGCTCCTCTGTTGTGTGCCGTGGGCCCATCCAGTAGCCAGGCCTGGGTCCTGCCACAGACACACAATATTACCACCATGGGTCGCACACTACAATACTGTTGCAGTTTAAATGTCAGGTAGGATGTCTTAGAACCATGGGTGCAGATCCCGGGGGGGGACAGGGGGGACATGCCCCCCTCCCCAATTTCTGAAAAACATGAATTGTCCCCCCCAATAAAAATACCCTAAATTATTAAAAATTCAACAAATGTCTTTTCAGACTTCACATTCTTCACATTTTAGATTCACATCTAAAAATAAATGATTGAAATGGTGGAACAAATGTTTGACAAATATATTTCTGACTGCACATTCAATCTCTGGCCTCCACTACAATGCAAATGAATGGGTAGTTTCATACACACACGCTGATGACATCAGCAGGCTTTAAAAAAATGACCCCCTCAGTCCTTCTCTCAGCTCTGGAAAGTGGCTGCAGCCTGGAGCTCTGGTAATTTGGTGTGAGTAATTTTGATCAAAAGTAGAATACTAGAAAAGTAGTGTGCCCATAAATGATTTAAAAACGTAATCAGACTCTGTTTGCCACCTGTAGTGAAGTAACCTCACTAGAAGCTAGTTTAGCAGCACTAGGTAGCTAGCTAGTGATATTTTCCAGCTAGTGGTTGCTAGCTAGCTAGCTAGATAAAGTTGGTTGCTTGTTAGCACTAGCCCTAATACTTCTACGTGCACTAGCTAGATGGCTTGCCTGCTTGCAAGTGCACATTGATCAGGTGTTTGTTTATATTAGCTAGCTATATTACTGTGAAGTTAAAGAGAACTAAACCCCATAGTTTTGGCTGACTTGCCTTTCAGGCTGGAAATTCAAAAAATGCCTTGATTATGGGCGGGGCTCCAGGAGCAGTTAAGATACGCCCAGTCACTCTCCAACAGCAGCGCCCCCCTGCCCCGCCCCGCGGCGATTTGAGCCGCCAGCGCTAGTTTTTATAGGAGGGGCAGGGCGAACAGTGGTGGCTCGTGACGAAAGCTGCCTCCAAAGCATCATCGGCCTCCATCTCAGCCAATAGCAAAATTCGAGTGTAATAGCCGGGTTTCAACCCATAGAGGGCAGCCACTCTTACATTTTTACAATAAAATACACCAAATTGAAATATAAAAAAAAAATCACTTTTGTGTCCCCCCCCAAGCCTGACATTGGATCTGCACCCCTGCTTAGAACTGTTCTACTAATTTGCACAATGTGCACAACCCCGGTCCCACTCGTCTTTTCAAAGATGCTCCTTCAGCATTGATTGATTTTGTTTGCAAAGCTCCTCCTGAAGCCTTGTGATATTGAGCTTGACTGAGTGACAATGTTCAGCTGGGGGGAAAGGGGCTACGAGCGAACTCAACAAATGCTGTTAGGAGCATTAGGAGGAGCCAGAGGACATTTAGAGGACATGTTTTTTTTCACAGATTATCTGCCTTGTGTGAGGTTGTGAAAGATAAAACAGTGGACTTTTTAAGGTGTTCAGATAGAAAGTGAATCAAATATTAACCTTGTGTCATCGTACTGTTGGACTGATCAAAAATTATCCCACCAACACAACAATACCTGATATATTATATAGAAACACAAGGGTAATGTCCTATAATAAGCCATACATATGTTTATGTTTGATGACACCCAATCATAAAATATCAGTAAACAAAAGAGCCTTGTGTATATTTATACTGAGGTAGTGAGATTTAAATTGACATTTGAGTGTTCGATCAGTCACTGCATACACAAGAGTATTTAAATGTGATGTACTATCACACCATAAAGCCATAAAAACTCAGAGAATGTGAATTTACCAACTATCACTGCCTCACCTATTTTTACTACTACTACTACTGCTAAGTAAATTTTACTGAGTAACTGACTTACACTTCTCAAAACCTTTGAAAAACAACAGAACCAGACTTGCTGTACCGCAGAGCTCCTTCTGTGGGGACAGAGAGCTGTACGAGCCTGTTTATTAGAGAAGTAGGGGAGTCTTTTACCTTTCCCATTGCTTTCTCTCATCCACCATACTGACCTCCACCCTCTTAGTTTCTACTCTGCTCCAAAAAGTGCACACAACTCAAGTACACTGGCAATGAGCAATGTGAACATAATTCTCAAAGATCCTGAGCTGTTCTCATTTCATGAATCTACATCCCGGCACATATTTCTCTGTCTAAAAATCATACAAGTCATCTGACTGACATACAGTAAAGAGTAAGAGTTTCACTATATGATTAAAGTCTGTGAGTCTCAAAGGACAATAACCTACAAGTGCCTCTGTAGATCATAGTTTTATTTCAATGTTGTTTCCCTGCTGTCATTTTACGGAGGACAAAAGCAGAAGCTGTTAATACGTGAACAAAACTTTGCATAAATGTGTCGAGCTTTGCGCCCAATGGGGAGTGTTGATAAGGCTTTATCAGGGGTTAGTAGCTTCCGCTGTTGTGACACAAAGGCAGTCATTAGACGGTGAACAGCAGCGCTGGCTCATGTGATGCTTCTCCTTTTGATGTGGGTCGGTGAGTATTCAAAAATATTACCTACACTGTCTTACACATCTGATGCTTACTTATCCATTACATTCGCTGTTATTGTGCTTTTCACTATCTGTTTCCCATGGTGTCATTAATGTGTGTATTTTTATGTATGGTAGATAATTATGAAAGTAACTTCAGTTGCATCAAGTTTTTGTCCATGTTATGGCCACAACCACAACATTTTCACTCAACCTTGTGACCAGCAATGTATAAAGAGAATCCAATAACCCCATGATTAGTTTTGAAGCAAATTTATTTTTATTTACATATAATGCCATTAATTAACCATCTGGAGGTCTGGCCAACAAGAACAAATGAATGGAGGAAGTCTGGGTTAGTCACGCCCAGAGCTTCCCCACCTAAACTATCAAAAACATTGTGCAAACTTCGTGCAACTAAACTAAAAAAAAACAAGGAACTGAAAACTGGACTAGCAGAGCCTCAAAGAATAAAACACAAAAATAAGGAGCAAAAGAAGCTACCTCAGTAACACACTCTAGACCACATCTATAGCGCATTATGAGGGAATAGCACAGTGACTTGAAATGCATTAAATATGCTTCATGACTACACTATATATATAGTCATAAGAAATGACAGATATAATTTATAATGCATTATAACTTCAAGTGTCTTATATGCTCTTGACTAGTCATAAACTACTGGTTGACTGATGGGGTTTCTAATACATTATGACTACATATATTCATCTATAAACACATCTCAACATTCAACTGTAGTAAGAACTCATACTATGCTGTGACAGTCCATGCTGCGTCATAAGTTATCATTATTGGTGCTAAGTAAAGTGTGATGTATTTTCAAGCATTTAAAAGAATCTGTGCTGCATCATAAGTAATTAAAGAAAATGAGATTTGTCTGCTTTAGGAATGAAAACCTAAAAGTACAAAATCTAAATGATGATGACAAAGTACATTTGTCAAGGTTTATTTTCATTGTGGGATAAAAGCAATGAGTTGTGGTGTTTGCAACCTCCGTGGCTGTGGAGTGAAGCCTATGCAGAAGTGCAGTTCGGCCACTTAAGGCTGGCTATAGAAGGAGTCAGTCTCTCTAAGAACCCATATTTAAATGTTCAACTTCACAATGCAAAATGTTTACAGCCTGATACAAAAAACAGTTTTGGTTTATAGGTAATATCCCCATTCATAAAAACTGTACTGAGGCTGAATTTCTATATAACTCACCCGTTCAAATTATATTAAGACTTAAAGTTATGCATAATTAACTTTGCTTTAATGGACAGGTGGTTGTCATTACAGGCGGCTTTTGTGAGCACGCAGGCTTCATTCAGTCTGCCTCAGCTCTGAGTCTAACCATCACAGTTACAAAGATACCACACGGAAACCTCAAGAACTGTTACTGGTCATCTGGGCTGCTTGCATTTTAGTGCTTGCTTGTGTTTCTGTTAATGCTAAGAATTCAGACACATTGATTGTATGGCATTCAGTGACAATGAGAGGTAAAATATAGGTAACCTGGATGTAACTCCAGCTCTGTAGCCGGATCAAATATGATACATCACATGAAGCATAAACCCAGCTCTGCAAGTGCCTTAACAAGAGAGCTGAGAGTGTCTCAATTACATTATACAGTACAAGTTTGTTACTGGTTAACTAATTTATCAAAAACATTTGCCTGGTGAGCAACAGCCACTTGCCTGGTCTCCTAATTGGATTCTCCTTTGTCTGTTCTACTGAGAGCAGATAAGGTGTCATACAAACGACCACTGTTTTAACCTACAGTCACCTGATGGAGAATCTTCTCTTACAGGTGTCACGGTGAGCGCAGTAGTGGATCTGCAGAAGAGAATCATCGGAGGTGAACCATGTGAGCGTCCGTACCATGTCAAACTGAGAGCAGTTGCTGCTCGTGGATCTTACAACTTGTGTGGTGGCTCTCTAATCAGTGACAAGTGGATTTTGACTGCAGCTCACTGTTTTAAGACAGGAAGGTGAGAAAAGATGTACTGCTTAAAATATTGTAACATTTAACACTAAACTAAACTAATACAGAGTATATAAAAAAACTAACCTTTTTTGTGCAATATTCATCTTTAACCTCTTCCCACATCTAGGACTATGTATGCACATTTGAGTGTGGATCCAGCACAAGAAGTGGAAATCACAGCAAAACCGGTGATCTATACAGACGACAACAACAGGTCCCATGATATCATGCTGCTGCAGCTACTTAATTCCACTGACATTCAACCTGTAACTCTTCCTGACAGTCTTGACAGCAAACCTTGTCTTAAGATGTGAGTTTTGTGTGTTTTTCTAATCTTTAAAAGGTGATTTAAGGATGGCTAACAGTTTGTGGCCTTTGGAGTATTGGAATTTCAGGTTTGTTCCAGATTTGTCCAGCATAGCAGCTAAGAAGAAGCTTAACTGAGTTGAGATTTATTTTTGGATAGAGTTACAGCAAATCACCTCAGAGCTTCCATGTGAAGTTTTCCTTGATTTGCATTAAGTTCAAATAAGCAAGATGTTTGATAGAGGACCAGCTGTCACTGAGCATGTTACATCAGTTACATCATCCATTGTAAGTCGGAGAATGATGTATCTCTGCCATTGTACATAGTAAAAAGAAATCACAAATTCCCCTTAAGCCAACATTAATTATTCAAGAATAATTGTAGCATAGCTATAACAGCATGAATGACTGCATCAAATGTTTTATGTTGCTACAGCATAACCACTTGGTTAAAATGAATTCTTCTTATTTTATTTTTCAGAGGTGAAACAATTCAGATTGCAGGTCAAGGTGCTACCAAGGGAGGACCTAATGATGAAAGAAGTGAGATGATTTTTTTTTAATTTAGTAAAGTTAATGGCCTATTTTGATGCAGTTCTTTTAAGTCTGTTAATTGTATTGTAGTTTGTTACAGTACAGACATATACACAGCAAAACAGTTTCTCCTATGTACTAAAATAGTATTGTTCTACTTATAAAGAAACAAACATTTGTTAGAAAGTTTCGTTTTTATTCTGTTGCAGTTCTGCATGAAATAAAATATACAACCAAAAATACTTTATTTTGTAAATAAAATGAAGTTCATAAGTATACAAGAATACAAGTTCATAAGTATTTTGTAGAAACTTTTTGTTGTTGTTTTTTTGTTCTCTAGAACCCGGTGAATCACCTACTCTCCGCTGTGCAGACTTTGAGGTTGTCAGCTGTGAAAACCTCAATAAAACTTTGCAGCAAAAATTCCCAGATATCTACAAAGTCAAGGTGTATCAACACTGGTTCTGTGGCCAAGTAACTGGGAAGGATATATGTTATGTGGGTTGGCATGGTCTTTTATATGTGCTCTCCTGTAAATTGCAACTCTTCATGTTGAAGTTTTTCACCATTTTAAGATAAGTGTTTCAAAGTGTATAAACTCAATATCTTTCTCTCTTACAGGGAGATTCCGGTGGAGGAGTGGTGTACGAAAACAAGATTTACGGTGTTATTTCTTTTCTTGGCAATGCTCAAAATGTTTGTGCAAAAGCAAGTGCTTACATGGACGTCTGCAATGAAAAATATTTTTCATGGATCCGTGAAACTATTTCCCATTCAC
>OX336883.1:15337491-15457359 GCA_946959425.1 Argyrosomus regius
CACTATAGCTAAGTGTTTTTTCTTATACCCAAAGAAACATATTTAGCACTGCACCCAGTAGAAAACTCAGAATTCAGACCAAAAGAGATGAATGGGGAATTCAAACAGAACAGCAGTCTAGTAAAGGTCCAACAATGAGACCATTATAGTGGTCTAAAGTCCAGCTGACAAAATCCATTACTGACCACCCAGGAATATTAATTATTTTGTCAAATAACTTTATCTTAAAAGGCAACAAAGGGAGTTATTGATAAAGCAAATTCAGCACTTCAAAAATTGACATTCTGTCTAATTACAGACACTGAGAGGGATTTTCCCAGACACTCATCTATATGGTTCTTCTTTATTTAATTTACATTATGCACTGCGGTCTCTTATCCACAAACCAGCAGTCCTTCTCCATCCACTGTGTAATAATCTCCACAGTCGTCACCACCCACCCATTCTCTGTAATTAACCTCCTCTGCTTTCACATGTCTGTCCTAACCCTTACCAACATGAATCTGACTGAGCTGAGTGCATCTATGTGACACAGAGCATCTGTAAAACTGCAATTCAACACTGTGATGAACATAATTGTATTGCGCATGCAATGCAATCACACACACACACACACACACACACACACACACACACGCACACATACATGCACAAATTGATACCTCAACTGTACATCAGATCACCAAGCTATCATTAGCCTGCACTGTCAAGCAAAATAAATAAATACATAAACACAAATGCTCATTATAACAAATCAGTGTGTTAAACTGTTTCTTCAGTTAGGTGATACCATTGTCACATTGCTTTGCAGACAGCTCAGCTCAGGTACCCAAAGAAAAACAATAAAATAAAAAGAAGTTTGTATGGCATGCAACTCGTTTGATCATTGTTGCTAGGTAGTTTATGTATTGTTGTGTTTCTGTACTACAATTCCCAGTTTTAGATGCTGCTGTCTTTTTTGTCTGTATATCCATGATGTCCCTGTTCATATTAACTACACAGTCTTCCTTCTGTTTATTCTAAACAAAGTGCTGTTGCTGCTGTTGGAAACATAAAACACATCCATCCCTGTGTCCTAAAGACACCATAAAACAGACTCTGAATCTTTAATCCAGCAAATTATAAAGCATGTAGGAAGGAATTTGTAGCAAGGAATAGCTAACAAAGAGCAGCAAATGGACATTTATGTAAAGAATACACAGATCGTTGCCTCAAATTAGTTTCTACAATGGACTCAACCCACTCTCTTGCTCTCTTTATAGCTTCTGTAATTAACAGATTCATTCAGCAGGTAGCCTCCATTCAGTTAGCCAGACATTATTAAACACAGTGGTGCACTACGATTGTCCTGTAGAGAGAGAAAGAGACAAGACTGAGGCTTTTCAAAGTTAGAGCAGTGAAGAGGAAAGGAGTGTCATGAATAAAGAAAGCGGTAAAGATGGAAAAAGAAGTAGAGAAACCGAGAGACAGAGGACGGAAGAGACCAAAACCCCTTCTGGTCTCTTCCGTCGGAGGGGAACTGTGAATGGGGAGAGAAAAAAGATGCCCTGTCAAATCAGGGTGTACTGACATGGTAAAAACAACAGGGAGCTGACATAAGCACCAGTCTGCTCAAGGGGCAAACAGTGGGGCTTCCACAATAACAGAGAACTGCGCTGAATGAGGTGACTGGTTGAGAGCCTGTTGAATTATTCAGGTCCTTCTTCAACTTTTCAACTGCACTGTTTTAGACTGTGTCCTCTTTTGACTGGGACAGGCACCTGGATGTGTGTGAATGTGTGTGTGTGTGTGTGTGTGTGTGTGTGTTTGCAATGTCATTTACTAAGAAAAAGTCGACCTGGAAGGTTTTTAAAAATATATATATATGGATAAACATTTACAGTACAGCCACCACCTGCCACTAATGAACTGAGCAGCTCCACTGGAACATGCTGAGTGTGAAGTGCCTTGCTCAAGGGCAAATTTACCTTGTTGTTTTTTCCATGAAGCAGGGATATTTATTTGAGCTTCTATCCTTGTGTGAGCAGCCCTGTTTATGTGTATGTCCAATGCCCTGGGCTCCCTCCGGGGGCCATCTCTCCATGCCTTAAGCAGATTGGCTATTCACTGATTCGGTCGTCTCGTAATGACAGCACTGACAAGTCAAACAAATGCTCAGCTGGACTTGCTGAGTCCATTAAAGATAGAGGGAGAAAGAGACAGGGAATTAAAGTGGAACAGGGCAAGAGGGAGAGACGTGAAAGATTGAATTCAAGAGAAGAGAAAAAAAATGAAAATGCTACAGGGCGTGAAGAGAGAGAGAAACAGAAAGAATGGGATAGAGTTCAAGGCATGTTTTAATAAAGGTTTTACTCCAAATTCTGTTCTTTAAGGTTTACACTATATATATATATATATATATATATATAGAAAATGGGTGGGTTCAAACAAAAGGTGCACAATGCACAATGACAATGTTAACAACAGTCCAAAGACATGCATTTAATAGGTTAATTAATGACTCTAAATTGCCCATAGGTGTGAATGTGTGTGTGAATGCGTGTTTGTCTCTATGTGCCCTGCAATGAACTGGTGACTTCCTCTCGCCAAAAAGTCAAAGTCAGCTAGGATAGGCTCCAGCCCCACCGTGACCCTGATGAAGTTTAGCATGCTAGCATGTTAATATTTGCTATATAGCACTACACAAAAGTGCAGCTGTGCCTCAGGGAAAGGTCATTAGTTCTGTATAGTCAGTTAGTTGTTGAGACATTTCACTCAAAACCATGTCAGGGAGCATGAATGTATGCACAAAACTTGGAGCCAATCTATGTATTAGATGTTGATAAAGCTTTGAACTGCTGGTGCCACTAGAAAAAAAGCCACAAGAACACTAAAATCACTGAGCTTCATCCTCTGGGGACCATAAATGTCATGGTTATCCATGCAATAATTTTTAAAACAGTCTGAACCAAAGCGCTGGACTGAATGACCAACATGTGGATTTCGACCACATAAATCTTGATCAGCTGCCACACATAATATATTTCAGCATAAATTTCATTTTAGTTCTTTTGTAAACTGATAGATACAGAAAGAGGAACAGAATATTCTTTTCGGCCTGTGTTGAAAATAATTTTATATAAGTTTCACAGAGAGCAGCACTTTCAACAAAGGTCTATTAAGCAGAAGTATTTCTTGGATAGTTTGCTGTTCAGTAGGCGTATGTGACAGTTATATATAAATAGGCTTTTATAACTTAAATGCATTAGATTAAATGTCTCTATTTGGCCAAAGGGAACAGAAGGACATGGAACAATGACTTAGATTAAACAAAAAATAAGGGTGCACAGATCCAGTTTTTTTCTCTTTTGATACCTTAATTGCAGATATCTTCCAGTACCAAGTTCTAATCCATGTCTAGGGCTTTAATTTCCCGAAATTTACAGTCTGTAAATTGAGATTGAAAATATTCTTATGTGTGGTAACACAATTCCATGGATTGCTGTGGCACTCCAATCACGGGACCTGACATGACTGAATAAATGAATGTACTATTTTTAATGACAATGATGAGACTTGCCATGACCGCTACCCAATCAGCTTGATAAGGTCAGAATCAACACTGATACTGATACCAATCCACCATATCAGATTGGTGCATCCCTACAGAAAACCATCAGAGAACTGTGGTACATTATAATAAAAAAGAAAGTGCTCAGGACAGAATATTCAGACATTAACAACAGACATTAGTTTCACAGACAACATTATCCTGGGTGGAATTAACAATTACAACAGTTACATGAAGGTGGGCTCAAGAGATAAGTTCACAGCAATAAATCGGTTTGTTCCTGTTGGGAGACTAATGTATAATCACAACTCAGGGCTCAAGATTGATGGTGTGGTGTCAGAGCAAATCATGAAAAATCATGCAGGACCATTCATGCTCGATGGTACACAATCTGATTTTGGAAGTGATTATATGCTGCAGATGTCATTTAGATTTTCTCAGCTTTATTGAAGAACGGCTAATGGCACATTTGAAAGATGCAAAAACAATCAAATGGGTGGTAACGTAAAGTCAATTTTATTCTATTCTGAATTTCATGAGCTCTTTATGACAATTGCAAGACATAAATAAACCTTATAACTACAGCATGGCTTGGTGTCAGTCATTAGACTTAACTTTTCCCTTACAATCTGTGTGGATATAATAAAGCCAAATGACAGCTTCCAGTATAATCAACACTCATTAAGTGGGCTTCCCAACCAATGGTAATGTCGAGCATTGATTCTAACCTTTCAAACAATAAAAGCTACCACTTCATCTCCTACTTTTAAGGGTATATTACCAAGAAATGAAGAATATTAAGCAACGCAAATAGTTAGGGTTTAATTTGTCATGGTTTGGACATCTGAGTCCCAATACAATGGGTAGCATTTAAGAATTACAATTGAAAGCTCTTCACATCTCTCCAAAAAATGTCTCTAACACACAGGATAATAGATCATGCTGTCAACCGTTTTCTTTGATAGAAAGTACCTCCAATGAAAACACTGAGGTCTGCACATTGTCCACAATAACAGGACCATTGCTGTTGAGTTTGTTTAAATATTTTCCAATGCTGTGAGCATCTCCGCCATGGTATTAGGGTGGAGACAGAAATCTCAGATACAGATCAAAACCAAAACTAACTGTATGACTAGATAACAACTGAAGAAAACACATTTCGTCCATCTGTAAATTAGATAAACTATCCCTTTAAATAATCACTTAGGTCATGTGAAGTTGTTTAAATATGAAAATGTACAAATATTGTCCCTGACAATGTTCATCAGTGCTTGACATATTTTTGCAATAGTGTGTCTGGTGGTTCTAAAACAATGGTGAAAATCATGCAGTACTCTGTGGTGGTACACAATGTGACAATTTGTGAAAGATTATGTGCTGCAGATGTCATTCAGCGTTTCCTGAGCTTTGTTCAAGAAAGGCTGATGACATATTCATTAAAATGAGCTGAGAAGATGAAAATGGTGTTGCAAACTCACACACTTTGGGGACTTGTGAATTTTATGAATACATATATACATATTGTACAAATCCGGAAGTACATACATCAGGTGTTATGTTATGTTATGTTATGTTATGTTATGTTATGTTATGTTATGTTATGTTATGTTATGTATCTGTTGGCGTGTGTGTGTGTGTGTGTGTGTGTGTGTGTGTGTGTGTGTGTGTGTAAAGTATCATCAGTGTGGTTCGCAGTGTGTCCTCCATTACTCTAGATGTGAGGGTCTGACAGTACCAGACCACTAGGATCTATGGCTGGTAAAAATAGACTGAAGCAGCTGTAGCGCTCTGTAGGCTGGTACTAATACAGTCTGTCTGAAGTCACACTTTCTGCCTGCAGTGCTGAGGGACATAGAAAGCCATGTCCATAAATCACCCTTTTACTTCCTGGGTTAAAGGATCCACAGATACAAGAGAGCTGTTAGGTGGAGTGTAAATATACACAACCTAGTTAGTGTGAGTGATGCGTCACTGTCACTGACCGGGAGAACTGGGAGGTGAGCAGTATGTTATGGCTCCAATTTGTAAAGTTTGCTTTAAGCGGCATGTTTTCTAAAAATGTCATGTCACTAAAATATAATCTCAGAAAGTTAGCAAAAACCAGTTACCCGAGCATATATTTAATATATTTGAATTGCATACACATTTGGCTTAATAAACACATGAGAAATAACCTCTGCTCTTAATTTGGAAGCCTGATTAATCTCAGGAGAGGAAAATAAAATTAATTATTTGCTGCTTAAAATGAATAATTTGCATCCTCGGATTGTTTAATTTTCTCCCTTCATGTAATAATTTGTGTCCTCTAATTACATAAATTATGCCCGCACATTACTTGATCCATTGCCTGAAAGTGATATTAATAAATTAGGGGTTAGAGGTTGGAAATGAAGTTAAAGGTTATTGTGGCTGCTCTAGTAAGCTAGAGAGGAACAGCCAGAGCAATAGAGGCAGCTGTGTTTTAGTGTTAAAGTGCAGACAGACATTTTATTATATTATTTCAGATTGATGTTTCAGCACTCATTGTTTACCCTTTGCTGGTGGTATGGCATGGTTGTCTCTGTCCATGCATTTGTGTCTTTGTCTGTGACCAACATCATGTACTTTATATCCACTAATGCAACACTTACATAGCAACAGTGACTGTAGCAACACAATAAGGCCACTCCGTTTCAGTGATGAATTAGTCATGCTGATGTTGCACATTTATACTCCCAAGTGAATGAAACCAGTGACACTTGGTAACCCTATAACCCCAAGCTACCCTGCAAGCAGTAGACTACTTCAAGTCACCTATACTGCCATCTATTACAAGTGTAAACTACATCAACAGTAACATAGCAAAGATAGGGCCAAGACATGTCATCTGAACAAGTCAATGTTTAAAATGAACATTAAGTCCACAGACCTTCATGGAGGTATCCAATGACAATCACTTCAGTGAGTAAAAAAAAAAATGTTTCGATGCACACACTGCATCAAAACAAAAATAAATAAATAAATGATTGAAACATGGCATGATAATGATTCACTTGCGTGATCTATTGATTGTTTATCATTTTAATATGGTGCAAATGCATTCCAGTTTTTGGGTCATTACACACGTTTAACACATGCCATACAATTTCGTATGTTAATCGCAAGAATGAACAACATTAATTAGGAAACATGAGGCTTGTAAATGACATGACAATCTTTATTTGTTTCTTTCTCAGCTATGAAAGAAAAAAAACCCAACTCCTTTTAAATAACCTTTTAAGAATTGTACACTGAAATTATCACTGCATTTTTTTGTTTATAGTTCATTATAAACATTTTGGTAGTCTCATAATGTAATTCGAGGTATTACTTAATCACTGCATTGGAGAAACAAACAATCAAAGCTTAAGTATTCAGCACAGCTCACAAAATATTTGCTGAAATGAGGCCAAATTAAAATGCATTACCATTTTAGCATTTCAAATTAATTATGCAAATGCATTTTTGGTCTAAGATATAATTTGAACTGTTAATTCTACTGAGAACATCATTTCCAATGGCCTGTTTGCCGTTTGTTTTCTCGCCAGTGATGTAAAAAGGCAACATTTTGAAAAATACATCTAATTATTTATTTATAGTTGATTAAGAAGTTTTGTCTGAAGATAAACTGGGTCCATAAGTAGACATAATGAACAGTATAGTCAGCTGCTAACTGCTATAAAATAAAGAAACAAGGCTACAATAAGACATCCACTAAGTTAAAAAGAAAAAAAAAGGTCAGGAAGACAGATTATTAACTTTGGCAAGAAAACAGTGTCTAAGACTAAGAGGCTTCAAGATGCTGACTGTACTTCAACACAGCAGTGCTTTGAAATAACTGCTAATGTCAGGATACTAATATTATAATATACTAATATGTTCACAATGACCATGCTAACAAGCTAATGTTTGGCAGGTATATTGTTTACCACGTTTACCATCGCTTTTGGCATACTCACATTTACTAATTAGCAAAAGCTGCATACACAAAGTGAAGCTGTTGGAAATGTAATTAATTTTACCAGTATTTACTCACAAACCAAGGATCTGTACATAAATAAATAAATAAATAAATAATAAATAAACTCAAACTAGGATTTTACCTTTGGGCACTATGGATATCTGAACCAAATTTCATGGCAATCAGTCCAGCAGTTGTTGAGATATTTTAATCCAAAGTGGTGGACCAACAGACAGCAAAAAATAAATAAATAAATAAAACATCAGAAGATTCTTTGAGATACATGAAAACTACCTGACCTCACCTGTGATGGAAACATAAGTAATTACTGGCTTCTTGTTCTTCTTTCATTTTAAAATATCATCCCTTCAGTGTGTTAACTCAACAAGCAGGCCATCCTCAGCTATAACAAATGGCAGCTCGTCACATCAGTGAGTCACCATCCCCGTCAGGGCTCCTTAATGGCTTGGATTGAATCCCTAACACACATACAGACACACACACGTACACACACACAGCAGTGACATCAATAGCTTTTGATTCCAAATCAGTCACACAGAACAAAAGGGGATGCCGTTCACACCTTACAGCCACAGCTTTCAGACTAATGAATCAGCAGCTGCTGAATATCGGCAGAATATTGACAGAAGGACATGCAAACACAATGTGATGATGAGAAATATGCTTGATGAGGAAGGTCAGAGGGCAAAGCAGGAGGTGTGGAAGGTCAGGGTATGGGGGATCACAAGCGATGGTGGTGAGGTAAAGACTGAGAGTAGGAGAAGAGAGGAATGAAATAAAAGGGGGTGGGATTGTGCATGAGAGAGAGAAAGAGAGAGAGAGAGAGAGAGGTGGGGGTGTGAGATGATGGATGTGAAGAGAGGGGAGGGTGCGTGGGGTGATATGACAGATACCTCGTGAGTAACGGCAGGCTTGGGGCAAAATAACTCCTCGCTACAATTACACAGGGGGGCTCTGACTGTGGATTGTGTGTGTGTGTGTGTGTGTGTGTGTGTGTGTGTTTGTGTGTGTGTGTGTGTGTGTGTGTGTGTGTGTGTGTGAGTGAGGTTACATTACAGTAGCAGTAGCATATACAGTGCATGCGTGCATGTACATTCTGTACATTACTGTACATGTACATTGAGAGCGAGCGAGGTGTAACCGGAGTCAAACTCCTTGTGTGTGCACATATACTAATTATGTAGAGTATGTGTGGGGGTCCTATGTGTGTAAGATGTGTATCAGTGCAAGGAACCACGCAGAGGGAAGAAGCACCAGCCAACAGAGGTAGAAGAAAGGATGACAATCACACTCCTGAGAGACACACGGTAAGTGTGAGGAAGAAGAAGATGAAGAGGGCAAGGGGGGTGGCTAAAATAACTGCGAAGAGATAAAGAGGTGTCCCAAGGTGAGTTATAAAGAGAAAAACCAACAAGAACGAAAAAAAAAAGGCAAACACAATGCAGCTGAGCTGACAGATAACGATGTATTGACACAAGTGGCCTGCAGGTGAGATTCTTTGCACCTTGGCTACAGCGACTAATCCTTCAACATACTCGGACACATAGGGTCATCATACTACATCACTGGACTAAAGAGAGGGAGGAAAGCAAGGGAGGGAGGAAGAAAGGGGATTAGATAGTTGGCCCAATGTGTGCACAAAGAAGGAGAAAAAGGCTAGAGTGAAAGGAATACAGTCATACTAACTAGACTGAATGAAGGAAGGTGTTAAGCCTGCATGCCAAAAAGAAGAAAAAAAATTAAGGTGAAAGAAGCGAACACAAATTATTTAACATGTATTAAATTGGACTGCATGTCATATTTTATATTTGACATATGAAGTTTACGGCTGCCTGTACGTATCCTGATAGCACCCAGATCAGAAAAAAAAGTTTTCAATCAGCTTGATTGACTGATGTCTGATTGTCTGTGTTAGAGCATGTCTAGCAGTGGACTGGAAGTAAACAAATCATGCCCGAATGTCTTCTTCACTTCTAAACACACAAGCAAAGAGGCTGCTTGTTTACTGGCAAGAATTGTGTTGATAAGAAACTTTTCAACAGCTAACATAACTTTGTGCCAGGCAGCACTTCATTTTTGTTTATCGGTAACCCTTGAGGCAAGGGTCATATAAAAAGAGGAATCTCAAAAACTGCTATTACAGTGTGCTCCTCCACAGACACACAGAAAGGGAAATAGTCCACACGGAACTGCATCACTTCTTTTTTTTTTTTTTTTTTGATCAAATCACTGCATAGCTTCAAGGAGAATTTTACTATTTTGTGCAGAAAGTTGCAAATGTTTAACTTTGACTCTTTCTTATGTCACTGATCAATCCTGCACCACTTGCTATCCAACAATACTATGAAAGCAGTGTAAACCACTAGTGAACTAGTAGTGTACAAAAAAGAGAAAAAAATAAATTGTTGACTGGCACTCAGGCACCATGAAACGAAGTCAGAGTGGAGAGAACCGTAGAAAAGATGTGGGTGAATATTCACAAGATGAAAAAAGGAAAAGAAGGAAGCGAGCAAGGAAGGCGAGATGGGGAGGACAGTTGGTAGGAGTACAAGGAAAGTCAGCAAGAGAACTTTGTTAGGAAGCAAGAAAACTGGGGGGAAAAAGGGAGGCCAGGAAGCCAGACAAGTGAGCAAATGGGGAGGGAATGAAGGAATATAGGGTGAGAAAGAATCAGCAAGAAGTAAGGCAGGAGGAAGCCAGGTGATTGGGAAGTTGATTAGTAAGGAAGAAGACAGGAAGCTAGACCATCATTACAGAGGAGAAGATGGCAGACTGAACCATCATCATATTCAACATGAAGACATCTCCTCTGCTTGCTCTTTCTACTGCTCCTGAATGGGCAGGATGAATGATTGTTGTGGGGCTGTCAATCGACTATGCAGTGCAGGAAAGTGTGTTTGTCAGTTCAGAGAGAATGTGTACAGCTCTGTACAGAGTTTATTAAAAAACACCCTGTTTGATATGAGGATTAGGATTCATGCTCTATACACACTTAAATAGGCTACAGAGTACTCAGGCGTGAAGTAAAGAAAGCATTGCAGATAAATGCACACAGCACTGCACATGAACACAAACCCACTCGCATTCATTGGCTCTATCCTTTTATATTAGACTCTGTCAAGAATTTTAGCCCCACAGCCGAGGTAGGCAACATGCAAACATGTTTTCATGTGTAAACTAAGCACACAAATACACAGAGCATTAAAATTGTGTAACATGCTGGTTTTATGTAAGTGTGGAGCACACCCACTCCCTGGGAGTTGACAGTTTGCAGAGCACTGAGGTAAAGAGGAGGGAGAAACAGAGAGAAAGAGATGAAGGGAAACCATGACAGAGGGAGGCATAAAAAGTGGGAAGATTGAGAAATGTAGTCAGCAAAACAAATTCATCAAGACCTTCCACTTGTTCACAACCAGCTTGGAAGAATCGATGACTGCATTGTTCTGAAACTTTTAGTTCATTAGTCAATTAGCTGATATAAAATTCAGAAGCGGAACATTTGCCAGTTGTTTGCTGCATGTCATCAATATTTTGTGTTTTCCAAGCTGCTATTGAGACATTCAAAGCAACTTCAGCTTCTGTAATGTAAAGAATAGAACAGGCAGGCGGTTTCATTACTAAAAAGTGGCTGTGACTGCAAGCATGGAGTGTCTGGAGAGCCACAGCAGTTCAAAACTTAAATGGCTATAGAGAACTGCTCATGTCCAACCATCCCTAACCAGCATTGTCCAAAAGATCAGTGGGGTTTTATGTGAGATGATCACAGTTGATGGGTCACAACAAATCCCATTTAATTATCAAAATTCAACAGAAGAAAAAGGGATTTTGACAAACAAAACTTTTTTTTAACATATTTGATTAATCTTAAGGGTGGTTTCACACCTAATCCATTTGGTCTGGTTCAAACAAACTGGTGCAACGTCTGTTTGGTTTAGGTGGACGTAAAAGCTGTCAATTCAACTGGACCAAACAACAGAACAATGCTGCATTGGGGTGGGTCTTGGTCCATTTCCAATCAAACTAGACTGAGCCAGGATTGTTCAAACCTGTAGTTAGTGTGCTATGGTGGATATCAGTGGATGACTTGGTAAACTTGCGTTTTCCTTGTTCTTTTCACATAGAAAAGATTCCCAGTGAAACAAAATGCATCTCTGAAAGCCACGTGAGAACAACACTCATTGGTTAGATGTGTCTGGGGCAGGAGCAAGAAGGCAAGCATAAGTAGAAGGATCCTCCAAATATCAAGAAGGTAATCTAAAAAGGCAATGTTTACCAACATCATCGCTATTCAAGGTCAGACCTTGATTCATTCCCCAAGTAGCTGCTAGCAACTGATTTTTGCTTTTTGTGATTTTTGATTACAAACGCTGTGTTCAGATTTGTCCAAGTAATTCGTACTGGACTGGATTCTGATTTAACCAGACCAAACAATACAAATTTGAAACCTCAAAATAAAATTGAAAATAATTATTGTTTGCAGGTGTAAATTAGTCTACTGTTATGTGTATATTCATACTATCCTGTTCTTTGTAACTAGGTGCTGAATTGTATAGCCTCAAAGCAGGAAGGTTCCTTTTTTGTGGAGATTGCATGTTTTCCTTGTGTTCATAGAGGTTTCCTGGGATGCCTGTGCATTGATTTCCGTTCATTATCTGGAGACTTTAAATTGCCTTAAGGCTTGTGCATGAGTGTTTGTCTGCGTACGTGTTAGCCGTGTTAAGAGTTCTTCCCTGCCTTCCTCCCATCACAGCACGGGAAACTGAATGAATGAATGTACTACACTCTGATCCGTCTAACACCAACAGCCATATTCAAATGCTCCCTTCCGTTTGATGGAGCAGAAAATGTGAGCCGATTGCATCATCCATTTTCCACCAAGCAGGGTGTTGCATTTCCTCCCATCTGCTCCCAGTGAAATATGTGATGTTCCACCATCTATCACCACAGATTCTCATTTAGCCGGGAAGCTCCTGCTCAAGCTGTGTGACAATGTGCCCAGAAAAGACGTCTAAGGTACCACAACATGTGTAAACAATTACAAAACATGCTCAGTGTCTGAGACTATCTCCCTTACTGAGTGGAAATTCAGAAGGAACATTTCAGATTTTAGCTAGGACTTTGTGTCTTCGCTTCCAGGCATATACTGTATTTCACAAGAGGGTTCAGAGAAGCAGGAGGGCGAAGCATCCCTGGATTAGATTCAGCATCTTACTCACAGAAACCTCAACACATTTGTTTTTGAGGGGTATTAAACTTTTGATCTTCCAGTTACAAAGAAAGATTTCTCTCACTTCTACAGTATGTTTCTAGACTTTGTTTTTAATAGAACTTGTTCTGGTTTCTGATCAAAGTTAATGATTGACCTTTGGTTTCCCTTGAAGCTGTGTCCTATGAGTTTTACAAGAACTTGAGTGTCCAAGTATTCCAAGTATTTAAATTTCACATTAGCTGTTTTGATTGACACTTTTAGGCCACATTCAAACTGACAGTAGCCCTGCGTGTAAAAAAATAGCCACATTTGAATGGAGCCAGTCCATCAGTGCAGCAGGGGTACCAACACAGGGACATCTGAAAAAGCAATTCTGGGTCGTCACTGCATGCTACTACCATTAAAACCACCAGCTCGCCATCATTTCAAGGAACTAATTCATGCAACCTACCTTTGTTTAAAAGGTCAGAGCCTTGTTCACCGCAAACATGCATGCAATGACGATATAAAATGGATGACTTCTTAAAATGTATTTGTGTTTTCTTTAGATGTCATACAGAATTTCTGTTACACAGCAGGACACAAAGCCAGGACCAATCTGTTGCCGTCACTTTACCTTTCAATCTCGCAAGATTGTGTTGATGTGAATTCATGAATACTGGCAAACGATGTAGCACAACCCACACACATGGTAAAGACAGAGTGACAAAGGGACATGTTTACAGGGTTATAAAGAGGAATGGCATTAAGAAGTGAAAAAAACATCTGTGATACTGTAGATGCATGTGTTTGTCTGGCTATGTCTCAATTAGAATTGCTTCTTTTCTTCTGCTTTCAATAACTGCCTACAATTTTTTTTTATAGTCTCTCTTTTGAAGCCTGCCCAATGTTTAGGGCACCAAAGCAAGCAGAACATTATATATATATACATACTTTTTGTTTGTTTGTTTGTTTGTTTTTCCAAGTCCCTCAAAACCTGGGTTGTGGATCAAACAAGACATATGAGGACATGAACTTGGGGCTTTGGGAAGCAATGATCAAAATTTTGCATCGTTTTCTGACTGATTTTATGGGCCAAACAACAAATAATTCATTGAGAAAATGATTGACAGATTGATTCATTAATAATGAAAATAGTGGATTTCAACAACACAACCTGGTGTGGCCAAAGACACAAAGGTGACAAAGCCACAGAAGCAAGATTAAAGGCCCTACCTTTGACAGAAGACACAACTTCTGACCAATCCATTAACAGCTCCCTCTCTTCAATTACGCTGGTGGCCATAACTTAAGACAAGCTAACGATCCTTTACTAACTGTCAAAAAGCTCTGTAAAGCCAAAGAAAGCTGCAGACTCAGGTGATACTTCTCTGTAGTTTCATCACAACAACCAACCCCTTCCAAATTGTCACATTGCTTTCACATTGCCGTTTGATACATTTTATGATAAAATATTGATTATAACCACTTTAAAGATTGTTATCAAGTCAGAGTAGCAAGCCATTATTGTCAATGTGTGTTATATTTACAGTTACCAGGAGACACGTGCACACTCTCACCGTACACATCTGTCATCCCTCTTTGTCTCAAGGGAATCTTGATGGGAGCCTGATTTTCTCTGGCACTTCAGAAGCCCTTCTTACTGAACAGCCGTCCACTTGAAGAGTGATAGCTGCAATATCTCTTTCCTCGCCTCTAGTAGCACATATGTTCAAGTTTCAACTATGTGATTTTCCTTTTTTTCTTGACATCAATAAAAACTGAAATGATTTAGATTTACAGTCGCTTTGTGTTAGCTCAACTGCAGAGGGTAATTCCCAATGGTTTTCCATTACCTTTTGTGTGGTGCCGCTTTCAGATCACATTGCACATAGCTCTACTGTAGGTTTACTCTCAAGAATGTCAAAATAAACATTTCCTTTGGGCACAAGACTTTTGTTTAATAATTTAATGTTGTTAAATGTAAATGGTCTAAAATGTGCAGAGCACATCGATTCTCCCGGCACCTTTTTGACTTAATGATCCAATTGTCCTCAACGTTACAATTCTAAACAGTGTTAATCTCATTATTCAACTCTTTTGTTTTCATGACAAAGATGAGCTAAAAGTAGATCTTTGATAATAAAACCTGTGATGAGAGGTTTGTTTTTGGTGAGGAGTCTGAACTAAAATGTAAGTGGTGGGCTGCCAGACATTCAAAGAATGCATATTTACCCCCAGAAAACAAGAGAAAAGGTATAGTGATGTGCAGGTCTGGGTTTTGTGGAGAGCCAATCTGCACTATTGGAACAGCAAAAATATCCATTAAGTAACGACCCGAACCCAACCTGACAATTGTCAGCACTATGCAGCACTCTCCAAGGGGCAGGTCCTGCTGTTGTTTGGAGCAGCTCGAGGCTGTCCAGAGTGCTGTCTTTTCTTTTCAACCCCGGCCACAGTAACGGAAAGATCTAGGCAATGAATTGTTCCTGACGTGTTCTGTTGAATAGCAGCAAAAAAAGTAACACATCATTAAAGACATGTCTCTCTCTCTCTCTCTCTCTCTCTCTCTCTCTCTCTCTCTCTCTAAAATGTAACTACTTGACAGACAAAATCTAAAATAGCTGCCAAAATTAACTTGGGAAAAAAAAAACTAGAACACTAAAAGAAAGTGTTGTACTGAGTTTAAACATTCAAAATAATATATACTGTACTTTACTGTACAGTAAAGTCCAGTAAATATTTTACAATAAATGAGTAAAACTGTACTTTTTTACTCATTTATTGTTTACAGTCATTTTCTTTTTAAACTCAGCCAATCAGCTCTTGCTTGTTCCTCCAAAACGATGATGGAAATCATCTTTCTGCTGATTTTATATGGCTGTTTATTGTTGTAATAAATAATAAAAAAAAAACACGCTGGCAATGTTTAGTCATGTTGGACTGCACTGCCAATAAAACATTGTTGAATTTGCCAGAGAATGACAGGGATAAGAGAGAAGGTAGATGTGAAGGGTACGAACAGATGGAGATTACTCAGGCTGAGCAAGAAATTAAAACAAAGAAACCAACAATCAAAGTAAAAAAAATAAATAAAAAAAGGTGGTTGAATTTCATTCAAATGAAAAAATAAAAATAAACTGGGTACATCTGGTTACATGACACGTTCTGCTCCAAAGCATTTGCATGACCCTTACTTCCCTTATTTTGTGAAATAATAAAATGTCTCACACCAAGGCTCTTTGACTACAATGACATTCACTTGTTGTTCCATTTAGTGAGTGTCAGCGATCGCAGCAGGTGAGTCAACTATTTGATTGACGATTGTAATGAGAAGAATACAAATTACATTTTATTGTGAAAGAGAAACCACGGTGGCTACAACAATGCGAAAAGCCCTATAGCCTTGTAAGAGGCGATCTGAGATGCTGCTGCGGTCATCAAGTCTGTGACTTTTTGGTTGCAACTAGGAATATCTCAGAACGATATGTAAGATCTGTATTTGTGCAAGTTTTACAAATGTTCAATATCGAATTGGTTGTCTAAAGCCTGATGCAGTCTGATTCTGTTGTTTATTGGAACTTAACCAGCTTTTCTGCTACTTTACAACAGTATATCTGAATAACAGACTCGCTTCGTCTCTCTTAGAGTATCGTTTTACAATGACCAGGCCTCTACATGTAAATTGCTGCTGTTGGTTGAAAAACCGCATTTTAACATCTATATTTGGTTGATGAAAAGTGCTGTAGATGAAAATACACTGTCCACATCCTGACAAACTGTGCTGACACAACAGTCCTAGACTAACAGCAATTTCTCCAAGGATATAAATCTAAATGTGTAAGATGAAGGGACAAGTATTGGAAAAAGCATATAAGAGTCAAAATCTGGTTACACTGATGCGCAACCTCAAATCTGGACCAATCTCTGTGTCTGTAACGTTTTTGTAAAGGTTTTGGACCACTATAAACACATGACATTATAGAAATGTAAAATGAATAACCACTACTACATGTCACAAATGAAAAATGTGCATGAGCTGTCGAGACCGGTCTCAAGATCACTTTTGGAAGGTCTCAGTTTCGTCTCAGAATTGAACTTTATCTTGTCAAGATCTTGGACAAAGAGGACTCAGGATATTATTTCAAGATTAGACAAGATCAAAACTGTGGAGATATTACTAGTGTTTCCTATTATTAACTTCATAATGTCTAGTTTGTCCTGCCATGGTTTCATAATTGGCTGAAAATACTTTCACACTTCAGGTGGAACGCTAGTTTCACTTTTACTTTACGGTGGACCGAAGTTGGCGCACCACTGAGGAGAGTAAAACAAATGACAGTGAAAGCGGCTGATAAACAGGAGAGGTCAGGTCGATGTTTAACCACAAGACCACGAGCTGAAAAGCTCTTTCAACAAATCAAACTCAGTATTTTATAGTGAGTAGCATTTTAAAAAATAATGTTAACTGGTTCAGTTTTGGGACTATGAACTAGAAATAAAAAAAAATACACCCTCCTCTCTTGTTACTCCGTCCTTCTGTGGGAAATGCTTTACGTTGTTAAACTCCAGTTGCTCCTAATAACCAGCTGTAGGCTGCTCTCGTTCAAGTTTTCTCTAAGAGAGAGAGCTGCACATGTTGCCTGCTGAGAAATAAACTGTTGTCAATTCAGGATACCTTATCATTTCCTAATAAATAAATAAAATAAAGAGTAGTTAAATGAATAATGCTACACAATAAATAGCAGGATTCAAATAGACCCTGTGATCAGTGATCAGTATTGTCCAATACAGCTGCCAGCGATAAGTGATCGCCACCTCTTATTAACCATCAAGAATTCAGCCAAGCCATTGTAAACAAAGTATTTTATATATGAAAATGTATGTAAAGAAATCTGGTCCATGTCATAACCATTTATACCTTTACAATCAGTGGATTTATGATGAAAGTGCACTATATTGATGCATTTAACTTTAAAATGTGCAACATTTTCTTTGGGGCAGCAGCCCCTAGACACCACTAGTAGGTCTGAAGTCCATCCACTGCAGTCTCACAAAATCCTCACAAATTAAACTAATAACTTAAATAATAACTAACTAATGTTTGCTACTGTGAACCGCTGTCAGCCATCGCTGCCCTTCTTCACACGCACTCCTAGAAAGTGATTGTATCAGACGTCTGTAATATTATAATAATATTCTGTAATAAGATTTGACTCCCTGAATCACAAAGAGTTCATCTGTAAAACAGCGTCCAAAAGAAAACACACAACAGTATATACAATACACTTACTGAGAAGGGTGGGAGGCATGGGCCTCACCTAAAGAGATTTGGCAAATATTAGCTACATGTTAGGTACCTAAGTAGGCTATGTACACTCTGGTCTTAGGCTTTACTAGGTTTCGCCCTGCCTTGGTCTCAGTTTAGGTGGTCTTACAACACATTTATTGTTCCAGTGTTTGTTTTATACTTCTTCCTCTTCCACTGCTATGTGTTATACTTTTTTTTTTAGCCATGCATCCCTGTTTAACCACTGTGTAAATGACTCAAACTAAATCCATTATAACTGAAAGAAAGGAGCAGCAAAAGAAACAAAATAAGTATAGCTTTAGCTTAATCTATTCCAATTAAACTGTAGATATATATTTTACAATGATGATGACAACCATTTAACCTTTTGACAGATCTGATGTCACTGATGAGCCATCAGCAGGCGAGTCCCTGCGCTGGATGATATTGGATCATATCTGACATTCAAACGCCTCTGCAAGAGTTAGTTGCAACTGTCTGTGGGAGTAGAACTACACAGGAGCCATTGATTACCTTGTGGGTGTGATAACAACCATATTTTGCTTCACAGAAAAAAAAAACATGTAATAGGTCTTTACTGCTACACTGATGCATCTCAGCAGTCTACCACTGATGTAAAAATTTGGTCACAAATCAGCAACAAAAAACTGAACAATAAGAAATAAACACAGCAGAATGAACGCTTGTTCATTTGGCCAGCTTAATTCACGTGTCTTTTATCAGACTATTAAAACGAGAAATTCTAAATATTTGATATAATTTGCCATGTTATGGCAATGCACACGTTTTGTCACATTTATGCCTGGTTTATCCCTTTGCAATTAAGACAAGAGCAGCAGAAGCCTTTGGTGTGCTGCGATCATTATTTTTGTGAACTTCACCAATTTTATCCAACAAAGCAAGAATAAGTGAGCATTTGTCAGCATATTCCGGTGTCAGCACCAAGGATGCTTTGCATACCGCATCTAATTAGCCACACACCATTCCACATATCCATATGTCAGTGGTTTAGAAATTAATGAAATTGTGCATTATTAAGTGGTTTACAGTCAAATACATTTTTATAATTTAAAAGTACTGGATGTGGACATCAGAAATACATATTTGCACCACTGTGGCTGGCAACTGTGACAACGGGCAAAAAAAACAGATACAGTTCTGCCATTTTTGACGTCTTTCTATATAAATACTATAAATACTCAACTTAATGAGCCATGCCAGTTGCTTGCTGTATTTAGAACAACATTTTGTTGTAATGCTCCATTCATCTTGCAGCTAGTTAGCCCTGGTGGTTAACCATTTTGCAAATGAGGCTTAACATTCTGCATCATTATTGTTAAAGACAAAAGAAGCATGCCAGACTTGAGCTACAGTTTGACAATTAAGAAAATTACAAACAGAAACCTTATGTTCTGTGTTGAATTATAATAGTTGTATACCCCACAGGAGACTCTATACCTAGTTTACATTGTCTCCAGTTATTCTACAGCATATGAATGCTACTAATTTGTTTTGCCAATTACAAGCACAGGACTTTGACAGTCAACACTGGGGGTTAATCTCTTGAGTCCCATCTGTTGTTAGGTTTAAGCTACTATAACACTTGGTTAAGGATTAGGATTGCAGTTTTGGTTATATATAAACGAATGTCATGTTGACTTTTTTTGATATTTAACTCTCGTAGCCTATGTAGTCTGATTGAAATAACACCAGTAGTATATTTGACAAATTTGAATAAAAAAAGATGAAATATGAATATAGAGGGATAATTCCCAGTATGAAATTAACCCATGGAAAGATTCATTGCTTTGATTCATCTTATTACTCTTCTACTACTACCGCTACTAGTATTTTTGTCATCTGCATTTCGTCATCCCTCAAGCTTTAATTAACACAACAAAGGGCTCCATGTCCCCCGATGACAGCACTCAGAGGAGAAATTCCTTCTCAGCTAAGTCAATGAAGCCATGCAATGGGCAGTACACATAAAAGGCACATCAAAGATGATGTTTAAATTCTCATGGAGGCATGAAGAAAAGGTAGAAAATATTGAACACTGGCAAACATATTCTTAGAGACTGCATAAAGTTTCATAGATCAGTTACACTGAAATCTGTTGATATTGGTTCTAGGGAATGTAACACATAAGTTGTATTATTTTTTGCAGTTTTGTTTTATTTGATATATATTTATTTATTTCAGTTTGTGGACATCAATAAAAAGAAAAACTACAGACACATTTTTTGATGTTTTACTATAAAAAGATGAATATCCAGGTATCACAAATGTTGGGTTTTTTAAGATAACATAATAACAAAATAACATATAGAGACATATCTTACTGGTTAAAAAGCATATTACGCTTCACCAATACCAACAATTCCCCTGGCTCCCTCCATAGATTCAAGTGAAATTGTTTTAATGACAACAATGAGAGAAACTAAAATGACTGTGACAAAAATGGTAACAAAAATACAGTCGCAAACAGCAACAATTATAGCAGAAAGAAAGAAAAGCAGGCTAGCATCGCTAATTATGATCCTCCACACTGTCCAGCTTTGAATAGGCTAAAGAACAGAGGGAAAATCACCTCCTCCTTCAGGCCAAAGCCATTATAACAGCTGGATCAAATGAGCCAGAACCAGCCAAACTCTTTAACCAATGGGGACCTAGATCTGCTGTGTGTCTATATGTGCATCCCTCTGGCCTGGCTGCTGAACTCCCCATGGCCAATTTCCTTGTAATGTTCCCTCTTCCAACCACTGCTTATTAGGCCAGCTGCCAGCCATTATAACTGCACTCAGGGGGACAAAAAAGCAACAAGAACATTGCCTTACAAAACTAGTGCACTGGCCAGAGCACAGAGAGGTACACGAGAAGGAGTTTAGCTGATAGAAATTTTCCAGAAGGGGGATTTGATTTGATGGCCAGCACTCCCTGGTGAGGTTAAGTTAGAGAACAGAGGCTTGAAGACAGAAAGCAGTGGAATTTGAATCTGCCCTCACTCAAACATGTGCGTGCGTGTTTTAGATGATATGTGGGGATGGGTGTGTGCATACCGCATACATGAGGACATCCAAGCGTGAGTAAAACCAAAGCACAAAGACAGCAGTTGAATCTATCCTTAGTGTTGTGTGCGTACATCATGGATGTGTGTGTGTGCATGATGGATCATAGAGAGAGACCTCAAAGAGGTCAAGGGGGTCAACCTCCTCCATCTGGAGTGTGACATCCTCCCTCATTCCCGTCCCCCTCCTCTTCATTTTGCTCTGTGCTACCATTCATCCAAATCACAGTCTTTCTCACTCACTCACAACACAGAAGCAGCTTACTCTCTTATGTCTTTGCTCTCCAACCGCCTGGCAGCCAGAGCACCTAGGGACTAAAGTGACTGTTGGCAGTTTTTAAAGCGACTTTCCTCTCAGGAAGCTTGATATTTGCTTAACTGTACCACAATGCTGTCATTTTACTCTAACAGCCCGACAGTTTGGCTTATTAGGGAGCCACGCAAGGCAAATCAAACAAAACACAAGTGATGTTTTCGCACAGCTTTCTTCTGCAAGTCTTCTTTAGGTCAACAGGCTCCTTCTTTGACTACAGCCACTCAAAACGTCTTCAGAAGGTTCACAGGACTTCCGTATAGGACATTCTTTACATTTTACATGTTAAAGTCAAGCGACATCACACAAGAGTTTTGAGAAATGCTACAAAACAGGGGCATGGAGTCTGAAGAGGACTTTACCAGGGTCACAATCAAGTTGCACCTTGGTCTTAAAAGTTAAAAACAATGGCAATGATGGCAACAGTGACACCAGAGAAAAGACTAAGACATGATTTGCTAAACCTTTGCAGATGCATGAAGCCACCACACAGATGTAACCAGAGCTCCTCACACCACCAATTATCAGTCAGAACCTGAGTCACTCTCTGGTCTCCAGGGCCACTGTGGGAAGGCCACACAGCTTACCAAAAATAACAGCCTCAACAAACACGCTGTACCGTGTTCCCTGCTCTTTTCTTCTCATTTTTTCCATTTCATTTGTATTTTTGCTTCGTCCACTTGGGAAATGTGAGGATACACTTGTTTGACTTGCAGTGTATCCATACTTAATAAAGATGTAATAAATAACAGAACAGCGAGATAACCAATATAATACCTGATATATTTATTAGGCTGGAATGAATATCTTTATGTTGTGGGATCTCACTCATGAAATTATTTCATTGTCTATGAAAACATAGATTTAAGAATACTACTCATGGAATTTAATAATGTGTGATAAATGTTAAGATAACTGCAAATGGACAGAGCAGGGTACTTTAACATTGTTGTAAGTGGTGCATAAATCTAGCTTATGTGTTTTCTTGGAAGACAAAAGAAACGTTGGATTTATCATCATGAGTCATCAGGATCTTGTTGCCTTTTAAATGTCAAACAAACAGGACCGAGTAAACAAAGCCACAGTTTCTCATAATGACCAAAAATAGGTGCAATGTATATGATTTGTAATGGAGTGTATAGCAGTTGAATAGCACTGATATTTCAAACAGTGACAGATGTCCCATCTCCTTCCCCCTGTCAATCTGTTTCTCGCTGTAAATCATGAGCTACAGTATCACTCTGCCCGTGCGCTAGATCCATTTAACCACAAAGAAGTGATAAGGGAGAGATCTATAATCGCTGACTGACACGGGTTATCGCAGTGCCACAGAGGGCAAAGGGATAATACAGAGAGGAGAGAGAGGATGCGAGGATGAGTGAAACGGTGCAGCAGGTGATGAATGGGAGGGGAGATGGTACGTTAGTAGCAGGATCATGGAGGCAGGGAGTGAGGGAGGAAGAGAATAAACTGCAGGGAAACAGAGATGCATTGTGAGGTTATAGTAACAATTCACTCGATTTTCTCATGAAAAAAAAAAGTCTGTTTTTGCCACTCGGACAGATGTAATAAAATTGTGATTCAGCCAATTTGTAAATGCTTTTACCTCTGCTGTTCAGAGCGCACAGTGTAAGCTAAGCCATTCTCAGAAAACAACCTCTGTCACCCAATAAGTGATGCCATGAACTGAGCAGCAAAAATCAGCACAGCAAAGGAAAAGAGCACCACCTGCAGAAGCTCATATCTGAGAGACATTAAAGTGAAGGACACGGACTTTGGTCTTAAAGAATCCAGTGGAGACATATAACAACATTGAACACTTAACGTGAAATATGACATTAAAAAGGAGGATCATGACCAGCCAATTGACATGAGATCTGCTTCTGTCACAGTGAGTTTAGTGTCTCTGTACTATGCCAATACAGCCAGCCGTAGATGAACATTACAGTGTGTGGCTTCTAAAATGTACTACACAAATGGTCGTGCCCTGTTTTGATCTTTCCATGGAGATTTCCTCATGTTTCCAAGTGTCCTTGTCATCACACTGGACATCAGCAGTCCCACTCTCCCAAATAACCAGACCAAAGCACCTGTTCAGAAATTCAAAATTGTGAGCATCTTTGGTCTAACAATTTATTTATTAATGACCACAATACTGAAAGGCTGGTTTGTTATCACAAGAATAAAACAGAATATTCCTGTTTATGTAACACACTTGCATCTTTTGTACTCTTCACAGCAGGTGGTGAAAAACTAGCTAGTTCGTAGCATGAGTCAGGCTAAATACAATTAAAATAGCCTATAACCAGAAGTGTCTCAAATACACTCATAAGCTGCAGAGCTGGAAAACTCTATCTGAATGATCATATGATCACATGAATGATGACCTGCCACATACATACACAGGTTAGGCTCGGCCGGTAACGCACAGGTGGAGTTAGGCTGCGGGTGTGCTAACCAGAGGTGGAAGTTGTCAGAAGGCGACCATTGTCATTAATAGTTCATAGTTTAGCATAGTTCGTCTCCACATCTACAAATATAAATTAAGACTCTACCATGCAAACAGAAAGCCATATATCAACAAAGCCCACCAAAATCTTTGGGCTGGAACTCATCTGAGATGGACTTACGGTAAGTGGAAAAGAGTGCCAGGGTCAGACGTCTACAGTTTTTTGAAATTATGAAAATGTACGCTTTACAAAGTGTTCCAACCTTTGGAACTGGGGTTGTAACGTTGGACAGTTTTGGCCTGGGTGCCCTACATTTTGGCTGTGATGCCCTTAATAAATTTGTATTTCAGGTTCAAAGTGGCCCTGCACTAAAAATGAATTAATTCCAGGACTGCAATACCATTGACACAGGAAACCAGGTTACTGGGAGAGATCAGGTTACAGCAGGAAATCATAGTACAACCTCTGCAGTAACCTGGTTACTATAACACCTCTGTTTACATACTCACTAATCACATTACTCCCCAAAATATAGCCATATTTTGGTGCTACTTACAATGCAGAAAAAGAACAGACACTAGTGAGAGTGCGTAGTTTGGAAATGTGTGTGGATTTAACAATGTGCATTTCAAAGCTATTATTCTTTATTTCATTGTCATTTCCTGCTTTAATCAGAGTTTTTGTTAGACTTTCCTTACTTTAGATACAACACAACGCTGCTACCATTGATTAGTGCTAAGAGAAATGATTGATCAGTCAATAATAATTGATATCTACTTTCCTTTTAGGAAAGTAAGATTCTTTAACCCTGAGATGACACTATAAAGTCAAACTGAAATTAAATGTTAAAGCTGACTGTCACATGATTTTCATGATGACTTATATTGTTAATCTGCATCAGTTTTTCAAAATTGAAATACCTTTGGATGTGGGAGAAAGACATCAGAAATTCTGTTGCTTAAAGGACAATTTCAGTTCATGACAACTTGGGTCTGATTTTTGTAATTTTGTCATCTTTCCATGGGTTATGATGACGCAAAAACACGTCTACCAGGCAAGTTGAAAACAAGCCAACAGCTAGATTATTTTTATTTAGAGGTAAAACTGAACGCCTTTGCACTTGAAATGTCAGAAATAATCCCACAGTGCAAGCTAAACCAGGAAGTCAGTCTGGATATTTACATTTGCATATATATATATGTAAAAATATATGCATATGTTGTTTTCTTTGCTACTCTACATCATTTTGGCTGACACGAAGGTGTCTTTAAAAGTGGATGATCATCTGACTGCTTGTGTTTCTCGCACCACCAGAAAGTTTTTTTTTTGAGTTATGTCATCACACTCCAAGGTGTCAGCCATTAACTTAGTGAGAAGAATCTTATTTTATCAAATGGAATGATGGCCAAAAAAACTACCAAAACAAACCAAGGCTGTTGCTTTAGAAGCATGTGAAACCTCTATGTGAGCCCACGCTGCAACAAGAAGAATCTATGTTCCCGCTAATAAATGGAATTCCTATAACTTAAATTAGAGATAGAAAGGTTGTAGATGGTGTGCAGGTGAAGTAATGCAACAGCTTTACAGATGGTTCAGAAGCAGAAGCAAAAATAACAGGATACAGTGTGCCAGTAGAGGTGGGTGGATCTGGTTTGGTTGCAAAGGCAGAGAGAGACACCAGGAGAGAGCGAGAAATAACGTAGAAAGAAAAAAGCGTTTTGAAGGGCACAAATTACATGGTTCCAATAAAAATGACTAAATATAATTAAAACCACAGGCATTTAGACTCAAACATGCACTTGCTCTCTCTCTCTCTGTGTGTCTCTGAAGGCCATGTGTCTCTTTTGCTTCATGGCTCCCTTGTTTCCTCTCGTTGCTCATCCCTCTCTTCTGTCTATCTTTCTGTGCTCGGCTTTGCTTTAATTATCAGCTGACTGCCACAGACACTGAGTAACCACTTCTGACAACCAGGTGTGGAATGACAGGGACGCACACACATTCTTGCACCCAGACACACACATTTTAACAGCATGCGTGCAATCATGTGCCTCTATAAACATAAACAGTGGAAGACACCAGCAGATATGAAGAATAAGACTGTCGCACACACATGCACACACCATGGTCCCTCGAAAAGAAGCAGCAAACAATGATGGCGATATTGCAGGCTGGTTGGAAATGAGGGTGGGGGCGAGCGTGGATTAATTACAGGTACGAAGGAAATAGAGAGAAGAGAGGACAGGAAGAAAATATGAGGATGAGAGGAGGTGCGTGAGAGCAGAAAGGGAGACAGGGATGTGAAAAAAAAAGAGCTGAGAAAAAGACAGCAAGGAAACAGTACAGTGTAAGTTGAGGAGAAAGAGGAAGAGAAGTGTGAAAGAAGTAGTGTGGCAATGTTTGATGGATGCAAGGGACTCCCCCATGCTAAGTAAAAGTAAATTAGAGAGATTGTTATGTTTTCCTAACAAGGAACCTCTTGTGGTTATACAAAGATACAACTGTTCGATCAGAAAACAGTCATATAAATCTTTCTTCTAACGGTCATTTAGAAGAGATTTGCGTGGCAAAGACAAGGGATGTTGTCCTGCTGCTAAATTATGAAACATGCAAGTTTTCATGTGTAAGGTTACAGCATAATCCACTCACAAAGAATATGACAGATGATCATTTGTGGAACATTTTGGAGTTCCAAACTTCTACACTGTGATTGACCTTCACCTTTTTAGTGTCTTTACAGAAGAGAGAAAAGAGGAGAAGTGGCTTCAGTATCACTGCAGACATACTGCAGCCAGAGCTGAGTAGATCTCACATTCAGTAGAGGGCCTGCGGTTGTGAATTTGCAACAGCAGAAATTGAGTTTGAGAACTCTCTCACTTTATTTAGATTCCTGGTTAGGCAAAATGTAGCTTCCTGTGTTACATTTTTGGATTTTCTCCAAAATATTTGGGCCACTTGCCGATGCAGATACTGATATATGCACATATTTTTTCCACCTCATTACAAAGAACATCAGCTCTCCTGTATTGGAATTAACATATTATTATGCCTGATCTTCTCCTGATGGCTAACTCGCAGATGCAAACATTAAATACAATACTTTTCAACATGTACACATTCACTGGGCAGGAAAGAATACGACTGCTGGCAGCAGTTTTTTTTCTTTTCTCTTCACAAATTCGTCGATCACGATGATCGGGATGAAGGCTCTTAAGATGGGCAAATTAATTTGCAGTCTTGAATGAATGGAATTTAATTAGCTCCACCTTGCATGACCGACGCTAAGCAATCATTGCAGCTTTCCTCTCAGGTTCGGACACACTGTGGACACACAACAGATATACTCGCATTGGATGTGAAAAATAGAAGCGTCATCTTATCGGCATGTCATATTTGCAGAAATTTTAATTTTGGGCCAGTACCAAGACTTTATTAGCTGATACAGATTATATCCAATATTATCATGCATAAAACACATCAAAGATGCGATCATACTTAATGAAACATCCTACACAAACAGTACAATACAAAAAAAGTATTGTTACACCTTATTATTCTTAACTAGTACACCAACTGTTGCACTGAGACCAACTTGCCTTACAGTAAATCTGTGCTTCACATTGTGGTTGTGTTGCATTTTTGTTACACTCTGTCCATGTTGCATTGTGTTCTCATTGTGTTGCATCATATGGAAGAGCCAAACTTCAAAGAAAATCTGTAACACAATTCTTCAAGTTATTCACATTAAAATAATGAGCAGTAACTTTTATTTTGGTTGTTTTCTGGAGTAATGACTCATGTAAAAATGGCAAAATGACACACATGGAATCCACATATACCATGAAGTTATAATTCCAAAACACTTATTATGCAATTGGGTCAAATATCAGTGAAAATTGCATATAACTGTAACCTTCGATGCTTGTATCTGGCTGCTATTTGTGGGTGTACTGTAGGTTTTCTCAACTCAGGTTTTGTTTACACTTTGGCACAAATAACTAAGCTTTATGCATACTGATAAAGCATGAACAGATGCCTTTCCCCTCTGCTCCGTGTTCCCAATAAGAGCACTCTGCGGAGAGGACAAACAAAAGCACAGGAGCAACAATGTAGTCCAAGTAACTTCTTGCCAATCTCGCCGTCAAAATGGCAGATGGTAAAAATGTATGACTGAGCAAAAGACAGAGGATGTAGAGGAAGTGTGGATGCAGAAATGTACACGTTATTAAGAAGTGATATATCTGTGCGCTGTGCTCAAGAGTTTCATGTGTCCCATAATCCCCCATCGCTATGGTATTCTCTACCAATTAGCCTACAGAAATATTCCAGAGGCACACACACACACACACACACACACACACACACACACACACACACACACACACACACACACACACACACACACGCAAAGGTCTAATCAATCCAGTTGATTAAGGCGCTGGTCTGAGACAACTAGTCAATTATTTGTGTGAGTATCTGTGTGCGTATGATTACTGCTGCATTCTAGCAGCGTAAATGTCAGGCTTTCTCTTAATTTAATCGCTTTTGCATGACAGTCATTTTATCTCATTCCATGCACAAAATATAATATTCACCACCACAAACGCACACATCTTGCAGAGCTGCCGGCATCGATGTGTGTCTATATGTGATCCACCCCTCAGAGGAACACAGTTCAGCCCCTGCTGCTGCATTATTATCCAAAGTCTCAAAGCACACAGGGACACATGAAAAAAAGACAAATCACCTTCCTCTTCTAAGGTTTATGTAATGACATTAACCACAAAAAAAACTGCATTACTCCCACATCAAGTAATAAGCTTCACTTTCCGATGTAGAGTAGAGCAAATGTAGATTTTCCCGGCAGCACTTCAAACACTGTAATGTTTTATTTCACAACTTGTTATGTACTATTCAGTATGATCATTTGACACACAGACTCATACATGCTGAAACACGTTTGATAAACAATACTTATTTTATCACTTTGGGGTGATGTTTCTCATTTTGTGGTATTACTTCAGACGATGTCATGCCTTTATATTAGTGCAGCAGCAAGGCTATTTAGAATATGTGTGCTTCTCAGACTGAATTCAATTTAACTGGAGTTCAGATGCGACTTCCATTTTTAGAGATCTTGCCTTCAGTCCTAAATCACCCCTTCATACAGATGTCTCACCTGAGACTGGAACTCCAATAATCTAATCCCCCAAATGAACCCTAATCTCTTATTTTCTTCTTTTTCTTCCAATAGTGGATTTTTAAAGAGGAGCAAATCAGTTCAACCCATAGCTCATTCAACATTCATTCTCCTTGCTGCAGCAAGACACAGTACCCTACAGTTTACAGTAATCAAAGTACTCTTGGTTTGAACAGAGTGTGCTTACAGTAATAAAATTAAATGAGCTAAAATGCTAATAAGCTGCCGATTATGCAGCAATATACAGAAAACAGGGGCTATTTGTATAGCAGTGTAATTACACCGATACTCTGAAACTACAACACGGAGTCAACAAAAATACCCAAAAGAAAAAGTTGGTAAGGCAACACAGTTTAAGACACTGATTCCTTTTTTCCACTCTCTCTCATCATTGCCTTCGTTGTGTATTAGCATTCTACTGAAAATGTTCTCATGCGTGCAAAGATTCATCATTCATTGAAATGGCTAAGTTTTGTCCCTACTTGGCAATTTTCAGGAAGTGCTGGCTCAGCTGTTGAAGAAGTGTTGAAAAGGGGCCGCTAAAATCACATTTGAAGACCAGAGAGTGAAATTTATACCAAATGCCAGAGAATAAATTAAAATTTGGACAGTGGCTGGAAAATTTACTCAGGACAAAATGATATGCTAAAAAAGAAACACTTTATATGAAAATACTGCTGCTGGACAAGGATCAGTGTATACACACTGAACTGCAGCTCCACACAATCAGTCTCTACATGCTTACCAGTGGAGTAAGAATATGGGCCTACATAATTAATACATGCAGTTTGGCATTAACAAGCAGTTGAGAAGCTGTACAAGCCACCAGTCAAAGTGGAAACAGAAATGTTAATCCCCTACCCTGTTGACTCTGCATTTTGGCTCCAAATGACCAACCACCTCTGAGCAGTTTGAGTCAAGGAAGTGCTCTGCTGGTGTCAACTCGTCATAACGATTTGTGTGTCCCAGGAGCACAGCCTCCATAAATGAAGGAGACAGGAGCCTATATATAGATATGATGGAGGAAGAGGCACAAACACTCCACGACAAACACTATTAAGGCTGGGTCAGAGACAGGACAGGAATAGCACTTCACACAAACAACCTGAATCGAAGAAAAGAAAAAAAAAAACATGTTCAAAAATACAGACAGTACGAATTATGTAAATTATGTACTGCCACTGATAGAACTTACAGAAAGCTTATTGTTGGATCGGGTTGCACGTTCAGTAGTGGTCTTATGAGGTCAATTAATCCATCAACATTAAATGAACTGATATAGATTAATTGAGGAAGACAATTATCAAGCATTTTTCTCTGTTGCACGTTGCTGTATACAAAGGATTTTGTTTTGAGCTAAATTCTAATGTTCGCATGCAAAATGCTCTCAATGACATTGATAACATGCTGATGTGTACCAGAAGCACAACACACAAAGTGCATCTGAGGATGAACATGTCATTAACATTGCAAGTATTTTGTCATTAACCAGAGATATTTCACACAAAATCTGCCAAAGGTAAAGTCAGGGGATAACCATAGTCAGTAGGACTTATCCTCTGGAGACCGTGAATGTCTGTATAAGATTTAATGGCAAGTGATTTAGTGATTGTTGAGATTTTTCATCTGGACCAAACTGGTGGACCGAGTGACAGACAATTTTTCTTCCGTTACCTGAAGCTACAAGAAAAAAAGTTTAACTTTCAACTGACGTTTGGCTGGAGAGGTTCAGACTTAATGGCTTTGTGTATTTAAAAGATAATTTATCATAAACCTAAATGTTTTCCTTTGATTTAGTCAGCACACATTTTTACAATGGGTAGAATAGGGACAAAGTAAGGGAAGCGATGTGTGTAAATCCCATTGAAACTTTATTATATCATAAAGTTGTTGGCCTGTGTCTTCTTAATTTATGTGTCAAATGAAAGTCTGGACCCTACATGTTTTTACAGTATTCTACTCATAAAATCTCTCATAATGGTGGTAATGAGAACAATAAAAAAAAAAGAATGTGAAGAAATAATATTCACAGTGAGGGAGTCCCTTGTCTCTTTGTCATTTGCTCTGTTCGTCAGCTGCATTCCCTGACTGCATCTCCTCTACCTGTCAGCCCCCCGGCACTCAATTCTTCTTGCACCATTGGACAGCACTGAGTGTGTGTCTGTGTGCGCACATGTGTGTGTGTAAGTGTGTGTATGTGTGTGTCCAAAACCTTCCCTGTGAGGATGTTTAAGCCTTTTGGGATGGTTGGCAGGATAGCAGAGACAACACCTGTGTGTTTTTGTGTGCGTGTGCGTGCGTGTGTGTGTGTGTGTGTGTCAGTCAGCCTTGTCTCCTGAGGGCAATAATGATCTGCGGTCAGGGTCAGGGGCCCTGAGTTATGAGAACATATTGATCCCAGTGAGCCTTGCAGTGATTGAGGGTTGTTTGTGTGGAGAGTAGCTCCCATTACCAAGCTCAGAGTGCTACAGAGTGGACGCGAGGAGAAACCTCACAATTCGTCTTCCACAGGTGATACGAAACACACTGTCATCCCTAAGTGCATCCACTCTAGTGGCACATGGAACAACCTGGATTATCCATAAAGACAGCACAACACATCGTTTCATCAGGGTTTCCCCCTGGGAAATTGGTTGGCAGAGGTGTACTGCTCTAAATAATTACTGCAAAGCAAATAGAAGGTGTGATTGATCCATCAATCACCTGCTGAGCTGAAGTAAACAGATCCTGACGCATCTCATCTTGTTATCAATGTAGTTACGAGATGATGATTTGTCGCCTCGCTTATTGAACACATAGCCTTTGCTGTGTAATGTAGCACCACTGCTCATTTTCCCTGAAGCTTATTAGGGCTGATATTAGGGCTATTAAATTATATTATATTATTATATTTCATAAAAATTATGTTGGCAAAGGTGCTCTTTATTTCAGGTGCGGCGCCTTAACAATAAAACACTGTGGGAAACCTTTATCTGAAGTATGCAACTAACGATTATTTTCAATATTAAAGCATTTCTAGATTCAATGATTCGTCAAATGTACAACAAATGTCCATCAATTGTGATGGGGACATTTCACACCTAGAGGTCAAGGTGGGGTCTTCAAATTCCTTGTTTTGTCCGAACAACAGGGCAAAACGCAAAGGGAATTAATGTACTGTGAAAATAAGGAAATCCCAACATTTCACATTCTTTTCTTCTCTGTTTTGTCTATACGGCATGATGTGGAGGTTTGAGAGGCATCCTCTGTAAGCTTGTGTGACCCCATGGTTACCCATAACACCCTTCCCTGCTTCACACAGAGGTTTCCATATATTTCCAAAGAAACTTTAGTTTCTACAGTAGTTCTAGTTTTACTAAATCATGTGGGGACCGCAGAACAAGTGAGTGATTAAAAAAAAAAACAACAAGTAGTATGTGCCTGCCTTTCATAAAGTCTGATAGTCACCACCTTTCTGCAAGATTTCTCAAAACACCTTGAGGCAACTGAGGTCTAAAAAAAAAAGCTAAATAGTTGGTCCTCAAACTGAAGGTGCATCTGTCACAAAAACTGCTAAATTATTTAACATGGCACAGAAGTAAACAGTCTTTGGCAAGAGGGAAAGGGAGTTATAAGTCAAAGCTCGCTGACAGGGACAGATGGAGATTAAACCGAAAAGTTGCTAAAAGCGTGAATTTATAGCCTGAAGAACTGAACAGCACCTCTCTGAACTGAACAGTCCTGACAAAATAGTAATATCATTCTATTTAATCCTTTTCCTACTGGACAGGTTTACATTTAGAAAAAGTGAAAAACAGTGTCCACAGCCTACAGTGAACTGTTACTATATGTTTAACAATGTGGTGTGTGCATAATGATAGAGCCAGCATTCTTCCAGGGGACATTAGGTCAAAAGATTTATGCAGGGTCATATACAGTATAATATAAGACATAAAGGGTTAACACGGTTCCCCAATGCCATATATCAAGATAAAGCCCCCCTGTACAAATTCAACACTTCTTTCATGACCTCCATGATGAGAAGACCTTACTACCTTATAACCAGATCTAAACATCATTAAATCTTTATGGAATTTCTCAGGTCAAGAAAGCCAAGAAGATTTCCATCTCCCGCAATCCCCCAAAAGAACTGGAAGCATGCCACAGTGAGGAGTGATCTGATATGTTCTGACATAGTTCAGTACAGGTATGACAGCCTTCTGAGGAGGATTGACACTGTTCTGAAGAGAGTGGTCCATCTCCCGAGGATTTCTTTTCACTCAGCATGCTACAGCAAGATAATGGTATGTTTATTCAATGCACTGTGTATCTGTTGCTGAAAAACCGCAGCGCATTGCTCCTGAATGCTGATAAGAAGTGTTTTCTACTCTATTATGTTTTGTATTTCTACTTGTCAGCATTTAGTTACTGTATGTAAGCATAAGCTCCTACATTAATGACCCCAAGTCAAATGCCTGTGCATATTGTCAAAAGAAATGAATTTCATTAAAGATAATCAATATGAAGTCAATATTTTAGATGGTGACCAAATATGCATCATACTCTTGAAGGTACCCTGAGGAGTTTTCTTATAAAAGGTTAGTTTTACATTTAGTGTTTGTCACAAAAATGCAACATGTCTATCCTTGAGGCAAGTTGAATGCATCATATTCCTTCTAAAACATTAGTATATGTGCACTCTTCTTCTCTCTTGCTTTTTGCTGCCACATTACTATGTTTCTTGGCACTTTAACACCACCAACTGGAGTTGTGTAAAAGTAAGGAATCTCACATAGTCTTTTATTTGATTGACATGGCCAATGTTTTAAGGCAATTCTTGTATAATTTACCTTTACACTGGGTGATTTGTTCTGTTCTTTTTCTTCTGGTTTGATTGTTGGCAAGCACTACATTTTCCACTTTGCCGGCCTCTGCATTTGAAAAAGTGTCATCCTTGTGCTTGTTTTTCTACATATGCCTTGTATATAGCCAAAGACACAAACTAAATGGAGACCCATTCATCAAAACATTGCTCCATAGCACCAGTAGTGGTGGTACCATCACATACAAAGCAGGTAATCCATGTACCAGCACTCTGGATACACAACCACACACACACAATGGCACAACAAACCTGCCCTGCAACAAAGAGGTGACCAATACTAGAAAAAGAAAAAAACACATGCACAGGCACTAAGAATCCCAAGGCGACCCTGTTTACCCTTCCTCCAAGACAATATAGAGTCTGCCCTGTCACACACACCCCATAGGCCACTAACTGTGATTGGCTCATGATCATTGGCCTGGGACACCCACAACACTGGCCAGAAAAATTATGTCTGACCAAGATGATTCCGTGGATAAGGGGATTAGATGGGGAGAAGAATGCTTGGTTAACCTTGAGTGAATGTCAGTTTGTTCTGGTACTTGCTCAAATGTTTATTCTCTATCTGTATTGTGATATTATATACCGCCCTCTGCATATTGTATTATATGGGTTGTACTATTCCACTAGCTGCATATGAGAGGTCCTGCTGTTCCTGCTGCAAGCCAGTCACAGTATCAGAATGCAATGTGCTTTTCTGGTCTCCACAACAATACCAACAGTTTTCATCACATTTTGTTCTGCTTTTCCAGAATGATTAATATTTCCTACTGTTGCTCACACACATGAACAAACCTGCTCAATGTCAGCTTGTTTAAGGCACTGCAGCCAGCAGTAAAGACTACATAAACACACTTTTTTTTTTTTTTCAATGTATCTAGGCAATGTTTCCAGCAACCAAAAACAAAACAACATCCAGAGACAAAGCAGTGCTTAGTTGTCTCCTGGCAACAACATTCCTTAAGTAATAATTGAAATCATACTCAAGGATGTCTTGGTACTGCCCAAAAGGGTGTCCCTTGTTTACAGTCATCAAACAGCCATGGATATACTGGACACCAAAGGCAGTGCAAGCAATGTAACTCAAGCTGTATGTGTTCACTGGTTGTGTCACTGTCCCTCGCACACAAAACCTTGCTTGTTGTATCTCTCCCTCAGCAGCCGTGACATCCAGTCATCCAAAGATCATCCAGTTAAAAGGACTACAGCCAGTGTTAAGCCACACTAAAGCCACACAAGCCCCATAGCCACTGCATGCAGATGTAGTTCTGTTGGATAGGCTATGCATTGCTTCACATGAATGAGCTAAGCCACTTCTTTTTTAAGCCAGAAGTTGGGGGTTTCCAGCAAACATATCTGGAGAGTTGTGGTCATTCATGCTACATAGTATAGTTCAATACATATACGGAGTGAAATTGAGTTGGAATCTACTTTTAAATGGTTAAAGACTTTAAGTAGACAGTACACTGCAACTTAAATAAGAAATGAAACAATGTAATAGAAAATCCAGCAGGTTTGCAAAAAGTGCTCCCACTGCACCTTCATTGAAGCCTTTGAATTGTGACCCATCTTTGGTATGTGATAAGGTTACTTCACCATGTCCTTCATTGCAACTCGTAAATTCAACCCTCACATGTAGGGTGAGGATTCCTGTTCCAGTGAGTGTGCTGGCAGTTGCACGTAGAGCTTTATTTGAGATCCCTTCTCAAGATCCCTTGTGAATAAACACCAAATTTGATTTCAAATTGAGTATACTGTGGTTGTTAAGAGTTCCTACATCCATTTCTTTAGGGACCATTTCTACAAAAACATTTAGGCACTGATTGGGCCCACAGGTCTCTGGCATCAGTGGCCCTTCCCATCTGCATAAGAAAATGCACATAGGATGTTTAATTTATGAGGTGGCATCCCCCGCTTTGTGTGCTCATAGAGAGGTGAATTATAAAGACAAAGTGGTGAGCGAGCAAACAAGGAAAAGTACTGCAGCACCACCTGGACAAATAGGTATATTGCCCCATCTGTATCTATGTATAACAATTATTTCTTGCGAGGAAGATCTCATTCCTCTAGAATGTATTAGCAATTTATAATTTCTTCATAAATATATACATATTAATGCAGGCAACACTGGTGTTGGGGCGATGGGTGAACCCACAAGACATTCTTTTAAAGGATGTGCACACACTGGTGTACTCCTTGGGGTAAAATAAATCCTGGGAAAGGTGAGGTATCATTAACGTATGGAGGTATCAACATCTTATGGGATTTAGAAACCAGAGGCTGTAATGATCAATCAAGTGACTTTATGCCAATGGTTTAACTCCCTGCACTGGCTGGCAGAATCAAGAGAAATGGGTAATTAAATTATATTACACTTCCTTAATCGGTGCAGTTGATTAATGCAACCAAGCCTCAAAATGCTCAGTGGCCAGACAGCATTTACACCGGGGAAACTGCCATGTGTGAACAAGGAAAACTACATGCTTAATGTGGGTTTTTTTTCCAGAAAAAGTAATAATGGTTGGTAGTTTTTATTGGTATCAGTGGTTCTTCCACTAATTCATTCTTAAATCATATGTTTCAACACATTCACAACTAGGAGATAACCAGGACAATGTGGTTACTGCTGAATAGCTGCTGAGGCATTTGAGAATTCAGTGCCTTGCTTGAGGCCTCTGTAACAGTGGTAAGATGACACCCTTAGCCCTTTTCCCACCAATCACAAATCTCTCTTGGGGTTTGCACTGGCAGCCTTGTGGTCACAATCTTACTCCTCTAACATGGAAGCTACAAAACCACTTACGTGAATGTGAAGCAAGATCGTGAGTTTTCAGCAAAACCCAATATTTCTTGATAGAGATGTCAAGTTACTGTCACAAATACTGTCCCTGTTTGATAGGCCAAGCATACACAGGGGAACAAGTAATGAGCCAATTACACCCCTGCTTCTGATCATTCTTAATGATGAGATAAAATGTCATCCTCTGGGATTTAATTGCCTTCCTCCTCTTGCATCTTTACTCTTTAATCGGTTTTCTCCAGCGGCAATGATACGCAAAGTGTTTTGTTTATTAGGAAGCAAACTGCAGTCACTATCTATCCATCTATCTTTCCATCTCTTCCTTCCTCCCTCCTCCATACGAAGCACTTCCATCAATGCACAAATGAATGCATCATCAAGTTCATTTTAATCCATACAGCAATTGAATATATTATAAAGATCACATCAAATACTATTCGTCATAAGTGCTTTTATTCTGTTGTTAGTTTTAACTCAATATTAAAATACCTTGTAGAAATGATCTCATGTCTAACCTGCAGCAATAAACCTTGTGGATCTGAGAAAAAGCAGTAGGTTACTTGAAATCAGTTGAAAGAGCGTCCTCTGTTGCCTGTTTGATTGCCTTACTCCTGAAAATCAATACAGACAGGAGTGCTAAGATTTGCTTAAACAACCATGTCAGTATTGCACTAATCCAAAGAAATCAGGATCAATACTTTCTCAGGTATTCATTTCATTTGTTTTTTTTAAGAGTGCATGTACAGAGAGAGAGAGCGACAGAGAGAGAGAGAGAGAGAGAGAGAGAGAGAGAGAGAGAGAGAGAGTCGCGCCCCCGGACCTGTTGACCCAGAGCCATATAAAAAAAAGAGAAATTCATTATCCACTGCGCGTATGGACCGACCTGCATGGGCGTCACGTAATTGAAAAGCGCTTTTCATTTTTTTTTCTCCATTCTGTTCAATTCGATAACCAACAGAGGCTTGAAACCCCTTAAAAATCACATGAAAAGCACCATACATTCTGCACAATGAATAATTAACGATCTTAATTATATGAGCTCACAATAAACACAATGTTGTTTTGTGTCTTTGGGTATTAGTTATCTTGTTTTTGCAGTGCACAGCCCTATTATTTTATTATCTTCTCTTTTTTGTCACCTAAAGGCGCAACATGATTTTTTTTTCATAGCTGATAGATAACAAGGTGTCAAACTGATGTTGAAAAGTGAGAATATATTGCTTATAAACAACCAGAAATTAACGTCTCTATGAGAAAAAAAATCTCATTCATTTTTACTTATAATTATGGTAATATACCTTATCATCGACTTCAGAATACATTTAACCAACGCTTTTACAGTTTTAATGCTTGTTCTGGGAACATAAGCAACAGGAAATATGGAGAGAATGCTTTACCTTTTCAGACATCAAAGAAGAGCGCGTCTACAGTTGTTCTGGAGAAGAAAAAGGCTGGTAATCCGTAATTGTAAGATCTACTTTCCAAATTCTTCTTCCATGCTCTCTGTAACTCCAGAGCCTCTTCTGTGTCACCGCTGGAGAGGTTTGATATCCGAGCGATTTCCCCCTTAAACCCAAAGCAAATATCCGACCAGGAGCATTCCTGTGTTCAAAGCACTCCCATGAACGACTTCCTCTTGAACATTTTCAGTTTTGCGCAGAAGATAGCTGTTCATGCAGAGAGAGAGAGACGGGGAGAGAGAAAGATGATGATGAATTGGACACCTGCGCGCATCAAAACCAGATTCGACGGTGCGCCTCGGGAATCCACGTGTCTTTCCCGTCCTTCCTCCTTTCACGTCTTTTCTCTTCTCATATGTTCACCGACACAGGTGGACTAATATTGACGAGGGGCCCAGGGACTGTATCCAAGTTGAGAAAGGGAGTAATCGCTTCATCAGCGCAGACAGATGCGCTGCGCACCGGCGTTTGGAGAGGTTAGAAGCGGCTCTATATGATCGGTGTCGTTGAACCCGTCAATGAGAGAAAGGGGAATAGTCGAAGGAGAGACACAGGAGTGTCTCTTAGCAAGCCTCCTGTGCCCTCCGTCACTCCACTTTCAATCAATCTCCCCACGACCCCGGCAGGGTTCTCCAAAGCGGTTCCCCCTGATGAATTTCGGGCAAAGCAGATAAACTGATGGGTATCGTCCACCGAACCCCGCCGACAGTGGGCTTTAAACTACGGTTCCCCAGCGCGGCTCATTGGTCCAAACTCCGGGAATTCCTCAACTGAGGCTCCAGTGCGACTTATTGTGTCATAAACTGTGAAGTTAACCCCGGAGGGGATAAAAACAAGGCAGTGGAGACTACACCTGCCTGTTGCGGTTGTTCGGTGAGTCCCCGGAGCATTTCCAAGCGGGGAGGGTGAAAGCTGGGGGTGGGGGTATCAACAGTTTGCCCAGTCGCCGCTTGAGCATACGCACAAAACATCGACGAGCTCCGCGCGTGATTTCATCTCAGCGACAAAAGAAAAGAAGAAGCTGTAAGGGGTCTAACCGTGAGCCACTGACCGTTCTCCTGTGATTCATCCACGATTTCTTTCCAAACGACAAGATGATGCAAAGTCATCAATGAACCTGTTAGGATTACATTTTATCTATATTATTTATATGGTATGTCTTTGCCTTTATTTCCACATGTCATGGGCTCCGTATCTCCACCGTAGCAATGTAAGTGGGAGGAAAAAGGGCCTTTGAGGTGTTGGAAATTAATATTTTAACAGGGGCGCGTGCGTGACACAAACAGAGAGAGAGAGAGAGAGAGAATCAGAGTGATCTGTGAGCAATGCGTATGTGTGTGTGCGCAAAGTGAGAGGAGGAGATAGAAATGGAAAGCAATAACAAGTGAGTGAGATAAAACACTATATAAAAAAAAAGAAGTCAGAATTAAAATCAGAAAGTGTGTGATGGAGGAAGAGATGGAAACAGAGAGGCAGATTGACTGTGTGGGCAGAAAACAGATTCTTAGATCAGCACCACGGACAGCGACCGGGCAGACTAATTGCGCTCCGGTGGCACCGGTTCACTTTCCTTCCCATAGCCAGAAGTGAGCGGGCTAATTCGGCCCTTATTAAGTAGTGTGGCAGGTCGTTACCGGTTCTGGGTCGAACCCATACCGGCATGCAGCTAGAAACGCAAGGCCTCCACCCCCACATCTACATCACATATGACAGTACACATATTGCTAACCAATATAGCTAAGCAAGTCAGTAATAGTACAGAGGCTCTGTTCACAGTTGCAAATCTGATTATCAGTGCTATATATACGCTGTATGTGTTCTTACATTCAACACATATTGTACCTCATTTGTGGCAATATAATATTAAAGTGATGTTTCTCCCATTCTGGCAGTCTCTAGCAGAACACAATGTTATATCTGGCAGAACTAGAGGAGAGGTGGAAGCCAGCAAACATGGAGGTGTTCAGTAGTGGAGTCCTAATGTAATAGACATATTTGTATTGTACTCACCCTCAATCAGAGGTTTTCTTCTTTTGGCTCCTTCAAAGAGAAACAAACAACAATTTCACTGATTGTGTCTGTTACACATCTCAGAATAAATTTGGCAGTTGAAGGAACTGGGAGAAGTTAACAAACACAAACAGCAGTCCAGGCTAATGTTAGCCATCTTAGCTTCATTCAAGTACACTAAAGCAAGGTGTGAAACAAGAAACTTTATCTCAAGGTATTATAACTCATTGCTGCTGTTGCCAAAAAAAATTACAATCAACTAAGGCCTTCTAGCAAAAAAGGTCAAATGCAGCATGCTTACCATGATTTTTTTTTCTCCTTTTGATGAATGCTGCTAAGATAAAGAAATCTTGGGAAATTCATAATAACCTCCAACAAGGGCTATTTTAAAAAATGACTTGTAAATCATCACTGACTGACTTGTAAATCGGCATTGGTTGTTATTTGGTACAACTCCAAAGCAATCACGGAAATTGATAGATAATGACAAACAAAAAGCAATGGGGTAAAATGGCCCCAATTTCTATTCCCCAAAATAGATTTCTTTTCTGTGGCTTGTATGAGAAAATAAATACAGGCAGTTTCTTTCCCATTTTAGCTAGAGGTACAATTGTGTGAATGGGTTTCTTTTTCGCTCCCAGCCTTGCTGTATGTACTGCAGGCCTGACCCACTGAACAGAACAATGCAAGGGCAGGGTACACCTGCAAAGTTGCGACTGTTAGAAAGTTAGAAAACAAAAGAAAGAGTTCATGATAAAATGCTTTAAACAACATTACCAACACCTAACACTGACAATTCTTAAACTATTTACGTCAAGTCAGTTGCTTATTTGTTTGTATTTCTGTTTTATATTGATGATTATCTCGCCATCATTATATTCTCATTAAACATTGGACTTTTGAATTTTGAATATTTTCAACGTTATCAGTAAGCACAGTAAGTAGTATCAGTGGTCCGCCTCCTCCAAACTGTATCCGCAGGCTGTTCACCAGAATGTGGTACGCCAAACAAAATCAGCAACCGGCCCAATATTTCGGTCTTGCTGAGATTTGACCTATCAATATGGGACTGACTAACAACTAATTCATCACCACTCAATGCTTTCACAGTGGCCAATTTCATTACCAAAACATTTGGTACACAGTGAGACATTAGTTAAACCATCCACGTAGTAACACGTCATTTCCTATAAAACAGACAATTTGATTTTTTTTTTATGTCAGAGGTGAGGAGTGCATCTGCAGTGACAGCCCCTGCAAGCCGGGATCAAATCAATTCATTTACCTTACGACTGTAAATAAATGTCAGCCACTACATTGTTCTATTGCTGCCTCACTCAGTTAGACTAAATAATTATATTGATCTTCAACAGACACTGGAGTCCTTGGGGTCTTGAATTGACAGAGTAAAATGAGAATACACACATGAATTCAATTCACCCTGCCCTAATGTACAATGTGCATCAAAAAACAGAACTAAGATACTGAGACACTAAAATGAGATGATGGATTGGTGAATATCCACCCTGACTGTCGTGTAATCAGTGTACAGAGATCACAGATCTCTTAGACATGGTCCTCCTGTGGTGTTTGGATGCTGGACATCATCTTCTTAATCTCCATCATCATTAGAAATATTTGTAATATTTACTTCCTCTTGGCTTCGCGCATCAGTTGGCACAGCAGCCACATCATCGCTGCTGTTGCTGCCTATGAAGCAAATGTTTGCTTCACTTAGAGCTTGTTGAGCTTTGAGGCAGTGGGAATAGTGCTAGCAGCAAACACTAGCAGCAGTTACTTATTTGATTATTTTATCAAAAAAGTCTTCTCTCCTCTTGTACTTTTTTATTTGAGCTGGGTCATTTCAGTTCATTTACTGAAAATACCCTGTAATCAAGCTAATAAGATGAAAAAAATGATTTCTTTCTATTTAACAATCTCTATTCTTCTGTTTTTGGACCTTCTTTCTGCTGGCAGTTACAGACCTCTGCCTAATGGCAAAACCACCCCTGAAAATACTGCAGTTAAGCTCTTTTATTTGGCAGAAATCTAACATCCACTTTCAGTCTCTCTCTCTCTCTCTCAGTCACTTACTGTATTTCTTTTTACAGTTACTGTAACTAGTTTGTATGGATACTCCGTGCCTATACTTCTGTGCTCAACATGTGAATCAAGCCGGTTGTGTCTCATCCAGCTTCAACTCTAACAGGGAAATAAGATTTTAAAGCCCATATTATGCCTGTCTCTGCAGAAGGGTTGGCAGGTTTGTTGATGTGTAACAATAACCCACATTTAATTCACCAGGTGCTGACTTTTCTGGTCTTTCATAACCAATTTTCTCCACTCAGGGGCTACAACTGCCAACTTCTTGGCATTTCAACACACTATGCATCTTCTCCCTGCCTCCTTGCATTTTAAGCCGCTCTGCAGTGAAGGGAAGTGAGTTAAAAGCAAACACAGGAAGTCGAAACATATCATATTCCACAGCCATAGGACCAAATGACATGTCTGGGGATTGTGCCAGAGATCTGTCCCCTGCTGTGTTTCCTACACTGTTTAGGGGTTGATGGAAGGGAGATAGAGTACTCATTGCAAATTTATATGGTCATTTAATCAGATTTAGAGAATACAAGCTTACACTGTTTTTTATCGTGCAATATCAACATGATCACGCGTCTAACAACGATGTATGAGATATCATGTGGAGCCCGACAATTAACGGAACAACAAATCAACCCCTTAATGAGTTTTTACTAACAATAAAACTTAAATATTCATGCTTTTATCTGATATGACACATAATATAACCAGTTCAAATAAAGACGGTGGGACATCACAATGCCTTACTTTTTGCACAATTCCACTGGATTTTGAATTAGATTTTTTTTCAAAACTAAAAACACTTTGCCCCTTTCAATGTTGCAGCAGCCAAAAAAACTATCCTGTAAGAATAAAAAAGGGGGCAATTCCAGATGATTAACCTACAGTACAGTACAAGCACACCCAAGCACATCAAGTCTCTCTTCCCTTCTTTATCTCACACACAGTCGCTAACAGAAACACATAGAGAAGCACAGCAGAGGTGACAGCATGGTTTATCAAAATCTTATTGGATTCCACCTTGTCCCCCACCACCGCAAACAGAACAAGGAAGGTCAAGCGGCCTCCAAGACACCCCAGAGGCAGAGCGGTCATTGTGCACCTCAGTCACGTTCCAGCTGTCCGCTCGATGCCCACTTGTCTCTTTTTACATCAGGTCCTCATACATACTGTTGATGGACCACAGGGGATAGAAGAAGGTAGACCACTGAAATATGGCATGCAGCGTGACATGGTAGAACACACCCTGATTGATTTTTATTATAAGCATTCTGCGCACACATGCTTGTTCAGGGCAAACTTACAAGGAGAGTAATAGCAGTAGAATAAGTTGAAAGTGACCAGTAGCATGGACTGTGAAGGTCTAAGTTACAACATCGAGAAAAAAAAAATGTGATGAACACTTATTTCGGAATTCAGTCTGGCATTTGATTCATTCATTGAGGGATCATTAACTTTGCTTTAATTAGTCAGCTCGAGTGACACATCTATCATTTTCAGACAACACGGATGCTGCAGTATTGGTTGCTAGGAGCAGTTAACTTAAAAGTCCATGTAAAGTAAGAATGACGACTGAAACGTGTCAGATGAGTTCAGAAAACTAACTTTGAAAACACTCTGAACAAGATTAATTCATCTCTATCTCTTTGCTAGGGGTGCAGGGGTATGCTCAGGGTGGCCTCAGTGTGTCATCGAGCCACCCTTTAGGACCGCCCAAAAAATTCTTGCCTGAAAACTGATGAAAAACTGTTTTAAGCTCTAACTCCACATTTCAGTAATATATCGTTCAAAGTCTTTTCACATGTTTTCAGCGACTATTTACCAACATATTTAATGTACAGTATTTTGAAAGAAATCTCAGAATTGCCTTTCACACAAACTTTAATGTTTTTCATCTTAACCAAACTCCCCTTTAAGAGTTGGCATTTCAGTACAACAACTTGTAGCTCCTCCACAGTTGTCACTATTTTCTGGCTCTGCTACAGGTAAGCTTAAGCTCAGCTGTCATCAGTTAGCATAATATCAGCGAAATCTAAGATACAGGCAGTGATTTAGGCTATTCAAAACATCCAGAAACACACATGATCTCCCTGAAGGGACTATAAATCATTGTTCCTTGCCTTACACATAAAATGATATAGCCGATAACAATGATGAAGTGCACATGTGTTGTGTACATGTAAACAAATGGAGATAGTAAATCTCATGGATGGTGTCTTTGCAGGGTATTTAGCGATGGTGATATATCATATTCAGTGTCACGGTCGTGTTCCATTTTTTTCTTTCAGTTTCTATATCTGACACTGACATTTACTAGCTCCTCCAGTGCTGCTGGTAGTTGCTACGGAGAAAGGTGAGGTAAATAAAAATGATGATTATATTCCTTGGCTGTTTGTTTAATTCAGGGGAATGATGAAAGTCAGCCAGTTAATTTGGACCAACACATACACAAGCTTAAATTAATAAGCTTAATATTAATCAGGTTAATATTCAAAAATCAAAAGAAAGACTTCTGGCATCACCTACAATGATAGCAAACGACATTAAAGCAGTCATTGCAACACCATGATGAAATTGTAAATCGCAGAAATTTATGGAGATTATTTCATGATCTGAAAAATTGGACATGGCTCAACTTTGCTCTGCTTGCACACGTACAGTATTCCAGTCACGAACACTGAAGTGCTGATCACACATAAAGAACGACCCCCTGAGGAGAAGTCCCCATCAAAGTAAGGACTAGCTGCAGTTTGTCCTCTACTAGGTCATCCTTTCACCCCGTGACTATGTTACTGCTACACTCTGTCAGTCTGAGACCTCAACTAGACAAGGCTTTTATCACTGAGGCCACTTCAAAACATGCCTTTGACGCAACCAAGCATGCAATGAATGCAAGGTTTTACCAAAGTTTTCTGTGTCTTTAAATATGCTATTGTACTGTGTAGGGGGACCTTTTTGTTTTGTGTAGAGGGACTGCGAAGCTGAAATTCTCTATAGAAAAATGAAACACCAACCTCTAAAACAGAGAGTGATTTTCTACCCTTTTTTCCACACTCCATGTTGACAGATGTTGTCTGTAGCTAGCCTGATGGGCCATGGAACAGCCTCAGCGGGGGGATCTTTGCAGATGAGCCTGTTCCTGCTCCATTTCAACTCACTTATGGCTCTGCGTCAGTTGGAGTGACCTTCATGTAGAAGTCAAGTGTCCTCAACAAATGGGCCTAGTCATGTCACAAGAACAAAAAAAGAAACTCGAATGAGGGCTCTTCGACATGGGTCAAACACTGCACACGGATGAGGTTTGTGGCAACAATTCAGACATGATCAGGTAAATTAGTAGTTACTTCCTGATATCGTGACCTTTCCTGCATTTAACATATTGTCCAGGTTTGTGTATTCCAATCCACATTGAGAACTTTTTTTTTTTTTTCAGTCAGAAAAAACACTAATGTGGTATTTACCGGAAATTATAAAGACAATTCAGGACCCAAAAAGCTTCAATCAGTGCTTTAAAGGTCAACAATCATTCTCAAACACTGCACTCAAACCGCAGTGTAGAACACCATTATGTACAGCACTATTCCTGGCACAGAGACGCAAGTTTGGTCTTGTAGCGTTTAAGTAGTTAGAGTATGAAAGTTACATGATGTTACGGTAGAGAGTAGTTTCAGTAGTCATTCTGACGTCTTTTTTCTCTGTCTCTTCTGTTTTATTTAAGATGTGGAAGACAGAACGCAACCAGAGAGGAGAGACGAGGAAAAGGAATTGGGCAGAAATTGATGATTGAGACAGATTACTATATTCCCCAAGAAATTAGCTTTGAGTGCAGTATTAAAGTAAGAAATGTGTCTAATGAAATTATTTAATGAAACTTCACTTTTTGTGTAATAGAAATTAGTTTCATTTTCAATCAATATACCTATTGATTTTTCTATGACTTTGAAATGTTTAGGCTACACCCTCCCTTCATGTCCTTAGCTGTAATATATCTCTTCTTTTTCATCATTCCCTCCTTCTTTTCCAATCATCATAGCCCTACATCTCCCTAATCTCTAATCTCTTCATCGATATGCGGAGTGGGAAAAAGATATTATAGTTCTTTTAAAAAGACAGACCAAGATAAGCAGACCTATAGAGACGAAGGAAAGTGAAATGAATCTAAACAAGAACAATAATTTGCACAAACAAAACAAACTTTTTTCCTGTTTTAAAATAGAAGTGCCGTGTCCAAAGAGCAATGTGTCATTTTGATGTCAGCACAATGAAACATTTGCATGAATGCATATAAAGTGTGCGCACAAGATAGAAATGAAACAGCCAGGCCACATTATGCATGTAAGCCTTTGGCACCAGACACAAGATGTTAGCAATATGGAACATACAATATCTAAATATATATTATTATTGGTCTAACCAAGCCTACAGTGGATTTTTAGCATGGTTTTGTTGGCCCTATATGTAGCTAATACAAGCTTTTAAGCATATGTTTGCATAAAACACTACCCTAGCAGTGGAGGGCAGTGGTTAGTTAACTCGCTACTAACTCATGGCATTTTCTGGCCTTTGTGTTTAAGTAACCACCATTTCAAGATAATAAACATCATATAAAAAGGTGCATGTTGCATATTTTCTTACTGTGTACCTACAGTTCCTGTTGTACTGTTGTAAGACAGGCAGACAGGACTCCATGACTCCGCCCACTAACAGGAGCGTCTTCACAGCCGGAAGTTGTTCAGGTGTTGTCAGTTCAACTGTGAATTACAAATGATATGCAATAATGCGTATACCAACACAAAATACCAAATAAAATGCGTCCATTTATTAATAATTACGCCACCTGTTGATGCTCAACCACTTGGAAACAGAAGTGCGACAGTTGTGACCCAGCACGTGGACTTAGTTTGGTCTTTAAACGCGTCTTAATACACACAGAGAGACCACTGCTGAAAACGTGACCCTAAAGACAAAATGAAGTCACCTGTGGAAGCCAGCTTTGACAACTACACTCCAAAAGTTGTGGAGTCAGTGCACTCGTTTTCATTTGAGACGTATTGCAGTAGCTCCGGATGTGGTCAGAGCCCTGCTCCTGCACGGAAAGGGTTAAAACTCACGTCGTTAAAGGTAAGACAGCTCGTTTTGGAAATGCATTATTATGATAACATATTTCTCACTTTGTCAGCGTTTGCTATGGTGATGGATAGTGTCCGTGAGTTTTAGTGCACTGCCATAATTCAGGTTAAATATAGGCCGAGGTGCAGCTTGAGGGCTTTGAAAGGAAAGTGCATCAGTGTATTATTTTTCAGTGGAAACGGTCAAACACTCCTTCATTCATAGATGTGTGGTATCTTTTGATGTTCCTCTGTGGCTGACATTTTTATTAAATCCTGCATTGTTAGTGTGCATAGGGGTGTGTGGGCTAAATATTGCAAGGATTTAATGTTGATTATTGCATCACACAGAGTAGAAAACTCCAGGATCTGTTATTTTTAATTGTCTATAAATCTAGTTTTAATTGTTGTCGTAGTTGTATTTCAGTTTTATAATTTTAAAAAAATCCTTACAAAGTTAGCGGTTCATATTATGAATTATGTACACTATGTATTAGCAGTGGCATCATTATTGCTTTGATTTCTGATGGCTCTTGGTCTGCTTGGTCAGCAGCCATTTAATTGTATAGGTACATCATGTTTGTAGAACATCCAAAATATTCATGTCTGAAGTGTTACCATCAAATGCAGTAAATATACACACACACACACACACACCTCAACTTTGTCTGACACTGTAGGAGACTCCACTAGAAAAAAGTTTCATGTTTCTCATGACTCCACCTCTTACCTCTGTCCAGCTGTTTGCGTTACATAGTCCCTATCATAAAGCATCAAACTCCTACACCAAGGACCCCTCTCTCTCTCTCTCTCTCTCGCCCCTCCCTCTCTGTTGCTTCTCTCTTCTCCACTGTCTAATGAAACTACAGTGAGACCATTAGGTAGATAATTAAATGTGAGGCTCATGCATCTCCCTGGTGCTCGCCAGGCCCTGATGGTACATGTTGGTCTGTGTGTGTGTGTGTGTGTGTGTGTGTGTGTGTGTGTGTGTGTGTGTGTGTATGTGTACGTGTGTCTGTTCTTTGTCCATCTGTCTATCTATGTGTTCCTCCTGAGCACAGTTGCTTTTTTTGCAGCAGCAGCAGCAGGGGAGGACTTAGCTGTAGAAGGGACGACACACTGGTGGCTTACAATTGTCCCCTCGTAAGAATTAAGCAGAGATGATGCAGTGTTCCTGTCCTCTGCATAAATCACCACATGGGGTTTGGACCATCTGAAAATAACTAGTTAGTCATATTAATGAAGGTTTTTGTTGTGCTTCAAGGAATGCAGGGATTATATGCATGATTGTCTGCTCAAGAATAGAACTTTGCTGGGAGTAAGAGTAAGAGCAACTTAACCTAGACACATTTATTTGGTAAAATATGTTGTCATGATGTGCTATTTATTTTCTGATATCATTTATGTTTAAAGGCAATATATATGTTGAACAGTGGACAAAGATATGGGTGTTTCTAGTTGGTATTCTGTTTTAAATCACTGGAATACAGTTTGTTGTAGGTTAGGACAGGTGATGATAATGCTCTTAGTTTTTAGTGCACATGGTATGTGGCATATGGTGCTAATATGTAGAGAAGTCAGGATGAGATGTAGGACTGAGTTTTGATCACCCTTTGTGACGTTGTAATTTGTTAATATTTAAATAAACCCTCGCTCAAGTTTCTCTGCCTCATTGAATCGTTATTATATTAGGTTTGACAAGAAGATTGAATTAATTCTATGTACACTGAAACATTTGTTAAAATCTGAATCCTGCCTCAATCTATCTTCACCATGACTTTCAAAGTGACTCCTCTGCAGCAGTTGAGTGAGATCACATTTCCAGCTCCATTGTATCTAATGTTATTCTTTTATATGGCGAATATCATCTGCAGGTCTTCCTTTTCAAGAGACTTTTCACCCAAATTGCAAAAATGTAATTTTACGCGAGTGGTATCAAGTCATGTGATCTTGACAGTTTGTTTTTATGTGAACTGACTCATGGCACAACACACTTTAAAAAACGTTTCTAAACTCTAGAAGGGTTGTCTGAACAACCTCTCCATATACTGCGGTGGAGCAACTTGTTGGAAGACTACTATTGTGCTGGCCCATAGACGTGGGAGTGTGTGAGGCAGAAAGATTTGATAATGTATACGTGGGTTAGAAAATAGAGGTTTAAAATTGACTGAGAACACATCACAAATTTATGAGTTTCAAGCCTTAAGATACAAGATATCCGTGTTTATGGGTGCTCAAAGATTTCTGTCAGTGATCTGTGACAGATTCCTTGGGGGAAACTGCACAGTCATTCAAAATAGGCCTGATAAGCGAGTGCTTTGCTGCTTCAGAGCTCAGTTGATAATGTATCAGCAAGAGGCAGATAATCATTTCTCTGATGTCACAAATATGCAGTGTTCACTGTATGTATTTGATTGTTGTGGTTGTTTATGTCTCTCTGTGTGGCACCTTGTATATAGATCAACAAGACTTAACACACCGCGATGCTTAAATGGACACTTGTACAAAATTTTGCCCACGCAGGTACGCCACATGTAGCTTCACAAAGTCCTGCCAACTGCAGACTCAGCAACACCTACAGACTTGGACTACCTGGATGCACGCACGCGCACTGTGCACATGTACTCCCATACACACATGCAGACACTCTCACACACACGGTTAAATGGTGCTTTGCAGTAATGCTGGCGGGCCAAGTGGCGAGGTTGCTCTGCACTCAGCAGCACTGCATTTTTACTGACTGCCAGCTAGCAGCTCAGCACTTCTTCTTTGTGTGTGTGTGTGTGTGTGTGTGTGTGTGTGTGTGTGTGTGTGTGTGTGTGTGTGTGCGCACGCGTGTCATTGCACATCTGTCCATACACTTTAAACAGCACACTTGTAAGTTGACAGCTAAACATCTGTGTGTTGGCACATGCATTACGTGACGTGTCATCACACCACGTGTACAGTTATAGTATGCGAGAAGCTGCATTGTTATGCAAATAATGCTTTTCTTTGTCCAAATTGAAGGAGCTGGACCTGCTCCAAGGCCTGCTCCCAGGCTGCATTGCCCAGATTAGTGGCGCCTGAGTGGGCTGCGATGGCAGAGAGAGCTGCCTCATCATCCGGGAGCTCCAGGGAAGCTGCAGGCCTCTGCACTCTCCTAATAAAATAAAAAAAATAAAAAAACTCGCATTGTATTGCGAAGTGTCTATCTATGTATCAGCAAGTGAGGAGACTTATGCTCTTTTGTGCTTGTGATGATACTTTAATGGCCAATTATAATGAGTGCACAGGGTTTGCCCTGATTTGCTGAGACATCTTGACAGCTGACAATGTGCACAAAACAAGGCCACAGAGCTTATCGTTCTGTCTTTCTGCTGGAGCCAGAATATGGTCTGATGGCCATGTGCAGAGGCTGCACCAGCATACATGACAGGATATTGGCAGCAACTTCACTTTTGGTTGAAAATTTGATTTTCTATAAATAATTTTTGTACAAAGTCGAGGATCGGGATCGCAAAGGTTGTTTCTTGGCAGAAATCAAAATCTGTACTGAGTAACTATTATGATTTGTGGCCAAAGTGAAAAATAAACTGAATCCTCCCGTGAAGTTATAATCTTTAAAATATTCATAGAATTAAGCCCTGATATAATTTGTGATTGGCTTTTTTACTTTATTTCAGCAGTAGCCATTCACTGTATTTACATTCAGAAATGACCTCTCTATATGGTAGTTTTCATTAGTCCTGCACAAGATTGAAATTGCCCTGCACATGAAGGATTCACAGGAAATGATGCAGTGTTATGGTTTCCCATACGATCTCATTATTGATATCAGCCTTTACTGTTCATTCTCCGGTTATTCATGACGTGATAGAAATATGCCAATTATTATTTTAAACAGACACAACAGCCACTCTCCTGTTGTATTCCCGACACTAGCAGTAACCCAGAGCATCACCAAATCAACCAGGACTGAAATCTGTCTTCTGCCTTCCCCGACACGTTGATAGCATTTAGTGAAAATGATCACAGAACAGCTGGACTAAGCATGAGCCCGCTGTGGGCAGTTTACTGATTGCACATTAGAGCATTGGAGTTCACAGAATTCAAGCAGTCACCTCTCATTGCCATTTGGGACCAACAACATTCTCATTTTCATACAGAAAAGGACAGGACTTCCTTTTGTCTTCAAGTTCAAAGGCAATCTATCAGCTGCATTCAAAACTGGATTCACCCCCTTCCTGTTCTTTCTACATCTTCTTTCTCACTTCTGTTTTTAAATAAGTAACCGAAATAAACCAAACTCTCTGGCTCTGCTCCTCTTTCCACAAAAAATTCCCTCCTCTTAACTACTCTAACCTTTTACTCTCTTTCTTTCAGCTTCCTCGCCCTCTCTTTCCCTGGTCTCTCAGTTCTGTAAATGAGCTGATAGAGAGCCTGAAGCGAAGGGACTGAGCTCCAAACACCAATCTGGTCCCAGCTCAAATGTCAGCCACTCTTAACACACACACACACACACACACACACACACACACACACACACACACACACACAAACGCACAAAAACTTTCTCTTCTCACCCTCCATTCTTCTCCTTGTTCATCCCCACACACCTACACACACACACACACACACAAACGCACACAAACTTTCTCCTCTCACCCTCCATTCTTCTCCTTGTTCATCCCCACACACACACACACACACACACACACACACACACACAAACTGTTCCTCTTCCTTTATTCTTCTCTCACCGCTCCAACTCTCTCTCTCTCTCTCTCTCTCTCTCTCTCTCTCTCTCTCTCTCTCTCTCTCTTGACATTTAACAGTCTGCAATCATCTGCTCTATAATTTCTTGTCATCTCCGGTAATCTAGCTATCTAAAGGGAGGTTAAGGATGTGAGTTAAAACAGACAGGATGGGGTCGAGACAAGGGACGGTGATGTTTGCTGGCATGTTCACAGCTGCCGCGGTGGTCGCAAACAGAGCCAATTGTTTGAAGGAGCTCAGTGGTCATTATGGGACGGTACTTTAAAGCCAAGACAGCTGTGAGCATATCGCCTCTGCGTGATGCTGTCACAGTCTGGGACACAGTTACAAGAAATTTCATTGTAAATCATGCCAGGATCATGAATAGAGCTGGGCATTTTTTTTGTCATTTTTCAGAGTTTGGGTAGTGAAATCAAAGTGATAACCTTTTGTGAAACCTCATGTACCCCTTTTTCTTCAGAAAGAAGCCAGACAAGTTTACAGATGTTAAGAGCAGCTGTACACGAACTTCGGCTAATTGAAAATTGTCTAAAATTGGTCGAATTTAAATCCAAAATGATATAGTAGCACTGCCACAGGTGTTCTGATATTAATGGTTGTCATCTATCTTACACTAAAACAAACTTTGCACCACAAAGACGAACATATTTCTACAATTAGTTCAAAAACACACAATCTCTTACTGCACACTGCTGTTTGAAGCTGAATACGATTAGCTGATAATTAGCCTAATGAGCCTCTGTCAGTAATCAATAAGCACATCAATAAACCATTAATTAAACCAATAAATAACAGCAGTCAACAACAGACAACCCTATGTTTTAGTAGTTACCTAATGTTTTTGGATTGGTTGTCAATTCAGCATGAATATAATCCATAAAGAAACTGTATTTCTGTACAAACTTTACACTGAAAAGTTATTTATCCAGATGAAGAGATATTCAACCAGAGATATTAAGCTTTAAAGAGAGTATGTTTTGGGGCACCGTTGCATGTATTAATATACTGTATCTCTTATATATAACACTTATTGTATATTGGATTGCATATTGGAGATGCACAACAATATTTTTTATAACTGAAACACACTGAAGTACTTTAGTACCAAGCCAAATTATGATTGTGGCATTATGCTGAAATGCTGCACATTTTAATTTGCAGTTGAGAGTATTTTTACAAGCTCAAAGCGATGACAAAATGTCATTATTATCACATACTCTATTACGCTGGACATTTAGCAACATTTTGACAGTAGAATGAGTGAAATTGAAAAAAGTCTGAATGAAGGCAAACACAGAAAGAAACTTGAGATTTGCCCTTTGGTAATATTCTTAATGGAATGGTTGATAGTTGTTATTCTGCTGTTTTGCTGTTATTGTAATCTTGAAATATGGGCAATAGCTAGATGACTAAATTGTATAATACATGACTGAATCTACATGTAAAAGTGTAAAATGCAGTGGTGTGGTAGAGCAGGTCTTGGGGTGGATATCAGAGCTATATGATGGGAGGATGGAGGCCCCAAAGGCAGGCCAACTCCTGTGGACGCACCATCTGTTGCCCCTGGCAAACAAGGGCAACGGTATGACCTGGACTGTACAGACCACAAAACATGTCTAGCTGAACACATAAAGAATGCCGAAAATGACAACAAGAATACAATACATTAGGAAGCGGAGCGGCTTATAAGAAAATGTGCATTTCTTCTTTGTTGTTTTGGTGATGTCCATCTCTGAAGTCCTTGGCTCATTGTGGGCTGAGCAAATAAAATTCAATCCAGTTGACAGTGCAAAACCAAACTGATGGCTCTGGAGTTCTCACTCCACTGATGACCAGTGAGTGTCTAATGGATTGATAGTTTAGCTCAGTGAGAACACCTTGACCTGTTCATTGGTGGTTTCCTCAAAGCATCCATCAAGACTCACAAGGGACCAAACTGAGTGAGTGAAAAATGTCTGTCAGAGAGAGAAGGGAGATGGAGTGTGAGAGAGGATCAAAGACCTGTGTGTGTGTGTGTGTGTGTGTGTGTGTGTGTGTGTGTGTGTGTGTGTGTGCGTGTGTGTGTGTGTGTGTGTGTGTGTGTGTAGATGTGTGTGTGTGACACAGAAGCACGCCATGTCATAGTGTGTACCTCACTCTACCACAGTGTTGATTGAAAATTTGCATATATAATCAGACTGCAGCACTCTACTGACCCCTGCTGACCAGCATCAGTAGTGCCACGTTTTGTAGAATTCACATCCCAGTTATATCAGATTTTTAAAATGGTCTGTTTATCTTCAGCTTCCTTTAGAGATGTCCTTTTTTATGATTGGCAGGAACTCATTGATCCAAATGACCTCATGGTCAAGCAAGTGAATTTCCATTTTAAGGGAAACTAGTGGAATCCTCTTCAGTGTTTTGCTTTGCATACTCTCTCCGTCACCACATTGCAACCAAGCAAAGTAACAGATTGAGTTTAAAGCTTCACATATCAGCTTTAACTCTTGATTGATGCCTGATATTCAGGTAATATCATTTCAGTATAGAGTTCTATGGGCACTTCTTTGACACTCATCTCTTCGAGTATGATAGGAGAGGAGGTGGCAAAATGGTGCGGCCGTCATCCGACAGTCTCACTTTTTCTACATGATGTGCTCTCTTGCTGCTATTTCAGCAAGTCAGAGAGAGAATTTCAATAGGAGTCATAATTTGTGGGAAATGAGTGCTCTTCTCATCTGCATCCCTGTTTCATGATTTAGACTGAAAATTTGTGTTTTTAGCTGGCATGAGAGTCAGTACTCTGGATAATTTGGCAAAAGAAAGTTTTACAAAACATTCAGCACATTTCTGTCCGATTTTGCCAAACTTAATGTTCTTGTTTTTAGTTTAGTTTTATTCTGCCAGAAATCACTATCACATCAAGATAATCTTAAATGGTCAGCGGACATGCACAAGGCTCTCTTCATACTTTATTGGGTGTTTGCATAGACGTGTTCATACATTTTTGTCTGCAAGTACAACCTGGAGAGATCTGCATGCGAAATAAAGCTTCCGCAAATTGCTGTTATGGATGTATTATCAGTGTTCCTGTAAAAAAAAAATCCTTAATCAGCTCATACCTGCTTTAGCTTATATGCTGTTACTTATACATTATTATCCTGTCTTTGAACACAGTGGGTGGATTTTTAACACCACAGGGCAAGGAATACATTTTGGAAAGGTTCAGTAACATTACTTGCTTGCCACTAGTGGACTTGGTGAAAATTGATTAAATTGGACTTATGTGGATGGATTAGATTCTTTTTAGAAAGGTGCTTGGTTTAGAGTGCCAAGACTAGGCCAGTGCTAGGTAACCTGAGGCTCTTTGTCCTTCTTCAGTGGCTCCCGTGGCTTTGGCAAAAAATATATATGGAAATGAATAATTTTGATCCCTCACTGTTGTAGGCCTAAAGTGATTTTTACATTTTCTAATGTCTTAACATTGTGTCAACTAACCTGTGCACCACACTTCACATGATGACCTGGCACCCTGTCCTTTATATTTCTCCAAACCTCAATAGCTGTTGCTACTAGTCCTGAGTCTGTCTTGCTAAGCTAGGGGGCATTTGAATTTATTAAAATGAATTCTGTGTCATTTAAAGTTCATTCAAACTTTTTTTGGAAAAAGTTACAACCCCAGCGTGGATAGATTTGATTGCTTTTACCACAGAAGCTGCTGACTCACTGGTATGCTTGACCTATGGTGAGAAATTGGCATTATAAGGCCTGAATATGTTTTGCGTTTTCGTTTGCCTTTACTTAGATTGTGAGAGCTGAAGATACACATGAAATTGGGGAGGCAGAGAGAGGGGAGGGATACAGCAAAGGGTCCGTAGAGGTAGGTAGGTAGAGCCGAATCCCGGGCCACTGCAAAGACTCAAGAAAAGTACATATGAGCTACCAGGGCCCCCCCAAAAACGCCTCTTTTGTAAAGTAAAGTAAAGGTTGCTGACTCCTTACTAGACAGTCATTTTTGCTCTGATTTGGTTGACCCTGTCAACCTGACTGGCTCAACCCTTGCTTTATTCCTTTGACTTTTCAAAATGGTAAATAAAAAGCTAAATTTGGGTTTTGTCTTCAACACTTGAAGAGTTACTGGTGTTTTCCATAAAACCTTTTTAGCCTTACCACTGACTTTTTACTCATTGCAGTCTGTGTTATATTCTCTATTATGCTTTGCACCAATGTTTTGTTCTCATTTTGTTTTTGGCGTCTCTTTTATTTCACATTTGTAGTAGAGCGACTGTTTCCCATTCCCTTTGATCACACTCTCCAAGCCAATTTTTAGTGTTCCTGCCTATATAGGAATATATTGCGTAACTGCATCTGACAGTGAAGCCCAGTTTGTTTGTGCTTTGTCTGGTTGAATGATTTGAGCAGTGCTCCGACTCTTAATCAGTCCTGATCTGTCAAAGTCTGTTTTGCTTGATTGATAAATAGCTCAGTGAGATGTTTATACCCACTTCATGAAAAAGTTAGATCTTCAATTACACAAATTTTTGCTTTTGCTCTCTAAAGCCAGAAACTCATTAGCCCCCCTCTCTTGTTCTCGTTTTCTCCCCATCTTCTTCCTGTCACTCCAATTTTCTGCTTCAATTTTCTTCCTTTTTCTCCTCTCGTTCTCCCTCTGTTCCTTATCACTCGCTCGCTCTCTCTCTCTTCCAATATATAAATCAACAGCTACTCTAACAAGTGTTCAAATCACCCAAACAAATCATTGATGCACAGTCTGGTCAAACGGATGGTGATTTACGGGTTCAATGATTTTGCACACAGGGCAAAATACTTACCTCTTCTAAAAAGGTGCGGTTGTTCTTTGTTGTTACAAAATAAAAAAAAGGAAACTGGAATCATAGAGATGGAAAAACTGTGTATATTTGACACAAATAGTAATAAAAGACTAAAGACATACAGAGAGAGACCGAGCAGAGGGCAAATTAAACTCACAAATAAACAATTATTCTAGTCTAGTGGATACTGATTCAGATGCAAATTAAAGAAACATGTACAGGATAATGCTGGTGACCTTACCACATATTTTTCTAACAAGTGTTCCCTGTGTATTCAAAGTCTTATTCAGATTATTCCCCTGTGCCATGAAGCTCCATTGTTCTAAAAACACACGGATCCCCACTGTTGCACTGGGTGACATGTTCCTTCATTATCATGAACCCAGTAGTTTATTTTAATTCAATTCCACATCCACCGTCCTGCTGCCATAAATACTCACTAGTGCTCCAAATTTGTAATGAAAAATAGTCCTCCTAATTTCCTCTGTGTGACTAACATTTGCCCTTAACCTTTTTTTTTTTAATCCTCACTAGGAACCTATGGGGCTTGGGGCTGCCACCCTCAGGCAGGCTGAGTATTAATGGTTTTGGTCTTTTTATGGGATTTGTTGACAATAAGTCAAACATGGAATAGTGCCACCTTTATCTTTTTTAATTAATAGACATATGAAACCATAAAATTATAGCCTGATTATTTTATATGGACACATACCAAACAAACAGTCTTGCTACAGATCCCTCCCTGTAGATTTTTTTTTCTCTCTGGTGACACTATTTCTTTCACAAGGTTTTTCTCTACTGCAATGTGTGGGTGCTTATCAGCTGACATACGCTACTGATATATCTACAATAAGCTGTCATTGTCTGTCTACCTAAGGTGTTTTTTCCCCGATATCAATCTATATCATAAAATTTTAAACATGTCCTAAATAATTCTAACAAATATAACTATGATTAAACTGATGCTCAGTGCAAAAGACTGTTTTTTAATGCACAAAATGTTTATTTCCTCTACCAAGGAGATTAAGGAAGAACCCATTGATTTTTTTTTCTCTGTTGTTAACATTGCTAGATAGGTCAGTTGTAATACGGACATCGTGCTTCCGCTTGCAGATTTGCATATCATAAAAGACTGGACTATTGAGTGCCCTTCCAGTTGTTGTTTTTACTTTCCTGTGATTTTTGGGATCATGTCTGGACGCCACATCTGTATTAAAAGATAAAAAGATGTAGTCATCACCCATCACATCAATTAAATGTGTCATAAAGTAAATGAAAGACGCATTAATAGAATAATTAAGTGTGTGTGTGTGTGTGTGTGTGTGTGTGTGTGTGTGTGTGTGTGAGAGAGATTGACAGTCCACACTCACACACACATACACCACTGCCCTCAGCAACTCTGTTCTGCTGAATAATTCAACTCTCGGGCCTGGCAGGGGGTCCTGTGTGTGTGTGTGTGTGTGTGTGTGTGCGTGTGTGTGTGTGTGTGTGTGTGTGTGTGTGTGTGCACGCAGTGCCTGCATTTCTTCATCCCTCCATTTTCTCTCTTCATGTTCACCTCCACACACTGTGACCCAGCCTTTGTCTGTGCGCCATCCTGATGAGATGAATATGCATGATATTGAAATGAGGGTCATTTGAGCACTGTTTGCTATAGTAGAACACACATGGGAACTGTTGCCATGGTGAGGAGCATTTTATGCTGTTGGACCCATCAACTGATATACACATATTTTATGTTTTTAAAAAAAAAAACAGAAAACTTTGATGAAAGTTGAGTAGAAGAATGAATAATCTGACCTTTTCAGAAACAAAATGACATCTTGGATAAAACAGCATAATTTCTTTTATTTATATCTGCTGACGTTGGAGAGTGTTTGACTTAGATGAGGGAGGGTAACCTTAAGTTAGAAGGTGCTAAAGAATTTTCAAGAACAAGAAGAAAATATACGTTGGCCCAAACTGACAGACCCTCTTCAAATATTCCAGCATCTTCGTAAGCACCGAGTCTACTTTACTTGATGGACTGTTTTCTGTGCGTTCACCCCACCTGCAGCAAAAGCACAACCATTCATTTCATAGCTGTTTAAACCTGAAGGCACCATCAGTGTTATGTAGTATGATGCATGGATATGAACCGGTGATGTATGAGTCCAGTGGATGAAGGTGAGGTATAGAATCTCATTGACAGAGACAGATAAGCTCTTATCCATCATTATGTCGAGAAAAACCTAGGCCTTCCCAGAACACTTAATGGCAAGGGGGCAGGCTACTAATAATGGATGATTTATTGATTCTTGAGGCAAAATTATTGTCTCACTTAGGCCCATTTTGCAGTGAGGTCAGGGCCATGCACCAATGGAGTTGTAGTTAATGAAGTTTTTATTCAAGGATGCTTCAACAGGGTCGCTGCTTAACTACTCTTGAGTGCTGCTGTGGGTTTTAAGACCTTCCAATGCAGATTTTGTGATAGCTGCTTTGGTGATAGTTTGCCAGTCTAATATTTCATCTTTACACCCTTTATACAGAGAAACACCCGGAAGAGGAACATGTACCATAGCTTAGAATAAATGTGAATGAATAGCAACTAAGATAATTTGACTGTAACCCTCCCAACCTATCCTAAATCTGTTATAGAACTGACATTCTGTTTAGTCGCCGTGTCTCCTTTGCCTCACTGAGTGACAAGCTTATTGTACTGTAAGGCAGTTGCTTTTTAAAACATTGGCCAAACTTGTACTATATGGTGTGTTATCTAAAAGGCTGTCTTACATTACTTCTCAGGCTTGGTGTCATGATTAGCTATTCAAATCAACTAACTTGTTTGTTTGACGTTTCAAGAGAATAATTGCCATGTTTAGTATTCAGACAAAAGGTCATGCAGTAAGTCAGACAAACCTCTTGAGTATAAAGCATGACTTGTTGCACTTGAATTCAAATTCAATTTCTAACATTTCATCAGTGGTAGAATACAAAGTAGCAAAGCTAGCAAGTGACAGTATTGGAATTACAATGTAGAGAAACAGAATTACAATATACAGCCAAGTACTGCAACGCAACAAGATATCTGCACCACTCCTTTCTCATGACTGTTGCCCACAGCATAATCTCTACAAACCGATAATCTGCATATAAATGCAGAATCTATAGGCGAAGGACCAAGATTTTTTTTCTGGTCTTTGTTCTGGTCTGTTTCTGGTCTGAATAGTAACCAATGACATTTGAGGGGCTTTGGTTGCAAAAGTCCATGTGGAGAACTAAGGAGGCAGAAGACATTGGCAGGTTTGCCATCTCTGAACCCATCGGCTATCATCTGACAATGATTTAGCATTGTATTAGCTTTTTTTTAAGGCAATCATATAGAAATGAGCAGAAATGTGTCTTTCTAACGCATCAAGTTGCTAATAAAACAACTTCAGGAAGGAATCAGGAAGGCCTGAAGCCATTATCTGTTTTCTAGATATCTGCTGGCTATACCAGAATCCTAGAAACATCATCATCAGGTGATTAGCTGATGGGTTCCAAGATTGCCCACATCACATTCTTAGGTATTAGATTGTTCACTTAGATCGACGCATAGGACTGTAAGCTGAGCAGATGCAGTACAAAGACTGACAGAGGACTGCAGCTGGTGCTCTTGTGCTGCTTTTACTGTAGGGCTGGAATAAACAGGGTGTAACATTTACATCTTGTACACAGAGAAATCTATTATGCAAGAGGAGGACAAAGAGATCTGCTGCATAAGACCTGCATTTTGAGCACCTGTTTGTTTTTCTAGCAGGGTTTCCTCTTTTGCCTCTCTCCTTTTACCTTGACGTTCAACACACAGCTAAGTGCAGCAACTTTACATTCATTTGCTGGGGGTTGCTGAAAGGGATTCTGGGAAATGTAAGAAGAACTTAGCGAAGCAGGTGTCGACATGTCTGGATAAGGGAACGCTTCTTTCTGAGTTGTTTTTCCACTGGGGACAATATCGTCCGATTTATGAATGTTACAAAGAACTTTGCAGCTCTGAGAGGTATTGTTGGTCTTGCTGTTTCCAAACCCTGGTGGGATATTTATTTGTCTTTTTAGAATTTCAGAGAGTTATTTTGTCAAAGAATTGCAAAAGGCAAAATCTTGACTTTCTTCCTCATCTTCTTTCACCTCCTCTGCCTCTTCAGACTTGGACAGATGCGCAGAGTTAGGTAAGGTAAACTGAATAAAAAGTGATGTTTGCTCACAGAATATTTATTATATATCTCCGTCTCTCTGTTGTCAAATACATCAGTCTCGCTCTCTTCCATTTTCACTCACCCAGACAGACTCCAGAATTTGAAGTCCCTAAAAGATTTTAAAAGAAGCACGTGTTAACACACACAGATGTGCACACCAAACAGAGTTAACAGGCCCATTAATTCTAAATGGCTGCTCTGCATTTAGTCATATCTTGAATCCTGTCCACCTGTTAAACAGAGCGTTATGAGCACTGTCATGAAGCTAGATGGCATTTTTCAAGGTCTCAGGCCATTAAACATGGTCAATAGCGTGTTATGCACACAGACAAACACACACACGACAATACCTTATTTGAATAGTTACACCTGTACCTATTTTGTTTTTCTTGATACTGAATGATAGGCTGAATAACAATAGTTGCACGTACAGCTGTAGGTCACCTTGGCAACAGCTATCAAGAGGCAAATGATGTGGCATTGTTAAAAAAAGAAAAAAAAAATTGAAATGAATTCAGTCCATTCATCAAGCTTCTCATGATGGGAACACTGATTTCTTTGGAGCCTGCTTCCCTTTTATAAAAAGGGAAAAAAATTACATTTGCCTTTCAGCCCTGTTGCAGGATCAAATCCCCCACTAAACACCATACGAGGATCTGAGCAACCATGGCAGCCCGACCACTGAGACTGACTGTGAAAGTGTCAGAGGGAGAGTGTTGGTGGTGGCAGTATTTGCTTGCATTGCGACTGCTTGCATCTCTGCATCCTCTCAACCTCCGTCACTTTCTGCTTCTGTCTAATCTGTCCTCTCTTATTCCTCTTCTTAGCTGACTCCCATCTCTGCGCCCTTCTCTCCATTTCAAGTATTTCTTTTACAGAACACTAAACCTCCTCCTGCTCCTTCGTCTCTACATGTCTTCTTCTTCCCCACCAAGCATATTCTATCATTCCCTTCATGATTATTCACCTGACACTACAGGTGTGAGCACACTCTCAATTTGTTTTCCACTATATGAAACATAGTGGGGAAGTGTTATTTGTTGCATTGTGTTAATTTACATCAGCGAAGAAAACTGTTCAACTCTTGTTAAGGACACATGAAGAAAGACGGATGTGATTAAAACTCTTTATTATGATATGTTTATTCCTATATCGCAGTTTTAATACATATTGTGACACATTTTCCTGAAAATCATCTGAAGAAGGAAAAAAAACAAAAAAACTAATAAATAAAAACAGACAGAGTTATCTTTCTTTTTTTTTGGCAAACCTAGAAAATGAAACACCTGATTAAAAAAGGCACATTGGTATAAAAATCATATCAAAATTCTGCACATTGATTTGCAACATTATCCACAATGGCCCAATACACCAAGAGATTTAGGAAGGATAGCTACCTTCATATAAGTGGCATCTCTGATAATTGACACATTTATATGAAATATCATGTTATATACACTTACATAGTTCAAACGTATGAGGGTACCTTATGTGGGTTAATTTTTATTTTATTTTTTTGCATGGATGGAAATGTCGGTCTGGTGATCAGTCTAGACTGAAATATTTCAGTTCAGTACAATTATCCATGTTGTCCAGAGGACCAACAGGTCACAGATTTCACTTACTATCTAAAATATCAATACGAGATGGATTTGGTGCAGACCTTCATGGTTTCCATATAATGAATCTTATGACATTTCCTCTAGTGACACCACGTGGTTGACATTTGGGGATTTTGAGTGAAATGTCTCGAAAACTGTTGGATGGATTGCCATGAAATTTGATACATGCACATTTATTCATTTATTCATCCATTCATTCATTCTAGCATCAATTTGCCCAAAACATACATGTAAGCACCTGCAAATCTAACCATATTCCCATCTGCTTAAGCCTTATTTTGTGTTCAGTGCTAATTAGCAAATGTCAACATGCTAGCATGCTAAACAGTGGTCCTGGTTAACAGTATACCTGCCTAACATTCACATGTTAACATTGTCAGAGTGAGCATGGCAGCACCACTGTGCCTAAGTACAGCCTCATAGAGCTACTAGTGTTGCTGTAGACTTATAGTCTTATTTTAAAAATTAGAATCAGACATTTACAATAAAAATATGCAATTTAAAAACCAACGAAACAACGAGGCTAACCAAGCATTACTAAGGGCTGATTTGTCAATATGTTTCTTCTTCTTCCTCTTTCTTCTAAAATCGTTGGCTTTGTCCTGCAGTTACTTCACATTATATTGTCACTCCTCTGTGCTGCAGTGCTCTTTAAAAGGACCAAGACAAATCACTGCCCCCATCAGTGCAGTGATTTCATGCTACTTGAGTTTGGTGTCATTGCTCTCACCTGCCAAACCAACCGAATTAAACGGTGCTCAGATTAACTCACAAAAAGACTTGCAGTGGCAGAAAAGTCAGTGTCTTGATTTAGCTGCACAAAAGGGCTTTGAATTCAGGTATTATTAAAAACCTGTTTTTATTCACCCCAAATACTCGGATATCTATGAGATCATACACTTTAACCTAAAAGATTTTACCTAATTAACAGTTGCTGCCAATAAATGGACATCATACCTGTAGAAAAAGACAAAAGAACCATAATTCCTGCCCTGTAATATGCCCACTCTCTGTATATCCATTTTGTCCTGTAGTCTGCTGCCATCATGTGGTAAACATAATCACTACAGCAAGATTTAACCCCTACATTTGCCTTTCAAACATCCAACAGCTATAGACGATTCCACCTAAAGGGATCATTAGAGAGCGTCCATGCTGCCATGTTAAAAAATATATATATATCAGGAATAGGCTGGAAATGGGAACTGGAAAAAAAAACACACACACACACCTAAATACAGGTAAACAAAGTGACAGGTAGAAGCTGCACACAAACCGCAAAGACAGAAAAAGCTCCAGGCATTCAAATGAGTTCAGCAAACCACAACTGATACACCTGTCATCGACTGGAGAAGTACTAAGTGTGAATTATTGCCACATCATTATTACAAGGCAATGTCTGTGTTAACAGGAACTAAACTTCCTGTTTTGATCACCAGTGAGCTGATGTGGATTTATAAAATAGATGTAATTCCAGTGTGTATGTTGCTGTCTTTGGCTTAAAAGTAGCAACAACATTTCACTATATGCACTTGTTTGTATATGTGACAAATAAAATCTATTAAATCTGAGTTTAGCTTTCAGTCATGCAGTTACCCTAGACCTAAATACTTTCGGAACAGTTGCTCCCAATGTGGTTGTTTGTGTGGCGTGCATGTCTTTGCACCTGAGTATATTTCAGTATGAGTTCCGGTGACTGTGTGTGCAAGTGGTCAGCAGTGACAGAAAGCGTGTTTCGGTGGCAGTTGTAGTCTGACGTTGCTTCCTGTGAGCTGACAGCAGCAGGAGTTTGTCACCTTTCTTTGTAAGCTGTGTGATTTCACCTCTGCCTGGAGAACAGCACATACGTGGTGAGTAGCACTTCTGTCTCTTCAGTGAGGCAGAAACAGCAACAGATTGTCATTTTAAATTATGGTTTTGTTGGCCTCTTGTTTTCTGAGCTGTCAATACAGACTTTCCTCTTAATGCACTGAAGGAGCAATGTACTAGATCCAGGTGGAGTCCAGGTGAAGCTTGCGATAGCTTATTGGTTTCAACTGTCATAGCCATTTCTTTAATGTGCGTAAAAGAAAAATGAAGGAGAGAAGACAGATTAAAGCATTTTTTTTTCTGTGGTGTTTTTGGACTACAAACACAAACAGAAGACAGACAGGGCAAAGTATATAAATATATGAAAAGATGCATGTTTTTAAGATTTCTAGGTTACAAATGGAATTGCCTGAAGAAGAAATGCCTACATTTCAACATGTAGTTGGGACCTGCATCATTGTAAAACAATGGTTTTATACAGTATATACAATATGAGTCGATGTAGTTTTAGAACTCACAGTGATTGTTGAGCTCTCCTTGTGGGATTTCTTTCTCCGCATATTCAACCAAGTGCTTCTGCTCGATGTGCTTAAATAAGTTTGTTGTTTTTCCCACTCTCGTTGTTACATTCTTGTCACATTACTATGGTTAATTGTACAGTTGTAAATCTGATGTTTTGTCACCACTTCCACATTTACTACTGTAGTCTCTTGTCTTTTTAAAACCCTCCACTATGGAGGCAGTAGCAATGTTACGTATGACATCATTACATCAACAAGTTGAAATATAAATCATGGTTACTGGGTTGTTTACCCAGGTAAATAAAAGTACAAATGTGCTAGATAAGTAAAATATCTAAATATTTTCAGCTTTACCATTTGTAAACGTACTCATAATGCCTTTGTACCTTTTTTTTAAATTTTATTTTTACCTTTCGTTTAGCTGATTTACCATGGAGGCTACAGCCAAGTATGACTTCAAAGCAACAGTTGATGGAGAACTCAGCTTCAGAAAAGGACAGCACTTGAAGGTTAAGTATCATGTAGCCACATGCTGTACAACCCAGTCACCCCAGAAACTACCTTTGAGTTCTCAGTAACCTAGTACCAGCTTTCAAGTTATAAATAGCTCTCAATATGAAAAATATTCAAATTGTGATTGGAAACATGATAGGACATTTATATAACAATAGACTTTTTAATTGTTTGTGCAACAGGTTATGAAAATGTCTTGTGAAATTGCATCCTGAAGCTACTAGCTAGTACAAGTTCATTTCCTATTCTTGCACAGACATTACAATGAAATCTTGATGTCTTTTAGGGCCTACTGACAGAAGTGTGACAAAATAGAAAAAGCAAGTAGAACGTGCAAGTAAATATTGATGCACTGACCACACATCTGCAATTTAAAATATTAAAACAAAAGAATGCAAATAGTTCAGTCCAGCAAGCTGAGCAAGCTCTGTGTATTTTGCACATAGACAAAGCCTGTAATTCACACCTCGAAACCACAAAGTGAATGTACTATTTATAGACCTGATCCTAGTTGTTTCCTTTCAGGTGCACACACAGCTTATTGTGCCTTATATTCAGATGCATACAGTAAATTAACTGCATAAGGACTTAACTGCATAATAAGTAGGTCGTACAGAATACAGTAAAGAAATGCAAGCTAGTACAACAGCCACAACATAAAATAGAAGCTGATGAATGTGACAAACCACTAACTCTCAAAAAGACTCTCACAAACCCCATAAACACACACCACACACCACTAAACACTCATAGTAACTTATCATAAGCATGAGAAAAATAATTTTCCATTTTCACAAGACCAAAGTAAGTAAATGCAACGCGATAATAAGCAGTCTGACCCAACACCCATCTATAAAGTATTGAAAACTGTCAAGAACTGTCAAGAAGCGTCTTCTCTTCTTAAATATCTATTACATGATCATCCTGAAGTCATATATTTGCCAATTTTGCTTATTTTATTAAATGAACAAAAAAGTTATCATGATAAAATACATATTATTATACTTCTGTCTGTGTTTATAATGCTGCAGGTATCATAAAGGCCTGGAAAAAAAGCATATTTTCATTAATAATCACTACTAGTTTGACATTGTTGAAAAGGTTTAAACTGCAGCATAAAATGTGACTGTACTTTATGTATTTGTAGCACTGCAATTAGCAATTTGTATTGTGTAGCAATTTCTATTGTCCATCTAAAGCAGTATTATGTGAAAAGAGTTCTGTGTAGAAGAGTCTGTGAAGGTTCTTAGTCATCCAGGTCATCTTTCTTCGAGAAGGATTAAATCTGTAGCTTATTGGAGTAGGTTGTAGATCTGTGACGATGTTTCAACTCTCATCCAAGAAGCTTCTTCTGTTCTGACTGGTTGGGAGATGATCCAGACCGGATGATCACCGTCCAAACCGGAGCTGAGGTGGCCTGAACGACTGTGGTTAAAGTCACCTGGGTCTGGTGTGAACGACAGTCGTCACAACAACATGAGCACTAACGAACCAAGTGGAAACGATGCTTGGTCAACGATCCCGCCTAGGCTAAATACCTGGATCTTCCCATCATTGGATCTACAACCTAGTCCAGTTGCCCCAGATTTAACCCTTCTCTAAAAAATCTCTGTAGTATACTCACCTCGATTATGATTGTGTCCCATTATGTCAGATTCTGCAGACCACTGGAAACTGGTACAAAGCAGAACTAAGTGGAGATGTGGGGTTTGTACCCCAAAACTTCATCAACATTCATCTGCCCAGGTAAAACTCACATAGAGCCAAAGAGAAAATGAAAGAGAAACATGCAATAACATGCATGAGTTAATTAGATATTGTCTTCTTTTTTAATTATTATTATTATGAAAGGGTTTTATTTGGAAACTATTGTTTTAAACAAGAAAGTTTGATTTTGTTGCCTAAGTGTAAAATTCCACATAGAATACAAGGATTAAGAGAGAGTGTACAGGTGGAAAGAAAATGAAATGGTCATTCAGCAGGTTTTGCTATCTTCCTTTATACCTGTGAAACCTCCTCTTTGTGCCTTCTTCATGACTCCAGCTGGTACCAGGAGGACCTTAGTCGCAGCGAGGCCCAGGAGAAGCTAATGTCACAGCCTGCGGGGACCTTCTTCATACGGGGCAGTCAGAATGGAGTCCCGGGTGACTTCTCCATCTCTGTCAGGTGCATTCAGTGTGTGTCTAGATTTATTCTAGAGCTAGCAAGAAAAAAAGTTACTTCCAGACTTGCTACGGAGCCTGCCTCTTCAGTGACAATCACCTAGGTGCATGGTTATGGTTAACATCATGATGAGTGGTAGGAAGACTGATCACTTACATCATTTAGCCCCAGCACTATTCTCTGTTCTTTGGATTGACCGATTTCTCTTTCTCTGCTGGTTTCAAAGCTTGTCAGGATCTCAGCCCAACCCTGTGAATTCTTGTTACTAGCTAGATGTTGCCTAGCAATGCACAAGACAGACACTTGATGTTGTCCATCAAAGTCTGTTTGACTTATTTACATCTTGAATTTCCTTCGGGATCAATAAAGTATCTATCTATCTATCTATCTATCTATCTATCTATCTATCTATCTATCTATCTATCTATCTATCTATCTATCTATCTATCTATCTATCTTGTCTGCTTCTGGCTCTAGTGGGACTCTAAATATATGTTTGTTCAGGAACAAGAGATTAACAAGCTTTAGAAGCCCAAATATAAGACGTCACTCAGTGTTTGCCTTTTACGTGGGTTTCATTTTTGTAAACATCTCACATTTTCATAAAGAGACATGTAGAATTTATAAATATTGTAGCAGACATAAAAGACTGCTCTGTATTTTATTCCACTGTAGACATGCAGCACATGTGCAGCACTTCAAGGTGATGCGGAACAGCAGAGGGCAGTATTATCTCTGGTCTGAAAAGTTCCCGTCTCTCAACCAGCTGGTGGAATATTACAAAAAAAACTCTGTCTCCAAACAAAGTCAGATATTCCTGAGAGACACAGACCAACAGGTAGGAAAACTACTGATGGATAGTAGGAAACACTTGTTGTAATGCATTTGAGTTGAAACAGCTACTGTAGTATAAAAATGTAGTCATGGTAGTATTTCACTTTTTCAAAATAAGAAACAAAAACAGAAAAAAACAGTAAAAATAGATATTAAAATATAAAGTTTTTGTGTCTCAACAGCAAAGGCCCAGCAGAGGCTCAGAAATGTTTCCTCCTCTACCCGTTCCTTCACACTCCAGCGGCTTACCTACACCACAACAGGTACTGTTGTACTGTGTGTGTGTGCATGTGCATGTGCGTGTGTGGCAGCTAGCTACAGTCGATAGATGATTTAAAGTTTAAATTTGAGCTGAATTTGAATAGTACTCTCATGAACATTACAAAAGCAATATCTCCAAACAAAGTCAGATATTCCTAAAAAACACAGACCAACAGGTAGGAAAACTACTGATGGATAGTAGGAAACACTTGTTGTAATGCATTTGAGTTGAAACATCTACTGTAGTATAAAAAAGTAGTCATGGTAGTATTTCACTTTTTCAAAATAAGACCTTAATTTGAAAAGAAAAACAGAAAAAAACCCAGTAAAAATAGATATTAAAATATAAAGTTTTTGTGTCTCAACAGCAAAGGCCCAGCAGAGGCTCAGAAATGTTTCCTCCTCTACCCATTCCTTCACACTCCAACGGCTCACCTACACCTGCACCACAACAGGTACTCAACAGTACTGTGTGTGTGTGTGTGTGTGTGTGTGTGTGTGTGTGTGTGTGTGTGTGTGTGTGTGTGTGTGTGTGTGTGTGTGTGTGCGTGTGTGTGTGCGTGTGTGTGTGTGGCACCTAGCTACAGTCGTTAGATGATTTAAAGTTTAAATTTGAGCTGAATTTGAACAGTACTCTCATGAACATTACAAAAGCAATATCTCCAAACAAAGTCAGATATTCCTAAAAGACACAGACCAGCAGATTAGAGACCTAGTCATTGAAAGTAAAAAAATATTATTGTCTTGCGTTTGAGTAGAAACATCTACTCTAATAAGATTTGATTAGAAAAAGCAGTAAAAGTTTAAATGTAAACTTTTTGTGTCTCAACAGCAAAGGCCCAGCAGAGGCTCAGAAATGTTACTTCCTCTACCCACTCTTCCACTCTCCAGTAGCTCACCTACACCTGCACCACGACAGGTACTGAACGATACTGTGTGTTTTGTGTGTGTGTGGCAGCTAAGTTTGATCTGTTGTTGAGTAGTATGGAGTGTAGAAAAAGCCTTTTTTTAAGCATGTTAATGAACATTACAAAAACAACTCTATCTTCAAACATAGTTTTGTGTCCCAACAGGCAAGATTTGGCAGAGGCGCTCAAATGTTACTTCCTCTACCCACTTTTCCACACCCCAGCAGCTCACCTACACCTGCAGCACAACGGGTACTCAACAGTGCTGTGTGTGTGTGTGTGTGTGTTTGTTTGTTTTTTGTGTGTGCACGCTCTTTGTCTGAATGTGTGTCTGTCCGTATGTAATAGGCTGCTTTGTGCATATTTGTAGAAAAGCAAATCAAATCAAACACGCACACGCGTGTGTGTGATTGTGTGGCAGCTAACTGTAGCAGTCAGATGACTTCAAGTTTAAATTTGATCTGTTGTTGAGTACTGTATGTCCAAAATGCCTTTTTTTTAAAGCATGTTAATGAACATTACAAAAGCTCCAAACAAAGTCAGATATTCCTAAAAGACACAGACCAACAGGTAGGAAAGCTAGTCATGGAAAGTAAGAAATGTCCACTCATTGTGATGTGTTTGAATAGAAACATCTAGTGTAGTAAAAGAAAGAAGCCATGGTAGTATTTCACTTTTTTCAAAATAAGAGCTTTACTTTGAAAAAGCAGTAAAAAAGACGTTAAAATATAAAGTTTTGTGAGCAGAAGCTCAGAAATGTTTCCTCCTCTACCCGCTCTTCCACTCTCTGGCAGCTCATCTATATCTGCACCACAACAGGTACTTAACAGTACTGTGTGTGTGTGTGTGTGTGTGTGTGCGCACGTGCTTTTTGTCTGAATGATTGTGTTTTAGTGTGTGTCTGTCCATATGTAATAGCCTGCTTTGTGCATATTTATAGAAAAATGAATCAAATTCATTTAAAATCCCCTTGTTACTTGTTGTGTGTGTGTGTGTGTGTGTGTGTGTGTGTGTGTGTCTTTGTGTGGCAGCTAGTTGCAGTAGTCAGATGACTTTTTTTGATCTCTTATTCACTACTGTATGTCCAAAATGTTAACTTCAAAGCAGCCTAGAAAAAGCCTTTTTTAAGCATAATGACATTATCTAAGAAATTTTCCAAATAGTTTAATGAACATCACAAGTTGGATAATTTTCTCATCTCATAAAGAAGTGTGTAAAACAGACCAGGTTTTCCACCAGTCATGGGGTTGGCGGTTTGATCCCTAGCTCCTCCCATTGGCATGTTGACTGAACCCCAAAGTGTTCCTGATTGTCAGACCAGGACCTTGCATTGTAGTAGGGGTGGGCAATATGGCCCTAAAATAATATCATGATATCTCTATGATAATGATATTCTTGACAACTTGACAATATATCAAAGTATCAACTTGCAACTCAGCTATGCTGAGTCGATGTAGTTTTAGAACTCACAGTGATTGTTGAGCTCTCCTCGTGGGATTTCTTTCTCCGCATATTCGACCAAGTGCTTCTGCTCGATGTGCTTAAATAAGTTTGTTGTTGGTTAATTGTACAGTTGTACATCTGATGTTTTGTCACCACTTCCACGCTTACTACTGTAGTCTCTTGTCTTTTTAAAACCCTCCACCATGGAGGCAGTAGCAATGTTACGTATGACATCATTACATCAACAAGTTGAAATATTGCCCAATCAGTTTTTGTTTTCTTTTATCGTTTTGGCACTACGTAGTAGTTCCCTGCCATTAAATCTACCCAATAGCGACAATATGTAATCACTTTTGGAACCTCAAAATGACAAAACAGGATTCAAATAACAATTTTGACAGATTTACTAAAATATCAGAAGTAATTTTTTTGTCATACAGATTAAAAGGATCCGTACCATAGAACAGCACACCATTCTTATTTGGTCAGATTGTTGTCAAGTGAAAATTCTGGTATGAGACCAAACCACCGAGAAAACTCAGAAGAAATGGTCATATAAAACTTAATGTAGCTCTAATTCCCCACCAGATTTTTGGTGCACTTGTAAAGTTCAATGACACTTAGTTCATGGCTGAGTTTGTGTATCTGTCTGTGTCATGCTGTATGTCTCCTTCCTCTGTGTCCAGCACAAAGCCTCCTCCCCGCTGCAAGTCAGAGCTCTGTACAGTTTCCGTGCTGAAGAGAGAGACGAGCTGGAGTTCAGCGCCGGCGATATCATAGAGGTCTTGGAGAGCTCCGATAAGGCCTGGTGGAAAGGCCAGCTCAGGGGCAAAACGGGACTGTTCCCCTGCAGTTACATCAAACCCATCTGAGAGGAAGACACACAGACAAGCACATTTAATATTACAGTAACTATATGTCTAAGGTGTATTCTTGTAACTTGACCCTAACAAAAGGCTTGTCCCATGTCTTGTGTCAGCTGCCTACAATAAAAATGAAGACTAACTTGTTAGCTGAGGTGCAAACAGATCTACTGATCATGGGATTTCTATTTCTCATCATGGTGTCCTTAATTAATAATAAGTTAATAAAACTGTTGTAAAACAGTTTTCAGAATTTTCACATAAACAGCATTTACTGAGGTCAATATTAGTACATTTATTTATAAGACAATGGTTTTACAAAGTGATTGATAGCACAAAAAAGTCAAACTAATTACATTTGTATACACAAACATATGTTTGTATTGTAGTTATATAACATATATATAATATAATATAACACATTCATTTCTTATAGATTTCTTATTAGACATAAAAGTAACCTGCAATATACAAGTAATGAATGTAACAATATTTAATTTAGGAAAACAAATTTAATACTTTATATTTTGGTCCCATAAACTGAAACTCAGCTCTGCCACTTTGTAAGTCCAACATAATGTAACAATCCTTCAAAGGTCCGTGTAATGTTACTGTAATCTAAGAACCACTGAATTTGTAGCTGATTGCTCATAGAAATGTTCTGCAAAGCCTAAATTCTGTTCGTTGTATTAGTTTTGTGTGTTGTGATCATGTTTGCAAGCATACAAGTTTGTTTTTTTTAATACAGAAAAGTGAAAACTAAAAGCAAAGGTTCATATAGAACTCTATATATGCAGCATATGCAGTATTAGAGCTGAACACACGCCTAATCGCTTATATGCACATTTCAGGATTCAGTTGAAGTTGAGCGTGCACAGAGGGGTTGTAAGCCTTTATCAGACTGAACCCAGGATTTGTCATTGACTCTGCAAAAGCAGGAAAACACAGCTAATATTGTTTGGCCTATGCAGACATTTGCTCTTTGCTCAGTTTATTATGGTCTGTTTTTGCAGCATGAACAAGGGATAGCCTAGAAGAGAAAGATACGTTCTTTAGAAGCCCTGTTACCACAAAACCAGCTCTTTCTAAGCAAACTAATGGCTCAAAGAAGAGTTGTATAGAGCCCACAAAATTCCAGAAGGTGATTTTTTTTTTTAATCTTGGATATGAATTTTGTGTGCACAACTTAATATATATATATATAATTTTCTTTTGTTTTATCTCTCACCTTGTTTCCTGTAATCTCATTAGATAATAAAAGCATCAAATAGCTAAAAATATTTTTAAATATTGGTCATAGTATCCTAACCCTTCTATACTATGATTTTTCATAAATGCACCTGTAATATATATATACAACTATAGATGTTACTGTAGAACCATCTTATTGTTATAATATTACTGCAATCATCACATAATCATTATTTTCATTAACTGTACTATAGAGTTATTGTTGTAATAGTATAATAATATGGTGATTTTACAGTATATGGCTGTCTAATAGTAATATTACAGTAATATCACAGGTGTATATTTTTCATATTCTATTTTAGTATATTTTATATTTTGTATTTTCATTTTGCATTTCTATGTTATTCTTTTTTACCGAAAATTTCATAGTATAGTATTTGACTGCTTTAGTTCATTTGTATTCTTATTGTAGTGCTGTTACACTGTTTAGTGCTCTTAATGAGATGACCGGTTCCTCTTGTCCAGCACATTTCACTGTATTGTTGACCCTGTGTTAACCTGACAAATGACAAATAAACCTAAAACTTGAAATCATAGTGTAAAATGATCTATTAAGAATAACAGACACTTTCACTAATGAGTATTTCAAAGTATTTCTGAGATATTTCAGGCTTTCATTTTATAAAGAGAAGACAGGTGGAGAGAGAAGAAGGCACTGTATGGGACTCAGCTCTGAAGTTGTGAGTTGCACGAGTAAAATTCAAGAAACAAACAAAATGAATTGATTTTGACAACACAGAAAAATCAGATGTTCACTGACTGAAAGTAAATGCCTCAAGGCTACCATTTACACTTTGTCAGTCCTTTATTCTAGTACTCTTTGTTCCAATTGCACTTGAATGTAGCATTTTGCCCCGAGCCCCACCCCTCTCTCTCACTCACCCTCCCCACCAGGTAAGAAAACTTCACCAGCTCCACTTCTACCTGTTCAGCGTCACACATAGGTAGGTAAGACCAGACAAGCTCCCACGGTGTGTGTCAGTGTGTTGTGTGACAGCTTCAGAGCTCCGGGAGGGGTACCGCAGGCACAGCCATGGCCGAATCCCAGCTCATGTGCATGGAGGACGGCCACATCGGAGTCAAAATCCCGGAGTCTAAACCAGAGTTTTATTACAGCGAGGAGCAACGCGCGGCCATCGAGGAGCTGCTCAAGAATGGCGATGGTGCCTTCAAAACCCGACTCAAAGAAGACAAAATGAAAGACTTTTTATCGGCCAGAGAGGTCAAACTGTTGGTAAACACTTTCAGAAAGTACGACTCGGATGATGACAGCAGCAGCAAGGCGGCACAGTCCGGCACCGACGCGGATTCAGGGGTCCATTCCACCTACTGGCCCCAGATGTCGGAGACCGAAGTGCCGCCGCTGGATATCGGATGGCCCAACGGGGGGTTCTTCAGAGGGGTGACCCGGGTGTCCGTGCACACACACCCGCCCAAAGACAACGGACCTCACATCAAGGAGGTGGTGCGGCGGCTCATCCAGGAGGCCACCAAGGTGAGGAAGATGGACGATAATCATGTCATTTATTAATGTTATTAAGGTGTTAGAGTATTTGTAAGACACAGTTGACATCTTATTGTAAGCACACTATTATTTGGTTAAAATGGTAATTATGGGCATAATATCAGGCTTATTATAGCTAATTAAAAGCTCTTAAAGTGGAGCCAGGTGTGCTGATGAACTACTGTGTTAAAGATTAGTGTGTGGTGTCAGAGAAAAATAAAGGCGTGATGTTGTCTGCCATAGAGTGGCACCATAAAGTGGTGTGAAAACCATCCTATACAGGAAGTAATGAAGCTTTTAGTGCCTACTTGAATCCTGTAATTTCCCTTGGCTTTTTTCTTTTGCTTAAACACTTATGACATGCACACACATAATGTACACTTGCTATCATTTACCTATTAACTGGAGATGTAATAATTGAGCTGCTGTCAGGACAGTGGGTGGTGTTACTATAGGCATGTGAGGAAGCCTTAATAGCACATGTAGTCAAAGTAAAAACCAACATACATGAGGAAAGAAGAGACATACTGTATTTGATGATGACATTTAAAAGGGCAATTTCCTTATAAACCATGTCATGTTTACCAAAAGTATTCAAAGATAGTATGATTCATTTGATCATAGTCAATAAGTGAGTCACCTTGCATTTGGAGCAATTAAGATACTACACAGTGATACATCATCAGTGTAATTATGACAACAAAGATTATTAAAGCTTCACTAGAGTAAACCAACAAAATTCTTTGTAGTCTGTGATACTTCACAGAATTTGAATCTTGCGTGTTATCAGTTCACATTTGCACCGATTTTTTTTTTTTTCTATAAGTTCAAAAGTAATTGCCACTGAAAGCAAAATGGTTGCCAACGCTGACCTGGCAATTACTGGCGAGCTCTGTGTTAAATGGTTGAAGAAGTCATTTCAAAACCTCACTCATTAAATAGGGCTGCAACTAACTATTATAATTATAAATGAATCTGCAGAGTCTTTTTTTGATGACTTGTTTAGTCTATAAAATATCAGGGAGTAGTGAAGGGCAAATCTTTTGTTCTGCCCAAGACCCAAATATGAAAAGTTTTCGGTGAATTTGGTGCATTCTCTTCAAAGAAAAGCTTCATTTCTTAATCGGTTATCAAAATGAATGCCTGTTCATTTTCTTTTGATCAGTGAATCAGTTGAGAAGGTACCTTCCCCAAACTGTTGCCACAAAGTTGGCAACAATTATTGTCTGAAAAATGAAAAGCTCCAGTGTGTAAGATTTAGGGAGCTCTATTTACACGATATGGCAGAAGTGGAATATAATATGTATGTGTCCAATAGTGTATAATCACCTAAAAATAGGAATTGTTTTGCTTTCGTTGCCTTAGAATGAGCTTTTTATATCGACAGATGCCACGGGTCCTCTTCCATGGTGTACGGCATGTTGAACCACCGTGTTCCTACAGTAGCCCAGATCGTAAAAATGAACCGCTGCTTCATGATAGAGCGTTTCGTGTTTTTCGCAAATTTCATGACCACCGTTGATTAATCTTGGTGCTTGTAAACGGAGGGCAAGTGGAGGGTGTTGCGATCAGTAACTACACTGCTAGATGCCACTTAATATTACACACCGCTCCTTTAATTTTGTAGCATTAGGATTGGAACTGCGAAGCCCAAACCATGAAAACCAGCTCAAGAGGTTACTGTTACAACCAACACAAAAGCCAATTTGTCCTTTTTCAGTATTATTATTCAGTTGCACAAGTCTCAGGCGGGGTGAATTAATGTTTGAATGATTAATACCTCTCCACACAGTGACTGAGAGCTTTAAGTGGGTCTGTGTATTTGAGTTGCCCATTGTAATGTTTACTCATAGACTGCCGGAGCTCAGCTGACTCATCTATTCCACCCGCTCACTCACACAGTAACAGGCTCTGCTTGGCTTGCCCTGCCTCAGTATGCCTCTTTAAAACTGGGTCACTGAGGACGACAGAAACATGTGTCACATACATGTTGATTGGCTTTATTATGCAACTCATCGAGGGATTTCCTTTTGATTTACTCGGGGATGTCTTTCTTTTCTTCTGTCTTTCCTTCCTTCCTATCCCATTCTTCTTCCTTTCTTTTCTTTTGTGTTTGCTCTGTCATAATTAGTTTACTTGATTCATCTTATCTTTCCTTCCCTTCTTCCTGGTTTCAAATAAGTTTAACTAAGCCTACTTTACCAGAAGCGTTGTAAGTGGTGAAACAAGGTCACTGACTCTTGAAAGACTGTTTTGTTCCCTTTTTATGAAGAACAGTTTACAAGATTTACAAGTGTGCACAGCATTCTGTACAGATTTACATTACTTCCTGGTTGTTCTGCCTTACAGTTATTGCCTTGTTATATAATACAGAAGGTCAGCTCAGTGTTTTATTTACTAGTTCAGTTCCTTTTAAGATATTTTCTTAGATAAGCCAGGAATTTCAACTAATGCCCACTTAACTTCATATCATACCTATTTTGTTTTGTTTTTTTTAGTTTTTCTGTATGTTGGGTGTTTGCTTAAGTTGTCAGAAAGTGGACTTCATTCAATGTGCAGTAGGCTATTTAAGTTAGTGTGTATGTGTGGAATGCAGCACACATACCGGCTTTGTTGTTGTTGATCAGAAACGAAAGGAGCTATTCTTAAAACTCAAGATAAAACATGTTGAGCAACCAGTTCTCCCGGGCACCGACATATTCATCTTAGCAGGTGACTATCAAATTTCTTCTTGGTTGCTTTTTTTTTCTTTCTTCTCATTTCACTTGATGAAGATCCTGGCAGCACTGAGTCATGCCTCAGCTTGTATCTCCTCCTGTTGTTGCCCTCACAGGTCCGCTCAGGATTTTTTCCTCAGTGGGTGGAAACAACAGGCCTTTTCTTCCTCACAGAGGAACATTTGTTGCAAATTTAAAGAGACATTTTTTTCCCATGACTTTGATTTCCAGGCAACAGTGGAACATATTACACATTTCCTAAACAATTATCCTCTGCTTGCACTGAACATGTTCCTACATGTTTGAAAGGACCATCTCACTCTTTTATTTTTTGCTTGCACAACTGTCATACATGATTATTGTATGGATTGTATGTCATTTCTGTCTGGACACTTTGTTTAAATTGAACTTTGCCTTGTAAGCTGCAGCTTTAAGAATTCCCTTTCTGGTCCGTCACTTTGGTCTTTTAAACATTTACATTTAAATAGTTCATGGAGTGGTTAACAGCAAGTCGCCTCACAGCAAGAAGGTTCCTGGTTCGAACCTCGGCCTAACATGTTTGCATGTACTCCCATGTTGCATGTTCTCTGTCTGCGTGGGTTCTCTCCGGGTTCTCCAAGCCAGCCACATGCACTTAACACCTCTAAATTGTCCGTAGGTGTGAATGTGAGTGTGAATGTGCCCTGCCACTCGCCCAAAGTCAGCTGGGAAAGGCTCCAGCTCCAGCCCCACCATGACCCTGATGAGGATAAGCGTTTACAGAAAATGGAGGACCAACTTCACTAGTTTTACATGTTTGTAATCACAGCTTTTGATCTTACTGATCTCATGATGTTAGAACCATTTCTTTATCACTGAGCGGTCTGACCTTTCTGTGCATATGCAGCTTACATATAGTATGTTTACAGAGGATAACCCGCCATTACTGAGCTGATGTAGTGTTGTCTGCAATTAGCATTATCTATGCTACTGGTAAGGCAATGTTCAGGTCACTATGTTGTTTTTTTTCCATCCAGCGTGTTTATATTGTTAGGTGTAATTAACATTTCTACCTCTAGGGGTCCCTAATTTAGCTCTAGACGTCTTTAAACTTTCTGTTGATGAGCCTCATTTATCAGTTTATGCAGCATAATCAACAGAATAGACCAAAAACCTTTACATATACAGCGCAGTTGGCTGAGCACAGTGGCTTTGACCCTCGCACGCCATTGTAATGTCAGGAATTAGTTTTCATGTTTACAAGTCAGAGTCAAAAATAATTTGTCTACGTACACAACTACTGGCTAGATTCCTTTATTTGGTAGAAGCAAAGTACAAACCTCTGCAAATTCCAATGCTCTGACAGAAGAGAAAGTGAAATCTGTATGCATTCATTTCTTGAGACAGAGACAGAGTTGTGAATTGCTCAACTGATCTCCTTTTGTTGTTGTCAAGCTGTCTCTATGATCCGTCAGCCTCCAAGGAACTCAGCAGAGAGATAATCCGGTTGTTTTTATCCACTGTTGCTAGACCAGCAACTATGACTCTTTTATGTGGCTTCACCGTGGCCTCAGGGTGAATGTATCACTGGGTGGCAAAGTGCTTCAGTTATAGACAGATTAGCCTCTGCTGGTTTCTTTGTTAATTGTCCAAAAAAGACATTCTGTCCATAAGCTTTTTATTGATTTTATTTCTTGGCTTTTGAAAGGTTACATTGATGAGAAAAAGAGCACAAAGCTGAGAGGTTACAAAGAGTTTTTCATCCTGCTACAACTTGATAAAAAACTGACCCAACAGAGGTACATTTGAATGATTTTTGTGGACAAAGATTTGTCTACAAAAGCAATAACATAATACATAACATGAAGTATGAAGTGAACCGAATAATTTATTGGTTTTGTGTGCACACTCCTGTTATTATGTGGTGTCCTGCATGTTTAATTGGTTTAAGTCTTGCTGTATGAACCTCATAACACTACAGTGTGTGTCTTAAGGAACTCAGCACTTCCCTTGGCATGTTCCTTTTGAATTGTTGTTGCCTTTAAAATAAAAACAATTCACCCGTTTCTCTCGCAGGTGATAGCGATAGTGATGGACATGATCACAGACCCCCAGATCCTACAGGACCTGATGGATGCGGCCTTCCGTCGCTCCGTGCCCATTTACATCCTGTTGGATAACCAAGCTGTGCCGCACTTCCTGGATATGTGCTCCAGGCTGCAGATCGGCTCGCAGCACCTTCGGGTAAGATGGCACTTTACTAAACAACTAAACAGGAGATGAATGTAGCGCAGACACGTAGCAAAAGAATGACCCTGGACACATTTTTACAAACATAGAGCTACGACCATGAAATCGAATGTTCAGACGTTTCTGATTGTTTTATGATTTGTATTGAAAGTATACATTTCAGCTTTGTTTAAGCTAAGGTTGCCACAGTACCAGAATTTTAAACTTTGATACAACAACCTTCACACAGTTCTTGTACAGAAAAAGTCACTGAACACAGTTGCAGTGTTTACCATAGAATGGCATTGTGGGTATTGAATACATACAACCTATTTATATGAAGTTATTTCTTATATCATCATTTTAATTCAACTTATTCTCCACCTTATTTGAATGTTTACTCACAAACCACTTTAATTTGCTCACCTTGCTTTTCCGTCACTTTTTCCCACACCCACAGACAACTCACTGCACACACAAACACAGGCTTGCCCTAACCTCTTTCTTTTTCTGTTTCTCGTCCTGTATCATGCAGGAACAGCCGTATTTTAATGAAGCCTAAAAAACACAAGCCACATTTAGGAATTTTCCCTCCATGATTTAGTTTTTTTACAACAGCAGGTGTACCACACATGGAAGAGGCTTGTAATGTAGATGATAATGAAGCTTAAAATAGCAGTAACATGACATGTTCAGATGTAATTATAAATTCAGCAAACATCAGTGGATTAAATGTTAACTCAGGCATGTCCAAAGTCCGGCCCGGGGGCCAATCACAGCCCGCGGTCAGATTTAATGTGGCCCAAAGCTTTATTTTTATAATTTATTATTTATGCCCTGCTAGGATTGTCAGATACTGTACGGCTTTTGGCTGCTGGTGTCACGTACCTGTAGATGTGACACTAAATATTACTGTCTGAATGATCTTGTTAAAGAGAAGAGCAAGAGTGATGCGTTTTAAACTTAAATGTTAACAGACTTTGCATTACTTATAATAAGACATGTTTAAAATGAACATGAGGTTAAGATTTGTATCAACTTAATGCAAGTTTAACGTATTCCATACAATTTATTCTTTGTTATCTGACTTCAGATGTGAAAGAAAGGAAGAACTGGTTTTTAGATTTGTTCGCGCCTGATTGGCTTAGATTTGGTCACATTCCTTCCCTAGGTAGCCAATAGAAGGTTGGGGAGCAGTGAACCTTGATTTTTAGGGGAGAGGTCTGAAAATTGTCTCCTGTTTACAACTTTGGCATGTCATCCTGTTGACTTTTCTGGCTGTTGATTCCCTGTCCATCATCTGACTGTGATTCTCTGTGGCTTCAGAACATTCGAGCCAGATCACTTCAGGGAATCGGCTTCAATTTGTCCTTCGGCAGACTTCCTGGTTCACTCTGTTATAAATACATGCTGGTGGACGGGGATAAAGTCATGTTTGGCTCGTACAGGTGAGGTCTGAGTATGTGTGAAGGTGTCTGTTTATGTGTACAGAACAAAATCACAGATGATAACTGTTATTAAACCTGTCTCTATCCCAGTTTCTCCTGGTGTACGTCTCGAATGGACCGGAACATGATCACTGTGATGACCGGACAGGTGGTTGACTTCTTTGACCGGGACTTTCGCGAGCTTTACGCTATCTCCGAGAAGCTGGACCTCTACAAGGAGTTCCACGTCAGCCAGCCTGCTCCGAACACGATGGCAACACTACGCACCAAAGCTGGGCCCAAACGCCCACCTTTACCAGCGACCACATCCCGCTTCCAGGTTAGCTTAGGAGATTCACGGAAAGCTGACATCCAGGTGCCTGCACACAAATACTACAATCCCAAATACTCACTGGTATTTGGGGACCCCCCGCATCGACCAGGGTCTCTGCAGGAGCGTGGACGCAACAGAGAGTCAACTCTGCCCAAGACTCCTGAGGAGGTGGAACCGGGAAGGCAACGATTGTCTAGCAGTGAGAAGGTGGACCGACTTAGTCCTCTGCCTTCAGAAGCCCCGAGCGAAATCTTCAAGAAGCCCAACGGAGTCACACAGGTCAAGAAGCCCAAGTGGACTTGGAAGAAAAAATCCTCCAATGTGAAATCCACCAGTAAGCTTTCAGTTAACAGCCTGGCGGGCAGTATGTGCCCTTCAACTCCAGAAACCAGTCGGACTGATGAGAACGAGGACAACTTTGAGGTTATTGTCAAAACTCCATCCAAATCAAAGAGTAAGAAGTCGTCTAAAACGCACCAGAGGACAGACTCTGCGCAAACTGTCAACACTGCACACGACAATGAGAGTAAGTCAGGAATAAAGTGGACCCCAACAAGAGGGTTAGAAAGTGCTGATCTAATCTACTAGTTAATAGTTCAATAATAAAACACCATGCCAGTCTCTTTTTGTAATCATGTTACTACTGTTTCTTTCTTACAGGTGTTATGAGTCGACGTCGACGAAAAGAGTGTAATGTGTCCTGAGATGAACCTGCCTGTCCTCTGACCACAGAGCGAAGTGACATCCTTAAAGTGGATTACAAAGTGTTTTCCTTAAAAAAAAAACAACAACTAATGTCATCTTCTAGTGTGCAATATTGTAAGTATTTTATTCAGTGCCTTACAGACAGACCGAATGAATGTACAGTCCTTTGCATGCAGTTTTTATATGTTCGTTCAAATGGAACATCATTAATCAAAGTGTCGTGGGGTGTCTGTTGCCCTTGTGGGGTGCAGAAAAGTTTGAGATATGTCCTCGCATCTTGTTTGCTCTGAATCTTGTTGGGGCTTGAGGGATGCTGGACACAGAGTGCATAGTTTATATTTGAGAGCACAAAATGTGAAGTCTTCTTTGGCTGATAAGAGGGTATAAAGAAAGCAGTTGTCTGAAGTTACAAAGGCAAACTTAATTTTCTCTGATCAGGAATTCTTTGTAACCCTGAGCCACGCCCATCCTTTAAAGACTCAGACTCTGCTCTGCTGCAAGATCCAAAGATGGGTGAGAAACACTCCGATCATGAGCAACTTGAAACAGGTCATTATCAGACCTTTTTTTACTTTTTTACACGGAGAAATTATGTTTAAAAAAGAAGAAAAGGTGAGGGTGACCTTGTGTTATCCCTCTAGCAATGTATTGAGGGCCGTTGTGTGTACAGGACTGGACTTTCTTATTTTTCTATGTTGTTGTTTACCTGTTAAAAATCTTAACAAAGAATTTATGTTAATGTACATTTGATGCACTAATAAATTTTGGGACCTCTTGTTCATTGTGCTTAATGGTGATGAAGATTTCTTTCTATATATATATATATATTTGGATGGCTCAGTGTTATTAGACTAAAGAACTACCTATTTAATACACGTAAATTGCCTGTAGGTGTGAATGTGTGTGAATGGTTGTTTGTCTCTATGTGCCCTATGATGAGCTGGCGACTTGTTCAGGGTGTACCCCGCCTCTCGCCCAAAGGCAGCTGGGATAGGCTCCAGCCCCACCCTGACCGTGATGAGGATAAGCGGTTACGCATTATGGATGGATGGATAGACGTCTGTTAGGTTAGGAAGTTTACTGTCCACGTTGTGGAAAATCCTCTGGCTTTACAACAATACAGCACAACTGATGAGTAGGAAAGAATCACAAAACAAAATATATATAATGTAAATGAAGTAAAATGAAATAGGAGAAGGGCAAAATGTTTGAAATCATAAGTAAGCTGTTTGCTTTAGACATGAGGCATCACTTTGATTGCAGCCCCACCTAGTGGTGTCACACAGCAGTACGCCCACACTTCAGATGGAAAACTCATGATTGCACCGCGCAAACTGAACACTAGCTGCCTCCCTTGTCCTCTTTCTGCTCATCTTTGTCTGGGTGTCTGCTGACAGCTCAGACCTCAGAGAGGAACCGCAGGCCTGTGAGCGCTTCAGGGTCGAGTTGAGGGGGGGGGGGGGGGATGTGGTGCAACACTGAAACAGGAAGTCAGAGCAGCAGCAGGAAGAGGCGTTCTCGCACTGCTTGACAAACTAATTTTACTGACACATAGCAGGCATAAAAATATGTTATTTCCTGTCAGCATTGCATCTTCAGTGTTCATCCTAAAACACTGTGACTGTCTTTGTTTCGCTGGAAAACAGGAGAATGGATCAGATCTTGTCAGTTGCAGGATGAATTGTATTGAACAGGCAAGATGTCCTCAAATTTCTCACCTCGCAGACATTCATTAATACAAACACACATTACAGTATAGGACACCATCTTTTTACTGTTACAGGTTGTTGCATGTTTTTTTCTCACGTGATTATGCTGACGTGACACGTGCCATGCAAAGAGAAAAAAAAATGCATGTTGTAACTTTAACTTGATCTCATTTTCATAGAGTATAATAGATGCAATTATTATTTGAGTATACTGTATTTCTCAGACTAAATAATAATATTTTTAATTGAATTAAATATTGTAATGTTGTTTACTCTGACTTTTCAGAGTTCAGGACCTGTGGTGTGCTATCTTAGGGAGTTTTTGACAGGTAATACAATTTGAGAGTAGTGTCTTAATGAGGCCATCATATTATTTGTATCTCACAGATGCGCTTCACAAGCACAGTAATGACATAAGAAATATTTTTGGGGTCTCTCCATCTTAAAGGGACAGTACAATTGAGGCAATAAAAGAGGAGAACAAGTACGAGTACCATCGAATTTAAATTCAATCCTCCACTTAAGTCTGTTTTGTGTGTTGTTTCTTTCGTTCAGCGTTCGACTTTGTCATGCACAAAACAAGTATTTTTGTGCCTTTACCAAAACTCATTGTGCTTACCCTCACAAGTTTTAGTAAAGGAATGCTGAATGAAAATTAAACCACGATGTTCACAGTAAATACACCATATGAGACCTTTAATCCAAGACTGCTTCCAAAACTTCAGGTAAGGTAATGTGTTTGTAAGAAGAAAATTAGCATGAATTTAGGTGAAGAGATGTTTAACAGCACTGGTTCAAACGTTGCTATAACTGTGGTTTAATAGCAGATAAGGTAAACGCTGCATCTTCTCAAACAAATGTATCTGGTTTTAACCGTGGCATCTTGCCAATACAGCATCAGGAACAAGGTGTTAAGTATGTGCGATACTGCATGAAACCACAAATGTGGTTTTAGGTGTTTCACCGTTCAAGAAGCACATACAAGGACGTGGACTGAGCATACCGGCATGCTCTCACATACAAACACGGAGACGGCAAGTATGAGGAAGTGAGGTGTGGCCTGATGAAGTGCAGTCGACTGAAAACACAGCTGTTAGTTTGCTCTTTAAATCATAAACAGGATCCAGGCTAACATGTCAACAGGTACCTTACTTTTTTTTTTAATTAAATAATTAATTCATGAGAACGTAACAAATACAGTACATAGGTCTACAGTGCGCACATTGCAATTAAATCAGAGCAGACAATGCATATTGCACTGTGCTACTAAAGGTAGATAAAATATACAATTGTTCTATTGCTCTATAAAGTATGAGAAAATTTACAACAAAAAAAAGGAATTCCTCAAAATGCTTGAAAATATATCTACTGTATATTTACAACATGAAGCAAAAACAATCATCATCAGATGACACTTTGGTGGCTACAGTATGGTGTAGAGCTCTCTTTACATCCAAGACCCTTCAGACAAGAGTAAAGCTGTTTACTTGTTTTTTGAGCCTTATGAGAACTGTTATGCAGCTGAGAAATGCCTCTTTATATAGAACTGCAGGGACATCACATGCTTAATTTGTCTTCCTGATCCTAGAAACTAAATCTCATGAAGCCAGAAGGTATTAGGTATTAGAAAGAAAAACAACTATCCACACACAGCTCTATCCACAACATGTATGACAGAGATTCAGGTCCTACTAACACCATTTTGTCGATAGATTCTTTGAAGCTTGTCAGACTGATGGTGAGAGGAACTAAAGTGAGTCAATGTTTTCACATTTGACACAGTTTAGTCCAGCCTTCAAAAAGAGAAGTGGAAAGAGAATCCCTCTTTTAGCCTGAACAGCCACAGTCAGTGTCTAGTGTCCGGTGTCCTCGCTCAGTTGTGTTGCAGGATTTTTTAATACAACTGAAAGTGGGACTGAGTCCTACTGTGGTGCAGTTCCATAGACGTCCATGGGAGGGACGTTGGACAGCTCAGTCCTGCGGAGCTTGGTTTATCACCTTCTTCTTACGGACTGAGACCAAGTCGTAGAATGGATCCTTGGTGATACTCGCTCTGTTTGAAGTAAAGAAGATCATAATTGTAGAGACTCTCGCTACAATGCAGTATTAGTGTGTGTATGTGTGGTCTTCTAGTGCTATCTTCTTGTGGACAAGTATTCAGTATAAGGCCATCTTAGTAACATTATTTATGCGTTGTGAGGATGTTTTGGCTCGTCTTCACTATTTCAAAGGACTAATTCCAGGTTAAGATTAGGTTTTAAGGTTATGTGGGATTAGGTTGGGTTAAAATATGGTCAAACTACATCCCAAGGATGTGGTTTGTGGTGCACAGGCATGAGTAAAATTCAATAATAAAATGATAAAAAATCTTAAGGCTCAGGGTTAGGCATTTGTTTGTGATGGCTATAGAGGAATTTCACCGTTGGAAAGATGGTCTTGTCATAAATCTATGCAGTAGAAAGATTAAATATTTTTGAAGTATGACCAGAGGAAACAGAAGAGGGGCTGTGGTTTGCTCAAAAGGCATAAATCCTTCCACCATCAGAAGGCAATGGACCGATAAACGCTATGACTGGTGGGTAAGGTAGTGCGAGTTGGGTGGTGCTTGTTTTTGGCTTGTGAGTTTTCAAGCAGGAAAAAATGGTTATTCTTACTTGATTCATATTTCATCAATACTGCCTAGTTTGAGGGTTTCCAAACAAATGCTAAAGTTGCTCCATCTGTATTTGCAGTATAGATTCCCAGCCGTTAAGCTAATGAGTCAAATGTTATAATCAAAACATTAACTATAATTACAAAAACAAAAGGTAGGTTGTAGGTTTTTTTTTTTTAACTACAGTAACTACACCTAAAGAGCAATAATAATTGCCTGCACTGCCAAGTAGTGGTGACTGCATGCCTTTTCCACATCCTGTGTAGTACAACACTCCAAAGTACAATAACATTCAAAATCTGATCAGGACTGGATGTGGTCTCAAAAGCGGAACAGACCACACCTGGCTTCACCCAGCTGTGAGGTTGGGTGCGGACTTAAGTTTGACACACTGAAAAAAAGTACATTATGTTTCCCCCCATACAGGATCTAGTGGAGAGCTCTTTTTGTTTAAGTAAGACGTAAACATGTTTAGAAAATTACCAACTTAATAATTGTTCTCCCGAGTGAACTAAACAAACAGGACTGCGAGAACATGCAGGTAGATGTATGCGTGCATTGCTACACAATAGAAAGTCTTCTCATGTCTCTGGTTACATGTTGCTATTTGTGTGGACGCTTGCACAATCGCGTACATATTTATGTGTATATATACTGTATATATATAGTGTGTGTGTGTGTGTGTGTGTGTGTGGTCTGACCTGATGGCCTCGATCCAGGAGTCTCTCTCCTCTGCACTGGCAGCACAGATGGTGTAGGACTGGTGCTTTCCCTCCACAACTCTGCCGTCTGTCTCCGTTTTACACGCTTTGATCTTCTGCCCTCGACTGTTGGGGTTGTACAGCTCCAGACAGTACTAGATAACACCAGAACCACATGATAATCAATCTATAAATCTATTAACCTAGCTTGAGTGCTATGCATCCACAAACCCAGTCAAAACAATACAATACGTTTTGAAAAGAAAAGCCAGTGCAGTATCTTACTGGTTTTCGAGGATATGGCACTTCTCTCACACAGAGGTTTTCTAGAGGGATGATGCCTCTGGGCTCTTTATCCTGCAGACATGTTAAAAAGAGATGGAGTGAGTCATGGTAATGTATCAGGAGGACAACACGGAAGAGATGAGAGTAAAAATGTCATTGGCGTCACACAAGAAGAGAAGCAGAAGTGATACAGAATCACAAATTTGTGATTTAATGACACTTCAAACACTTTTTGATAGTAAACGCTACACTGATAATAAAAGAACTATGACTCTAAGATATGAAAAACGTCTGGCCAACATAGGCCTTCTAACATATAACTTGCAAAAACAAAAATAAAAAAAATAACCTATGAGCATTTTTTGATCACAACTAGAATTTCTTGGAAAATGTTTTAGGGTTGTTGTCAACTTTAAACCAACCAACGTCTACTGTGTTGATGTTACATGCTGTGTAAGCCCTATCACACACAATGACCTCTCCTCTTTAAGAGGCTTTGCAGCACCCGAGTGAATTATAGGAGACTACAAGAGGTCATTCTAAGTGTCGGAACAAACAACCCATGCTGTTGTCTTGGAACATCTCTATGCAGCCGTGTGGGAGCCTTACAGTGGTGAACTCAAAGTAGTAAAGGCAGTTGTCAGTCAGGATGAACCATCGCCTCTTCCACGTCTTAACCCGGCCTCCTGAAATACACAGAAAGCAAAGAAAAATAAAGATCTGTGTATGCACAGTTGTTTACTGCGCTATCAGTTGTCAGTGGAAACTGACAAGCACTCAAAAGGAGTGCAACTTCACAAATACAATTTTTTTATATTAAACTTCTGCATAGCCGAACACTGACGTAATGTGGTTTTACATGAAGACACATGAGTGTATACTCCGCTATGGGGTCAGTTTCCTCTGTTCTTTCCTGTTTTTAACCTTATGTAGCAACTTTGCTAAATAATGTAGCGCAGCAGCACGTGAACCTCTTCCTGTTTGGTCTCAGAATTTTGGAAAGAGAGAAATTTGTTAAACTTTGTTAAATTATTCATATTCATCCTTTTGCTACTCTTCTCTGTCATTGTTGTGTCAGTTATTGTTTGTAGTGACTGTCTGTGTCTGTTATTGTTCCTCTCTATGCTTGTATTAGAGGGTTGTATTTTGTGTTCTTTACAAACCTAAAACAGGGCTGAATTAGACGCCCTCTGCTCCAGTTTACTTATTTCCTCTCAAATAAAATAAAAAGAATATGTTTTAATGGTGTTTTACCAAGTTTGAGGAGCCAGCCTTCTCTGTCAGGGTTGAAGAAGGTGTGAGTCAGATCATTCCCATCATCCTCTGGGATTTTGAAAGGCTCATTGCGAATGCTCTCATACAGTTTCTGAGTAGAAAGAAGTTGAATAAAAAAGAGTTCAAATGAGGATACAAATTAGCAGATAAAATAAAAAAGCACAAACACGTCATGTGTGTGATTTCATGTAGGAGTGATACTGAATCTGCTGTTCTCTGTGAGATGTGTGAACACATTGGTGAGATCACTACTCTTTAATCAAACACCAGCCCACAGTCTGGGACAATGGTAAACATCACCACCTTCAGAAGATTCCATTTCGCTGTGACTGACCTGCAGGTGAGAACTGGGCCTGAGAACAACTTGGCTGTGGTTAACATGTGTGTTTCTGTTCTAGATGATCTTGTGATTGAGACTGATAGTGGTACTATTTCTTCCCGGCAGAGAAAGTACTGCATGGTTTCACAAATTACAGATTTTTCTTTTTCTCATTTTCTCTTTTGAATACGGATGGTATGTATGACTTCTTTTTGTAGTCCCTTATACTCCCTTAAAACTACATACTTGGAAAATGAAACCTGTGCTTTCAGAAATGAAAGTGCCATTTTCTGGTTTGCTAAATCAAGAAGAAGGGATTCACTTTAATGACCTAAATAATTCTATTCTGTACATCTGGCATCCTAAACTAAACACACTTTACACTGCATCCTGTATGTGTATGGTGAGAAGTGCAAAAAGACTCCACCACAGTAAATCCACACAAATAGACTTACACTTTTTCAGCAGAAAAGCTACTTTTGGGGGATGTAAAGTGATTCTGCTATAAATACTGTCTAGCATGCGTGAATAAAAAAAATAAGTGAATCAACAAGTGCACTATATATAGCATGGTCATGGTCATAAGCTGACTTCAGTTGTATTAGTGCTTGGGTTATTACGTCTTGGTGTCTAGTTTGGACACTGTGATTGGTCAGTGGTTCTCACCGATAGCAGGTCATCAGGTAGATTCCCTCCATTGTTGATGCCTCTGTTCATGGAGATGAAACGCTCCAGAGTGGTCTTGTCCTTTACATTGGGGTTGTGAAGGCTGGTGTTGAGCATGATGATGGCAAATGACAGGATGTAGCATGTGTCTGGTGTTACAGAGGAAAATGCACACACAGAAAGAATAAGAGTTCATAAAGGGTCAAGTAATGTAGTCAAGATACGTCAGTGAAGTGATGAAAGGCAAAAAGACAAAGACACACACACACACGTCTTTACACACAGTCCAGACAGGAAGTGGACAGAGTATATTTAGCGATGCTCACCGGTTGACTGGAAGACTTGAGTGTTGCAGTCACAGTAGCGTGTGGCGAAGGCCTCCATCATGCGGTCGATCTTCTGGGCTTCACCAGGAAGACGGAAACTCCACAAGAACTGTCTGTCTCACACACGTACACACACAACAGAAGAATATTAATCTATGCATATTTATTTAGGTTTGTGACCAGTATGCAAACTGCAGGTGCACCAAACCACACATCTGTGTACCTGGTGATTTCCGAGTAACATGCACGACACAAATAATCATGTGATAAACATTTACTAACAAAGAAATACATATAACCAAGTATTGTCATTCATTTTCCATATTAGATAATAGTACTGGTTAGTGATTTGATTCTCTTTTCATGTAAATACTCCTGACACACATGTACTGTACATGTAATAGCTGCTAACCTGTAAACTGTAACTGTAACTTGTTGTCTGTACCTTTAGCAAGATTAGGGTAATTTGCCATTTTCAGCTCTGAGGTTGTTGTTTTCTACAGAGAAGTAGATTTTGAAAATGGTACCATGCAGACAGCAGAAGGGTGGGTGAATGTCACATATGCAGCCAATGGCAGGCTTCATCTGTTGAGTCAGACTAGTCTGTCTCTCACTGACGGAGGTAGCACAGTATTACTTTCCATTGATGATGCACAGCAGCCCCTCACATACTCCCTGTGGAAACTCACTAAACTTTGTGGCTAAAGTTGGGGCTGATGACTATTATGGCCAGTTCTGGTTAATAAGTGACTGTAATGTGGATTATGCAATCATGTTATACAGAAGTGGTGATGTAGAGTAGAGTAATTGCATATCGTCATCTACTCTGCCCTTATTGATCATTTTTGGTTGGCTTAATGTAAGTGAATCTTCATAAGAATGCAGGTGTTTCTGTTAATTCTGTTCATGACGGTGATGATGATGAGTAAGAGTACTTTGGATTAGACAGAAGTGAAGATGAAGGGAGCTGACCTGAGGGCTTGCACCAGGTTGAGGTCTGAGAACTCGTGCAGCTCCACAAAGGCCTTCAGGGTCTGGAGGTGGAGCTCCTCCCTGTTGGACAGATGGGGAGGGAAAACACATGAAACCAGAGGAAGCTATTTGCTTTCCTTGTTGGAACCTGCCCTCAAATCTTTCTCTTGTCCTCCTGCTATAACTTGGATCCTCTTTCCTCCCTTTTCTTCCTCCTTCACCTTCTTATTTTTCCTTATAAGTCTTCTCTGTCTCCATCTTCCCACTCCAATGGCTATGTCTCCTTCCTCCACCTTTCTTCTTTTCTGTCTCTGCCATGATTTTCACTTTAGCTCAAATCCTCAATGTCCTACTCACCAATTTTCCTGTCTTCCTACTTGCTACTCTCCATCATTATCCTCATCATTTCAATACCTCTTCACGTCCCTGTCTTCTATCCTCATCCTCTTTTTCCAACTTCCTACCCACTCTCCCTTCCGCCTTCTCCTCTTCCTCACCTTTCTCCAAGAAATTCTCCAATAGCTGTCTTGTTGAGTCCTTCCTCCTTATAAAGGAACTCAGCGATGGATTGAGCACTTCCATCCAGCAGCTTATTCTCCACCAGGTAATTGATACCCTGCATGCAAACACACAATGTTGAATTTGTAATTTCTCCCTTATTTTCTGTGTATTTTTTTTTTTTTTTAAGTGTATGACAGTTCTTGAGACACACTAAAACACACACACAATGCTACTGTGCTTGAGTGTGCTCAGTTTCATAATGATCTCATCACCGGTTGGTAAAACCAGCTTCTGTAAACCTGATTCCTTAAAATCATTTTCTCTTCCTCTTTCTCATGCAACACAGGTTTGGAGAGGAAAATGGTGATTAAAAATAAATTCATATGAAAATTTAAAATTTCACAGATGATCTCTAAAAGCAGCAACCACTGTGTCAGCATAGTCAACAATAGGGAACAACACATCTGCAGCAATAAAAAAAATGACAGTTCATTTTCTCAATATTGAAATCACTGGAAGCAAAGAGATTTTTTCATGTATATGAGGTTGTGATTCCTTCCTATAACACATATGATCAGTGCAAACTTAAATATTAACTCAATTATTGAACAGAAAACTAAAAACCAACCACATGGAGTGCAGAAGCCAAATGTAGCAGAGCAGAACCAGATATCATCATACTGATTATAAAGCTTACCATTTGTGTCTAATTGTTGATCTAAGAATCTAAACTCAACGTAACAAAATATAAACTAGGGCCTAAAGTTAAACCCTAAAAGCTGTCAAAAGGTTCATGTAACATAAATATGCAGCTGCAGTTCAGGGTAGCTATTCCAGTAAATAAAAGTGATCATGCTTTTACTTTGTATTTGTTGTCACGAACAGTTATGTCCGTGCCACAAACAAGTTGATGTGTTACTGAAACCGCAGAAACTGCTGTGGACTTGCATCAGCGTCAATTCACACACAGCTCCAGTGTGGTGAGAGGAAGTCCACACAGTCACTTACTAAAGTTCAGTTAAAACAGTTCACACAGTCTGATGTACAAGGTATTTTCAAACCATTCAACCAAACTTTATGCTGATTAAAATGTTTTAGCCAAAATAATTCACTTTGTTTTTACTTTTGTCTTAAAAGACACATATGCACACACGTCTGAACTCACCTTTTTGGGATCCATGTTGAATTTCTTTTTCCCATTTGAGGACCGTTTGCTCTTCTCTATGATCTTGCTGCAGGGAAAACAACATCAAAGAAAGTATTAAAAAATGATTGTAATATAATAATGCAATATATACACACATTTAAGTACAAGCAATTAAGTAATATGAAACGAGGTAACAACGGACGGCCAAAGTCCTGCGCCCTTTTCAAGTTACCATACAATGTATTTTCTCTCTTGGGGGTTTCGTTTAGCAGTCTTTATGAAAAGCAACGTGATACTTAGGTTTTATGTCCATATTTTTGGTAACATTTTTATATACTGTGCTTGAGTAACACAGTAGCTTGTTATTTTAACCTAGATAAAACAAAAAAGATTATACGAGCATTTAAAAAGTTCACATCCTAAGCTCAGTTTAACACGTTATCTCGTAAAATTGCACAAACATTGATAAAACAACAATTTACCATTTACAGTCGGGGTTGGTGGGCACAGCATTAGATAATGGGGTATTAATTTTAAATGTACTGAAAACCAATGGACTATTAGGTATTAAGCCACAGGCAGTTTGATTTGATAGGCCGGTCAGAAAGTTGGGATTGTTAACAAATTTGTTATTAAATTATTGGATGGACCTTTTAATTATTAACACCACTAAAGACACATTGTTTCTCTGGAAACTCAAGTGCCCATTTTAATGGTATCAATAGACCAAATGTCATTTTCCAAATGATATTATTATTATTTCTTTTCTCTGAGAGTAAATACATTGCAAACAACATTGCGGAACAACAGGGTGAAAACTGTGAAACAGAAACATCCATGACATTAAAAATAAATGTTTTGTGGGAGTTCTATAACAAGAATGATTGGTTTTGAAGGTAGGTGGGGGGTTTTTCCCAACTTCAAACTCACTTTTCCTCTGCAGACTCAAAGCTGAGTATTTCCGCCATGACGTTGTCTATCTCCATCTTTAACTTCTGGACAGGGCAGAACAAATGAAAAGGCTTTAATATTTGACTTCTCAATATCAAGAGCAGGACAAGTCACCTTTCCCTTTGAAGATGAAGACACATAAGAGTGTCTAACAAAGTGTGTATGTGTGTATGTACCTGGATATCTTCCAGAAGGTCTTTCTTATGCGTCTTGATGTTCTCAATCTCCATCTTCTCATCCGCGGTAAAATCTGAGGAAACTGTACAAAAACAGATTCATATTCAATAACCATCCCACACACTACTTCACATCACATGAAGATATGCAGTTCAAATAATTACATTACTACATTTACATCTACTTACAGTATCAATATAGTTAAAAGCTTAACCGCAGCAAGAGAAAGAAACATTTTTCTGGAAGGTATACGAGACAGACAGGTGGTGTGGTTTTCATATGAAAATCTGACACCACAAAACATAACCATGAATAGGTTTCTTGAAAAACACAGGTATGCAAATACATGGATACAGCCAACAGGCTCTGACTTTTTAATCACACTTCCACTCACTGTCAACCACCACCATCCCTCCCCACTCTCAGTGGCATACAGAAGTGATGTACAGTGTGACTCACAAAAAAAACTTAGTCATACCGAAAAAGGTTTTCATCTTGGCTTTGTGGTTGATTAAGAAATTCTATTTGAAGGTTGCTAGGTAACATCTAATGTATCCATGAACAGCCATACGCTTGATCTTTACACGTTCAGCTTCTATTATTATCAATCCAATGCTGTCGTTGCATAACTGGAGTGGGTGACCCTCTACAAAGCTGGGTTTAATTATTTGGGAAAACAAATTAAAGACAATTTTTGCTATTAAAAACAATATTATGCGAAAAGAGTCATTAATCTATGACTAAAGTAAGAAAGACAAGAGGAAACAAGAGTCATCAGCCACACCAGTGACTCTGTGACGCAGACGCTGAAGTCAGCATTCTAATATCATCTGCCATGCTAATGCAAAGGAGCTACACTGTTTGCAATGTTTAGCATCTATGTGAGCATGCTAACATGACCTATTTAGCACTAAACACAAAGTACAGCTTTTCGATAATGAGGATGTGATCTGGTCATAAACCAAACTATTGAAAAGCTTTTATGTAGGAAAGAAGCTTCAAGGAAAGCTTTGAACTGCAGCAAGCAGTTCCCACAAGACAAAAACAGAAGTAATATAAATGTCTGTCTCATCGACATAGAACGATAAACACTGTTCTTTTGGTGAGAACAGGCCTGAGTGCCTGTAGTGTCGCCCTTAGCAGAATAGCATTTGTTTAGCGAGACCAAGTAAAAGATGCATGTTTTATCATCACTGAGCAACAACCCTTGTGTAATGTAAAGTTAACCAAACGTTAACTTCTACTTCCTGTAGAGATCAGTGAGCTGTTTTGGCGTTAATGATCAGAACACAGGACTTCCACTTCCCCACCCTTCCTTTTCACATCTTGTGCAACAAAGCTGACAGGCTTAAGTCATCTAACGCTTCATTTACATAATTTAGATTTTGTTTTTTATCGAAAAAATAAAAATAAAACAACTGTGGTCATACAGTAAATCGCTTAGCACTTAGCATTTTTAAAGGTGGATTGTTTAAACGTCTAACTAAAGATAGTAACTTCTGTTTTTATATTATAATCAGTGGTGTGTGATCCTGGGAGCTCAGTATGACGGCCTCTTCCCCATTTCAGCTGAGAACCACACTGTATCGTTTTACCACAGGGTTCATGTGGTAAGCAGTATACCAAGAACTGTGCACCAATGACCTACCTATTTAAGAACTACCATCACAGTGCACTAAAAAAGAACGACATTCATTTTTTCATTTCTGATTCTAAAACTACAACATTGACAAAATTTGTTTTACCTATGAGCTGAGACATTGTTTAGGATAAATGTTTTACTGTTTCTTGTCTGAATCCCAGTGTGTTGATAACCTCAAATTAGGGCTCTCATATTACAAATATCACATTCATTCACATGTTGGAGAGTTAAATAGCTTATCATTTCTAGGAATAAATGAAAAGACAGTTCAGGCAGGAAAACAGCACAGTTTCTAATGTCATAAAACAATGCTACATACTTCTGGTTAAAACATGAAATACTCATTTTAGACCGTAAATCCAAAATGAAATGAAAAAAAATCTGAATGAAAAATCTTTGTGGATATCTAAAATAAGATAGAAATCACAATTAAGTAAACAGGTCTTACCCATTTGGCAATCAGTCATTTATATCCAATAAAAAAGGGGAAAAAATCGCAACAAGTCAAGTCAAGATATCACGATATGCAGAGTACCATAGCACATAGAGCAGTAAAGCTTGAATGAAGTGTATCTTGTTTTTAACCCCACCTCTTCCCCATCTGTCAATGTCAGGCAAGCATCAGCACAGAAAGAATGAAAAGTAGGACCGCCTTCAAAATAAAACAATTACTTAGTCCATGAAGTGTAGCAATGAAAGGGGAGTTAGATCGTCTTTTTAAAAAATATATATTCAAGGGGCTCCAAGACTGCTACCATGACAGAACAAGTTGACTTGTGACTGACAATAAGATTTAAAATTTCAAATCTTAAACCTAAAGAGAAAAGAGGAGGCAGCGTTTCACCATGAAAAAACAACAGCTTTGTAATTTGCTTTTGTAGCTTGAATATGACATTTTGCATGCCAGAGGTTTCTTGCAACACCAGTAGCACATCCATCATTGCATAGTGGAGGTGACAGAGAGTGTTTTAAAATGCTGTTGGACAATAAAACCTCATTACAAAACACATTTCAGGACAGGAAGTGGGTTTTAAAAGTCAGGAATATCGTCAGATGGTGAGGTAAGCACTGAAACCTTGACACTTCTGCTACTGATATCAACAGTAGTGTTGCTAAGTGCTCATTTTGTGCAATATAATAGAACATGAATTCATTTTCAATTCATTCTCTTTTAGCAAATGATGAGATCATCCTCCTTCTTGTCTCATTGTGACATACTAAGTCAGGCCTACTTGACAGTTGAAAGTGGTTAACAGGATGGTTTTGCAAGCAGCATCCTGATCAGCATCTGACTGTTAACTTCTTTTGGTTGTTGAATTAGACTGATGTGTGAAACGTCTGAAAAAATTACTAAAACATAAAGACAACCTTTATAAAACTAAATATTAGTAATATTGCAACACAATTAGGACAATAAAGTTACTATAGGAATAACACAGAAAGTTTTAGGAAAGCTAGAAGTTTTCCATGGCTGACAAATGCATTAGTTACTTGCCTAAAAACCAAAAATATTTTTCCTACGTTTGAAAGATTGAACTAAAATGCAAAAGATTCAAAAGATTCTAGTAATAGTTGAACAGACAGCTCCTCTGCTGCACATGCTCTGAGTATTGAACATGATAATTAATGATAAAAACGATGCAGAAGTGCCATCTAGTGGAACATCGCAGGTATTACTGTCTACGCTGAATGATCATGAGTGTGTGAAGATGCGTTTGCTTATTACTGTGCCTTTATTCTCCATTTATTTATATTACAATTTATCACTTCACAAATTAAAATCAAACTACCTAAACTAAATCTAAACCAAAAAGTGTGTGTGTGCATAGGTGTGTGTCTTAACAGTAGTAGTTTATTTCCCATTATTCACCTTTGTTTATTACAACAAAATTAAATTCAAGCTCAGATAAAATTTAAACTTAAATACAAATGTGTGGTTGTGTGTCTCTCTGTGTGGGTGCAAATCCACGAGCAAACAAAAGAGGAAGTTTCAAATAAAGCCCAGTGTTATTGTTACTGCATCTTCCTCCTTTCAAACACGGACATTTCACAGCTCTTATTTAATGCAACAGTGCCTATGTCCACATCATTTACCACATAAATACTGTATCATATACCATTTGTATACTTCTTGCATAAGTTCTGTTGTTTATAAAAAAAGAGAAAACAAAACAAGACCGGAAAGAGAGACTGGTGCAAAAAAAGTGAAGAGAGAGTGAGGAAGAAAAAAAGAAGCAGCCAAAGGGAGGGGAGTGAGGGAGGTGTGTAACAATTTCCTGTAGTTGCATGCTGATCTGCGTCTCTGAACCTTCCTCTCTAACTCCGTTTGTGTCAGAGTGAAGAACACAGACGAAGCGGAGCGGAACAGGATGCAGGCTATCAAATGTGTGGTCGTGGGAGATGGGTACGCCATTATTTTACTTTACCTATATTGTTATAACTTTTACTGCCTTTGGGTATTGAATCAAGAGGTGTTAAAGCAGCTGATGCATGATAAGTTTGCCTTAGGGTTAAAAATTTAGGATTATTTCACAGTCAACGATTTTCACAAGGCTTGAACAGTCTTGAGTAACAGTTTCAACTTCCGCAGTGATGTGGCTGTGTGATTTGATGTTCACTTAAACTTGAGGTTGCTCTACTTCAAATTGTTAAAGAACAGTCTGTCCAGTGTTAACATGTGAATCTCTAGGCGTGTGTTTGACAGCGCTGATTCAGAGTGAGGGTGCTGGACGGTGCAGGCCACAACATGCTGGAAAATGCTGTAATGCAGCAAGCTCGGAGCACAGGCTCCTGACTGTAGATAAAAGTCTAAGAAATGTCAAAAACAGTGGCTCATAAGAAAACAGACAAGAAAAGAAACAGGAGGAGGCATAAAAGCTCTATTTTGTTACTGTTGGGCAATACTGCACTCTTTAGTATTGGAAATCTGGTGAATTTGTTCAGTCTAAAGGCTCAAATGTACTCTGCCAGAACAAGTTTGGACAATGTGTCATCTACCACATCAGAGAAACTAACTTCTGTACACCTCTTATGCCTGAAGGTGAGGCAAACAGGGCGAGTTGTCATGATGGAGGAAATTGTGAAGCGGAAGTCCTGTAGTTGCTGCAAGACGTCAGTTACATAAAATTAAACATTTACAGGTAGCACACAGCTAGTGTGGCTCCATTTCCTTGCTGAACTTTCTGGTGTGTGTGTTGAATGTGACACTGTGATTTTAAAATTGTAGAGTGGAGAAGTAGGGAGACTGAAGTCTGTAAATACTTGAGTTGAATTGTGTTTTGTTTAGCACACTACATTTAAAATAAAACAGTCTGTTATATTTATGCTGACTTTCAGCTATGATTTGGAGGAGAACACACAGTAATGAGACTGTCTGCCTGGAGCAAAACAGGGAGGAGTGTGATATTCTTACAGAGCCACAACAAGTCCACAACGAGAGAATAGAGGTCAAGGTGGATGAATGGGTCAAAAATATTGGAAGTTAACTCGAAAGACAGCTGTTTATTTCCAGTTAACTACAGACAGACAACGACCACAATCATTCCCAAACGGTAACCAAGTGTTCATCATTGTAACCATGGTGACAGAGATGCCCTAATCTTAACAAAGCCATAATTTTCTGTCTTAACCTAACCAGGTACTTTTTATGCCTAAACTTAGCCAAATCTCAACCATAGGGGCGTCAGATCAGAAAACGCATAGGCAAATGGCGGTTTTGTCATTTAATCTGTTGACTCGTGATCAAAATCACTTGAAGCTGAAAGTCAGTACTTCTACTGTTTTATTTAAAATTGAAAGAGTGCTGGATTACCAAGATAAAAGCTAAAACAAGAGAAAATGTGTCCAAACAGGCCAGTCTGTGTCTTGGTTTCAAATGGGATTGTATTCATGGAGATCATGTGTTGTGTTCTATTTTTTGTTTGTTTTTAAATGACTGTCCCTGATGAAATTACATAAAAGAAAATAATAATAATGAACTGATAATCTGACATAGGGTTGAAAAAAAAACACAGACCCCTTTTGAAAAGGGAAAAGACTATGTTTTTAGCAGCAAACACCTTCGTAACGACTTAAACCACTTGAGCTTGACTTCTTATTTTGAAATTACAGCATCTGGCATGGCTGCTATTCAGAACTCACCCTGATTGCAGTAATCTGAAAAACACACCACCAACAGAAAGTGAAGCAAAGAACATAGAGAGTGGAAAGGTAGTGTGAGGAATGTGAAAGAAAAGAATTTGGAAACAGCTTGGAGCTCTGCCCAGTTTTTTACCTGTAAACACCTGCAGAAAGTACTGATTTGTTCATTTGAAAAAACAGCACTGGGTAAAAACAACTGGAATACCCCTGTTGAAATGTCTGCACTGAGCTTTACAGATTATCCAGACAGCACTTCTGAGGGAATCCTTGGTATATTTGCCTCATGAGAGCTGAGAAACGGTTGAAGCTGGTGGTGTGTGAGTAATTTCTGCCACTATTTTTTAGTGTTTGATCGACTCTGATCGGAGCTAACGTGGCATTATGCTGCAACCTGTGCAGACATCCTTTGCTGTGCATAGTGGCAGTTTGAGTTTGTGGCTCCGCCAGTTTCACTGAAGATGAACCCTGTGCAGGTGGATCTTATGGAGACAAGAAATACAGTGGCACAATACAGTGACTGTGTGATGTGTGAACACGTGTTTGCTTGTCTATATATGTGACTAAACCGAGATGTCAAAAATGGGATTTAAAGCTTCCAGTAACAAAAAGAGAAGAGGAAGTTAGTCTCAGGTTGTAGGGAAGTCTCTGTGTAGCCTGCATACAAACTAGCATGCTGCTGATTTATGGCCTTATAGTGTTTGCCTGTTGGTTGGACAGTTTGAACAACAGTTCCAAATATATGGCCAAAGCTACCAAATATGGCAGGCTGAATTAAAGAACATATATGTAAGATCATGAACAAGAAAACTAGAATATTTTCTTCCAGTGTAGCCAAACTGATTAGCAACTTGATGCGCAAGAATAATGAGAAAGACACATTTCGAGTGCAGATAATGCTAAAAAAAAAAATCGATTCCGCTGTGCTCTTTTTCTCTTTTGCTTTCCACATTGATTGTTTACAACCAAAGCCTGCTCAAACGTGATAACACTTCCAGCACTAAAATCTTGGTCCCTTGCTTCGAGGTTCTGCATTCGTATGCCGGTGAGAGTTGGAACAAGCGGGTAGAGTAAATGTATCTGCTACTGTGAGACAAGGTGGAATATTTTTATACAAAACCTTAAAGGCCTAAAGTATAAACTGGTCCACAAATGAGGAAAGGTTTGCAGATAGTTATGAGAGTTGATGGTAGGCCCACACGTACATGTTTTATAAATAAACTGTATATTGTTGTCTTAGCAACTGAGCAAGCAAGGGCGGAGAAGTTTGGAGAGCTACTGTGACGGACTAGCACATTTCAGACTGGCTCACTTGTTAGCACTTAACTTGCCAGCTACGGTATCCTACCAACTGGCCCATATTTTTCTGTAATGTAGTTGTAGCCATTTCACTATTTACTGTGGCTTGTGCTTTTTGGACCGAGGCTAGTGGAAGGTGACAAGGATGTCTCAAACTAAGATGTGATTCCAACCAACGGGCTAACATGGATAAAGAGAGAGACAAGGAGAAAAAGAAAAAAGATACAGTGGAAGAAATTTAAAAAATGGGTAGGAACATTGGAAAAAGGAGTACAAGAGTGAGGTCTACAAAGACAGAAAAGGAGACAAGCTAGAACTAGATAACGTAGGATGGTGTAAACAGGGGACAGAAAAGCTGATGGAAAACCAGATTAAGAACAATGAGACAGAGCGAGATCAGAGGTCGAAGTTTTCTTGATAGCTCACTTTGGCTGGTTCCTGTTTTCAGTGCTAACTGATGCTTCTGAAACAGATCAGTTCCTATTTGACTCATACACGACCACAAAACATGCACGCTTGTACTGCTATACTTCTGAGAGCCTTCACTGACATAGCAACTTATAATCCAAACCTTAACCATCAGAGTTAAATGCCTAAACCATGCCTTTACATTCCACCTGAACCTTACTCTTAACCGTAAAACCATGTCTGAATCCTCAAACTGCCATTTTGAGAAGGAACGACCTGACGACATGTCATCAAACTCAATGTCTAAAGCTCAAACGGGTCCTCACAAAGATAGAAGTAGTCACACACACACACACACACACACACACACAGCTTTTAGATGACAGCTGGGCTGCTCACACCACTACTGACTCATCTTGTTCCTGTGCTGGCCTCTTTAAAAATGCCAACTTATATGATGAGAGCCTTTATTTAGACAGCGGATCAGGTCATAGCTTGAAGAGTTAGTTTGTCGACTTCTCTTGCTTCTGCCACTACCCGAAACAATAGGGTGGAGGCCGTTTTATTTTTCTGTGCTCAAAGTCTGTGTCAGTCATTTAAGATTTTGGACACCCGCAAAATTATCATTGTGTGCCAACTCACTGTAATTTTCCCATTTATCTAAGAACAAGCATTTGAATGTCTTATTTTAAAGAAACAGTAAAAACAGTAAACATGTCATTACACTACTTTTTGTGTATTTGAAAAAAAAAATCAGCTGCCACATTACTTTTCTACTACATTGTAACAGATAACACACACACACACACACCTGTTGTTCCTTCTTTCATTGGGCTTTTTCCTATCAAAAATACAGAAAAGTGTCCAAGTATGTAGGACTTTTGAATGTTGCCCCAATTCCATGCACTTCCATTGCCTGGTATAGGTTGCAGAAGTTGTCAGAGGTAGACCAAGGTTCCAAGATTGTGAATCTTGGAAAATAAAACTGAAACTATCTGCATGAGTAAATACCAGAAAGGGTAATTTTTTGTGTGTGTGTGTCTGTGATATGCATGAACTAACACTTCAAGAAGTCCCAACCCCCAACGTCCTCTCTAAAAGTCACACCATTTTCTTGGTGCTGGGTACAGAAACATTTACTCAGGTGATCATTACTATTATTATTATTATTATTTGTTTTACAAATCATTTATGTCAGTTATTTATTTATTATTTTTTTGGCCTTTTTCAAGCTTTATTTTTGACAGAGACAGCTGAAGAGTGACAGGAACGTGGGCAGAGAGAAATGGGGAACAACATGCAGCAAAGGGCAGCAGGTCGGATTCGAACCGTGGGCTGCTGCTGAGCCTTCGTAGACCAGTTCAGCTCTCAATAAGTGTACTGTGCAGACAAATAGCCTCCTGATCACGGCTGTAGTTCCACACAAAGCATTTTTGAGCTCTGCTAATCGACTAAAGCTGTTCCTCTTGCACCTCTTTTATAGCTGAAGTCTTTTCTAAGCTGAGGTGCTATCTTTATGATGTTTCTAAAATAAGCGTTAGGGTTAGGGGAAAACCTCTCTGCCTCACTGTTCTACATACACAGATGATGATGATGATACCTGAATCATGCATTAATAGCTGCGATTCTGAAAGATGTACAACATTTTGATCCCACCTTTCATGAGCTCGTACATGTGCTGATATGAAAGCACCTGAAAACAAATCTCTAGTATCTGTTGGACTGTTGGTAATCTCAACTCAAGATTCAACAACCAAAGGCAAACAAGAGACACCTGTTAAAATAACTAAAGAGCACACTGATGAAGACCGTTAGATATCACTGACAGCTTCAAAAAAAACAAGCTAGTAAATGGACCTAAGATATATTTTGTCAAATTAATAATTTGTCTTTAAAAACAAATATTTGAGACCAACTAAGCAAGCGTTAGTGATGGAAGTTAGTTAGGTGTTAGTTATGTATAAGAATTTATAAACCAAATTTGCTTGATCAGATTCGACTGACAGCTGGTGTCTCATGAGAACGAGAACAAGTACCCCATGAACTGTCATCAGATTAATCCATTGTTTTATTCTGATATGACAAGAGCACTCATGTGATATACTGTGTGTGGTTTGTTCTAACTCTGTTGGATAATTGCATGTTCATATATGGAGCTGTGGCTTACAGTCGTTACACTTTTAAAGGGCGGTGGTGGTGATAATGATTGTGAGTGATGAGCTGATTTGAATTTTGAAGTAAAAGAGTGAGATGTACTTGTAATTGTAAGACTACAACTGATGCAAAGAAGCTGCTCACTACATCACTGCTAAATACAGAACAATCTGCACATAAATGTCAAACCACAGGTAGAACATTTGGGCCAGGAGCTGTAGATTACCTGGTTTGATGACAGGCTCTTTCTCTATTTTGCAACTTCTGTTTGAGTAAAGTGGTCAGGCCACTTCTTACCAAGCAGACTTCTACAGAATGGTGTCTGCTCTGTGTTTCGCTGCCTTGGTAAAGATGAGTTCTGTTATTGTTGAAATGCTGACAGGAAAAAAGCTCTGGAACAAAACAGGGCTAGTTAATACTTGTTCAATCATCTCCTGCATGCAGCCGTGCGGTTTCATCACTGTGGATGTTGAGACAAGCTGCTCGACGCGCTCCAAAAGTCCTTGGGTCTTAAACTAATACTGTATAGAACTTGTGATATAATAAGATAAATCTTCCGGTTCACCCATCTCTCATCTGCTTCTTTTCAATAGATCTGTCTATTTTACTCACAAAATCTAACCAGGTTTTGAGTTCACACTGAATTTCAGTTCTTCTTCAATTCACAAATGGTGCACACAGCACAGAAAAAAAAAGTTACATTACATATCAAATTTTTTTTTTAAAAAAGCATTCTACTCTCCCTTTGTGAAATTTAATTGCACATCTTTCATCATTTTCTGATAGTACAAAATGGAAAAGTATGCTAAACACAAAAAAAGTATACCATGAAAATGATCGCTACTGTATAGCCCTGCCCACCTTTCACACTTATAGCCTCAAACGCTCTTTTTTGTCTGTTCATAATGTCTCACTGTATGTGTTTTTACTTGTGTGATTTAGAGCTGTGGGAAAAACATGTCTTCTCATCAGCTACACAACCAATGCCTTCCCCGGGGAGTACATTCCTACTGTGTGAGTATGACGCACACAGACACACACTCTCTCACTCTGTCTCTGAAGGTACAGCAAAAACATATAGTTAATTTCAAATGTACAGACAAACATGTTGCACATGTCTGTATGAGCATCAGCTAATTGTAATACGTCATTGTTTGCATGCATAAACGTACACTAGACATATGGCTGACACACACACACACACACGGCAGCACATCTGCAGATATGTGACAGTGTTAACACTGACAGGTTTGGGCTGGCAGCAGCCTACAGGTTAGGAAAATGCACCTGAGTTGAGAGATAAACAGAGAAGAAAAATGAAATGATAAACTCTCTCCTCTGCTTCAGCAATTAATGTTGCAATGCTTGTACTGCTTATGGGTTTGTGCCACAAAACCCTATCTTATGTTTACTCCCCAGCAACCATTTTAAAAATAATAAACAATATTAATATATAGTAATTTTACACACTTACTGACATCACATTGGTAAGTGATCTAGATGTCCAGTACAGACAGTAAAATAATAAAATCAACTATAAACCTGACTGGTAATGTATGATATTATCGCTTTGAATTTGTTAAAACCTTCTGGCAGCTGTTTTTTTTAACTGAAGGTGTGAGATGATGAATATGAACAAATGCATGCACGAAAGCAGGATGTTGCTAAAACAGAGTTGCGTGTGTCCATCAGAGTTGCATAAAAGAAAAGTGATTAATAAGATGACCCAAGACTCTACCAGTTTTTTTTAAAACAAGTAATGTCTTCCTCTTTAGTATTAAAGCTAGCTGGTAAGTGTACAGGTATATGTAGTTTTATGTGTAGTAACTAAAGTTACGATAGTTAACTAAAACTAAACTAAACGTAGGTGTGAAACAAATTTAAACTAAACTATAAATTTGACTTAAACAAAATGAAAACTAATTGAAATGATAATGTGCACTAATATAAATAAATAATAAAAATAAAAATATACAGGAACTATCTTCAGTCTTAGTCTTTATCAATTTGGTTAAATTTATCAACACAACAAAAGGCATCGGCTCATAATAATTGTAATACCTATTCTGAACCTCTGAAATCAACAAGTATCCTCCATATTATAACAAAAAACAAAATAATAAAATAATCTAAACGGAAAGGAGAAAACCCACTCTGGAAACAAACTGAAAATAAAATAAAAAATTATATAAAATAATGAAAAATTAAAAATCTATAGTAACTCTGATAGGAACAAGTGTACATAGAGGAAGTTCAGAAAATGAACTCACAAAGCAGATAGATGAGACTGCAATATTTCTAAGTGACCACATGGGGGTAGTGCTGCTTAAATATTATAATGTAGAACATTGCAGTGGATCGTTCAGTGATGGAAGCAGTACTGATATACTTATATTTAAGTCGAAGTGGAGTAGGAAGTATTGGTAGCATAAAATAGAAATTAGAAAGTAAAGTCCCTCAAAGTCCCTCAACATTGTACTTAAGTGCAGTACTTGAGTAAATATACTTTCCTTAAACATACAGATGTTTTAATATATTATGTATTTAAATGGCCAACAAACACAGCAAGGGAATAAAAACACCTGTAATTCATACAGTCTCTGGATTAGTATAGTGCTTATTGAAATTGAATTGATATATTAAATATACTTTTGTTTATAGTCTTTTTTCTGTAATAAAAGCTGCTTTTTTCAGATCTCAGATGACTGGTGTCTAATTATGAGACCCTAGTGGTGTCTAATTATGAGACCCTAGTGGTGTCATGGCATTTTGATGGCATTTATAAATCAAATGATTGATTATTTAAATAATCAGTTAAATGAATGACCGCCTCACTGACTAATTGATTGACACCCCCGCCCCACCCCCACCCTTCAACCCAAAATGCTCCCCACAGATTTGACAACTATTCAGCTAATGTGATGGTGGACAGCAAGCCAGTCAACCTGGGCCTCTGGGATACAGCTGGACAGGAAGACTACGACAGGCTCCGCCCACTGTCCTACCCACAGACGGTATATCATCACACACACACATACACTTCATTAGAAAAGATAAAATACACTTTGTCTCCCACTGTGAAACCCGGGAGAGTTCAGATTGCAAATGCCAGATCCATACACAAGTACTGCATCGTGTTTGAGCTCCATCTCATTAAATTAACAGGCACAAGAGGAAGGAAAAAGAAGGGAGACGTCAATGAGGAAGCTGCTTAATGTGTGAAAACAAATTTTAACCTGATAATGTAAGACTTTACTGCAATTGAGTACAAATACTAAATAGAAAAGGAACAAAATAACATTATATAACCATTTAAATATAAAAACAATGATAGTGTAACTGGATTTGGAGTGGGGTGTTTCTTTTGGTGAGACCAAAGGAACAGATTTTTATTTTGTCCTACATGTAGAATAGGTCTAGGCTGTTACATTTTTAGTTTTTTTTGGACAGGGAGAGTTCCCTTTTTTAAAAGCTTAACCAACATGCAGCTCAGCACAGCTAACAGTTCCTCTCACATTTGAAACTAATGCAACCAAAACACTTCATGCACACCCCAGGATCAACTCTTGTACCAGAGCACTGCCAACATTTTGGACCTAACACTCATAATACAATGACCTAACAAAACACCAACAAACAGTAGCATTACAATATTGTCTTTGATAAAAACTAAACGGCATTACAACAAAAAGAATGCCACCTCTTTACTTTGTGGATTGTGCTACCTCACAGCAACAACATAATCAGAAATGCTGCTGTATGCTTCAATAGGCTTTATTTTCCTAAAATAAACGGATTTCCAGTAATGCAATTCTTAACAAATATGTAAAGAGTCACTATACGTACATTATCAGATAGCTACAAACAGAAATACAACAGTGCTACTCAAACCTGTCTTCTGCATTTGGCCATAAATTCTTGCCCAGATCAAGTTTTTCTTGCATGTTTGATCTAACCCTGGCAATCTTGATATGTCTTGACATTCATTGCATCGAAGAGGGACATTTGACTGTGACATTTGATCATGTGGCTGGTGGTTATGAACTACCTCCAAGAGGAAAAGAATTCCTTTGTGGGTTTCAGGACCCTATAGAGCCTCTCTATAGAGCCTCTCTATAGAGTCTCACTGTGTCTGGCTTTGCACATATTTACTGAGATGAAACTCATTCCAGAGATTTGACCTTGTAGAAGAAGATGTAGTTGGTCATTTTGTGTCAAAGCGATGAAAAATAAAAATCACAATTCAGTCTACATTGACTTCTGTTGTGCTCACTGTGTGATAGTTTTGAAAGCGTGAACTCAGTATTGAGAAATCCTTGTATTATAAGAATATAACTTTATATAAAACAATACTAATTTTATTAATTAATAAACAAGAAGTTTCATTCTTGATCATGGAAATAGTGAATATTCTGGAGGTTTTAACCACATCCTATGGCCTTTATCAGCAGGTAGAGGTTATTATGTGACCAAAGTATGGAATTTCAGTCATGTGAAAACAGATATAAACACATGAGATGTGGCTGAGAACTCGTGTATAAGTGGATGTTGTTGTAAGATTATTCTGTCAAATAAACCTGAGCTTTTGAGCTCATTTTGAATCAAGTATACTTGTTTCATCAAAATAACACACAGTTAAAACAAAGCAAGCTTCTTCTCAGTAGAAAAGAGTAACAATGCTCTTAGCATAAAGTAAGTCAAGCTGTTATCGTTCTGTTACAGCCTTAAATGACATATTTTACCGTAAACTAAACTTTTAATAGACACAATCACAGCCACAGTGTGGTTAAATCTACCATCCAATCCACCCTCTCACCATCATTATTGTCTATCTTTTTAGGATGTTTTCCTGATCTGTTTCTCCCTGGTGAGCCCAGCATCCTATGAGAACGTCAGAGCTAAGGTGAGTCTCGTCTCTGTGGTACTTTATTACTTGAAACTTTTTATGTGTTCCCAAATAAACAGTTGCACACTTACTACTCATGCAGTCATAAAATAAAAAACAATGTTTATAATTTATACTGATAGAAACAAACAGTTTAGTCACTGCCTCTTCTACTTGGTCTACTTTGTTTGCTGAATCAAACAGTGGGAGGTGATTTTCATGTGTATACAAGAAAGAAAAAGTTAGAAAGGATCAGGGACAGCAGAAATTATTCCTGTGTGAAATAGACTGAGTGCAAGTGCGTGCATTACATTGATTATGTCTCCTTTATGATATTCCTTTAGGCAATCTGTGTCTATTTAGAAATGCAAATATTTCTGACATTCCATTTTCATTCTCATTCAAAGACAATTTTCAATTATCTTTTAGAGCCCGGACTCTTAATTGTCTTTTGTCAGACAAAATGACAAACATTTTTTTCCCCTGCAGAACCACAGGCAGTCACTGGTTTCCATTCATTTCAGAGTTCACATAGACAATCAATTTGCAAGGTGATATAACATCCAAAGCTTTAAACACTATGTCTTCTTTATGTCTTTTTTTGAAATAATACAGCCACTAATGCGCATTGTTCAGAAAATAATATACAGTAATGATATCCAGCAAAATAAAACATGCAGAGTATAAAATGCCTATTAGTGCTTGGAGGTAAAACTAATAGAAATGGTTTGGTTATTAAACACCAGAAAATGGAAAATAGGAAAAGAATTGTGCGTGTCCATCATGGTTTCTTTGAGCCCAAGATGTCTTGTTTTGTCCAACCAACTGTCCATAATCCAAAGCTATTAAATATATAATCATATACACAGAGAAAACCTGTACCTTCTCACAATGGAGAAGCTGGAACTCTATTTTAGATTTCCATCCATTCGTCCATTCATATTCTATTCCTGCTTATTTCTATTCAGGGCCATGGGGGTTAAATCATTCAGTCCTTCAATCTCAACATATTGAAAAGAGAACCAGGTTGCACGTACAGCATTGTAGTATAAAACCTTTCATGTACAGCACACTCATCTCTAGTGCTTTCTCTGTTTTTCATGTATGTTCCATTTCCTGTGCTATAGTGACATAAGGATGAGTAGTGCAACAAAAACTGAGACTCCAGAAGTGCTTTCCAAGTCCAACCTTTCTCAAAACCACTCACTGCTCTTCAATTCAAATATCCCATCCTATCCTTTCAGAAAAACATAAGGGAGATAACAACAAGAATATTGATTAGGTTAATTTTAGTATGTTTCACCTCTGCTTAGTTTTTCATTTTGAATTATATGTGAGTCACCATAGTAACAGGACTTGGGTGATATCATGTAAGTGGTTCCTGCTAAAAGATAATGGTCTATGAAAATAGTCGAGAATTATATAAAGTGAAATTTCAGGAAGTAAAAGCTTGAGTTATAATTTTACACCCAGAAAACAGCTGTAAGCTGTATTTGGCTCGGTACAAATAATTCCCTGTATGTGGTTAGGATAATGACCCTTAAATGTATTTTGTACATGTTTGATCATGACAGGCATAGGGATGCTGAATGTTTTGGCACTGTTTGCACTAAGCATACAGAGATCATTAGGTAATTTTTAAGAAAGTACTGTAGCTTATTCTTCTCAGGGCAACTCTTATAATTATGGACCTTCCTTATGATCTATCAAACACTTACCCTTAATATTAATCTATTTCTCTCTTCACATTCCTTCCTTCAGCGCTTTCAGAAAGCTTTGTGTGTGTGTGTGTGTGCGTGTGTGTGTGTGTGTGTGTGTGTGTGTGTGTGTGTGTGTGTGTGTGTAGCAGTTTACTACCATTGACAGCAAGGCACCTGAGCAGCTAAATGTCAAGCAAATCAAACCATAATGACATGGAGAGAAAAGATTGACCAGCTTTCTGTTCACTCAATGTCCATCCATCACCAATCAGATAGTATTCACTCTGTGCTACATTACAAGACTCACAATGAACTGGAGAGAAAGGTCAGAATGACTAGTGTAGGGGTTAAAAACTGTGTTCCCATGACTGACATTACAGAAAAAAATGCAGATATAAAGTTAAAACAAACGTGTCTTAATCACTTGCTACCATGTCATGAATGTGTCGGACAACCATTTGTGACAAGTAGATGTCAAGTCTTAAGTAATTTGAGGCGGGTCACAGTCACGTCAAAGCTCACGTCATGTGACGCATAGTCTGAATACCTTAAGTCTAAGTCAAATCTAAGGTTCTTCAGAGAAAGCCTCGAGTCAAATCTTAATTCAAACGAGACAGTTAAGTCTGAAAGCTTTCATGTCTCAGGACATGTCTCAAGTCTCAAGTCCTTTATTTTTTCCTAACTCCTAACTTAAGCATAAAGTCTAAGAACACATATTCACTTGATAAATGAAGCTTAAAAACTTCACCAAGAGAATTTCCCTATAGGCTGTGACCAAGATAGTTTGTCAGAATTGAATTTAAATTTATTTTAATTCTAGACTTTAAGACTTCCGAAGAAGATAAAACTAGCGAGGCAGAAGGACACTCAAGAAGTTCATGAATTTGTATTACACAAAGTGTGAAATTTCTGCCATACACGGTAAGACATTTTAAAAAGAATTGACTCAAAGAAGCAGCAGTAGAATTCATCGGGTAATACCCATAATCCTCACATGTCAACCGGCTGTCTTGCGAGCAGACCACTCCACTAAGCAGGTTGGATTTGTCAATCAAAAATGACAATTCTTACTGGGTTGTGGGCGCTAAAAGAATATGCTAAAATTCTTTAGGCAGATAGTATCTCCAATTTCCTTACTGAAGAAAATGGATGGAGAGAATAAAAGAGGCAAAGAGAGAGCAAAAGGAAGAAGTTTAACAGGGAAAGGGAGCTATGAGGTGAGAAGGGAGACGCAAATGAGAGATTAGAGGGCAAGGTGTGAGGAAAAGAGAAAATAGTTGGCACCTGGGTGAGAGAACAAGCGAAAGCAATCATTTTGAGAGAAATAGTAGAAGAGAAAAGAGGAGATTGGAGGCAGCGAGGAACAGTCTGAAAATGAAAACCTCACTTATGTTATGAAGTTATTCGGAAGTTGGGGTTGAATTGAGCAGAAAAAGCAATTGTGGAGCCTAATTTTCCATATGTACAGGATACCATTTGCATTTTAAGACGTATTTCATGATAAATTAAGAAACCAGGTTGACTGACTTCTTCATCCACCTTTTTGCACCTCCTGGCATCCAGCTTTCTCCTCTCCTTCACGACCAGTCACCACATACCTTTAATTTGTGCCTTCTCCCTCCTCTCTTTCACCTTTCACTGTCCTATACCAGTGGTACCCCGAGGTTCGCCACCACTGCCCCTCCACACCCATCATCCTGGTAGGCACCAAGCTTGATCTGAGGGATGAGAAGGACACCATTGAGAAGCTGAAGGAAAAGAAGCTTGCACCAATCACCTACCCTCAGGGCCTGGCTCTGGCTAAGGAGATAGGTGAGTCATGCTCATGGGGTTCTTTCAGATCTTACAGTATATCACAGACATTTCAAGCTTCCTTGGCTGATGACAGCTTTTTATTAACCAGGTAGGCAACTAATTAAGGTTTGCCTATGATGTCGGCTGATTTATAAGTTGTGCTTTTGGCTTTTGCTGCCATTACTGTGGTGCTATAAGTTCACTGACAGGGAAAATATGAGAGTTTGATTTATCATGATCAACAACCATTCTCTCTGACAGGTGAAAGTAGCCTATGTGATGTTATTCAGTCATAAAACATTAATGTCATGACATCAGTTTAGAGAAGAAAGTAAACCTTTAACCCTTTTGACCAACTAACCACAGATTCATTTGCAAGCAGAGTTGCTAATGTCGCTCGGGCCTGTAATTAGATTTCTTTTAAAGATGCACAAATCAATATTTTTATATTACCAATTGATTAAATGACCACATGTTATATGAAGGGGGTTGTTCACTGTGACAAACCCACAGATAATTATTATCCGACTCCCTTAGCTCTACAAAGCATTTTAGCATTGTTCAGCTTGTTTTGGTTGCTTCCTGTCAGAGCAGGCAGCTGTTCTGTCCTTCAAAAAGCTTGGTTAGTTAGCAATAACAGCTTTAGCAACTAAACAGCCAGATACTTTTTCTCCTGTAGACCAGTAGAGAGCTAAAAGCAGAGTAAATATTGAACTTATATTAGACAGGTGGACGGAAACATAATTCCAAATGAATGCTAATGCTGCTCTGAGACTAATGCTGACTGCTTTTATGACAGTTGAAAAACACAATAGAACTCCAATGCACAACCCAGGAGCCAAAGGTACAAGTTAAAGAATAATTACTAGCAAAGACACAAAATCCAGGCAGGTAAACACGGTCCAAACTGGCTAGGCTGAGGCAGAATCTAAACAGTAAAGGCTTGGTCAAAAACAGGCAGGAAAATATTGGATGCCTGAAAGTTAAGGCACGACTACTGTGAAAACTAACAGCTATGGTCGAGTATATATACTAGGTTGGGAGTTTATGAGGGAATGACAAACAGGTGAGTGATGATGAGTTAGCACACAAACAAATGAAAAACCAAAAAGAATTAATGAAAGTAAGATACCAAAATCATAACAGCTCTGACATAATTAACAGTGTTGCAATCCACGATTTCTTGACTTGTTCTCAGATGAATTACATGATGTAATACAAATATAAAAGGGGAATTATCTTCTTTGCAGGTTAGGTTTTCTGGCTGCAAAAAACCTATGCAGAGAATATGTCTTAGATGTGGCATTAATGTTTAATGATGCTGAAATCCATCAAACTAAGATAAAAACGTTGCCTCTACTGTAGGAATGACTCATAACAGCACAGCCAGACGTTCATGGTTTTGTTGCTTTAATGACGAAATTATGTCTAGGAGTAGCTTTACACAGCTTTTCCATTACTTCTATTATTATTACTATTTCAACATGCAGGTTCTATTGGATGTATTGCATACAGTATTAAAGTAGTAGGTAGTAAAGTGCTCTTTATATACACTGGATACATACACAGCAGTAATGCACAGATGTATGATTCCAGCTTGTTTACTTTCTACTTGTTTCTATGTAGTTTTATTTATTGATGTTCGTTATTCTGTGTCTCTTTACTTGTACGTACAGATGCAGTGAAGTACCTGGAGTGCTCAGCCTTGACCCAGCGTGGTCTGAAGACTGTGTTTGATGAGGCCATCCGAGCCGTGCTCTGCCCTCAGCCCACCAAGGTCAAGAAGAAGCCATGCTCACTGCTGTAAATGGTAAGACTGTAGTAAACATAGAGGGAGAGGAGGAGAAGGGTCAAATATAGAGAAGAAGATAGGATAAATTGAAAGCTATAGTGAGCAAGTGAGGGAGAATATTAGACAGGAGTATAAAGACAGAGTCTCCTGATGATGTGAAAAGTTCCTATTACTACTGGTAATTATTTCCAAGCCTTCAGAGCAGGTCTCCAATTTGCCAGGAGGAGGACAGACGCATAATGCAGCGAGCTAGAAAATACTGTAATAATTTGACAGACAACAATCCAACACTTTCTCTGCAGGAGATACATTAACAAGTGAAAAACACTAAACCGAAAGAAAAAAATAAGGAGCTAATTTTGAGCTTAAAATTACCATAATAATTGCAAAACTGAAAAGATCCCGCTGGCAATTCAATATGCCAAGGTACAGAGAGAAGTTAAAGACATGTTACAGAGAGAATCTCCTTTTTTCCCCTCTTGCTAAGAGGAAGAAATGTTTTTGTTCTTAATGTTGAGGCGGAAATGACATTTCTAGAACGTCTTACAAGCACTGCCATTTCAATCTGTGTGTGTCTCGGTGTGTTAATGAAGTTGTTACAGATTCGTGTCGTCTTCATTGTTTTAGATTCTTGCTGCATGAGAAAGAAGAGAGAAAGACTTCAGACTGCTGCCCCCGGGTTAAAAGAAGACGATGTGAAAGTTCTGTTTTTGTTTCTAATTGAAAAAAAAAAAAAAAAAACAACTAGATTCCCACTAGTTTAAAAAAAATAATGCATTTGCAGTTATAATAAAACGGTAGCAAACTTTCTGTACAGCATACTTTGTGACTGACTTTTAAAAGTGCACCAGGATGCTGCACCAGGCATAATGTCTCTGTAAAATATACTGCTTTATTACAATATATCACTAAATGTGGATGCAATAGACTGCTCCAGTTCACATTCCATAGATTTATCCTGTTAGCAGCAGCATACTAGTTTTATCCAGTGTACCAAAAAACCTGCACACCAGACAACATCTCACTGCCCTTTAAGGGTCAACAAAATATAGCTTCAAATAATATTTGTTAATGAGTGCAAACATGGTGTTGCAAAGATTAGTTCATAATGTCTTACGAATGTTGTTAAGAGTAACGAACAATGATAAAAACATAAGGATCAGGGATGTATTTGTTGTATGAGCAGGGAGCTGAACAATGTTGTATCGGAATTTAAAAACATTATTAAAAACGTATTATTTGTTGTGATATTAAATAAAAGACATTTGATCAACTGAAATATCTGCAGAGAAAATGTTATTTCTTTAGTTAACATGACTATTTCCGCTTCGGTAAAACAGGTGGCTGTTATGAGGATCAAACATGTGTATTCCGGGAAGCATCATCAGACATGCAGAATCATCTCATTGAAATGAATGAGCACCGTGTGGAGGGGCTATCTATGGTAACGCTGATATACGACTGCGTTTCTGCCATCTGCTACATCATCATCTGTCTCACTTTGCTTTGCTAGAGGGCAAAACATCAGGACAGTGATATCAATCTGATTGCTTTGTGCTTATTAACAGTGCCTAACAGATTTATGGTGTAAAAGGGAGAGAGGGTATAGTTATCTCCTTACCAGGAGGGGAACATCGCTCATTTCTTCTTTAAGTGTGTATATATATAAACTTTAGCAAAGGGTAAATGGATCGTAGAGTTTAGTTTGAGGCATCACTAGGCAAGGCAGGAACAAACCTTTTTTCTTAATGCAAGACACCAAGCGGTTTGAAGATTTGCTCAAATCATTGTTTTAACAACCACTCTGTGGTCTCCAGTACCTTTTTCTGTGGTCTAAGCCGGTCTTGTAGAAGTTATGTCTAGCTTTGAGGGTAAGGTAATTGCTACATGGATTATATTCTGTGGGAACATTATTAGTACAGCACAGAAATCCTGAGGAGATGGTCAGGGAGGATGGTACAAAGTACAAGACACAGGAGACCAGGGTCTTGTCTGCGCATGTTTAGGCAACAAAAGCACTTTGGTGATGGTTAGGGAAAGACTGCGGTGTAAGTTAAATGCAATCAATGTAAACACAACGCATCTCCTGCTCTGGGCCGACGAGGAAGGAACCGACGAGATGTACACACGCACTCCGTTCCACACTTCCCCCTTATTTTTTACCTCTTCACCTTATGCCCTCACACCATTTCACCCTTGTGTTACAAATCAGTCTCACACGCAAAACACACACACACACACACACACACACACATACACTCGCAATAGCATGGAATGCACAACATTCCCACACGGCCTAAAAAGGACAAACCATCTTATTAAACTAAATGCTGATATTTGTTTGCTACAAGAGACACGTTTATCACAACAATTTAATCATGTATTTTCAGCAACTTACAACAAGTGTCTCTATTTTAGTAAACAAATAGAATCTCTTTAATTCACCACTCCACAACTGCTAACTCTGAAGGTCGATACATCACAATTACTGCATCCATCCAAGACAAAAAAAAATTTAATTGCCTATATATACACAGCCCAAATAGTGACGATCTTTCTTTCACAGTTTCTTCAAATCAAATATCATAATCATAAATAATCAGCAGGGACTTTAATACAGTAATCATGTCCACAATAGATCAGTCACAGCTGGCAAGTTAAACTGGAACACTACAGAATTATTAAAACAATGTATACTTGATTTTGGTATTGGCTTAAGTTGGAGAATGAGTAACCCATCATCTAAAAAATATTCTTATTTCTCCCCACTACAACAATCATTCTCCTGATTAGACTTCTCCATCAGTAATTCACTCACCAAGATATCTGAATCCATTATTTGTGACCATGCACCAGTGTCCCCCCAGCTTGAAACATAAATATGCCTCACTGCTTAAAGATCCTGATTTTACTGCTTTTGTACAGAGAGATCGGGCATCTTTTTATAGAATTGAACAACTCCGCAGACATCTAACAGTACTGTGGGAAACAAGAAAAAAAAAACAAAAAAATTAAACAATTTACAGACATGTGATACCAATGAACAAATACAAAATGAACACACATCAGCCTGGACACACACACCCATGGCATATTGTACTCATACACACTTACAGTATACCTCCATGCACACACCCACAAACACACAGCTGTGTCTAAGATATTGTCAATTCTCCCTTTTCTGTTGTCTGGTTTAGATTTAACTCCATATACACATTACTTATTTTCTTGCAGCAGGACAGGCGGACGTAAGGCCTACAACCCCGAGCCCAATTGACTGGAGTGCAGGCTAACATGCTGAGGACTAACAGCCCAGGGTTAGCATGCTGTTGGCTAGCAGGTTGGAAATTAGCAGGCGGTAAATAAATCTCATACAGACAGGCAGGCAGGCAGGTGAACTCATTAACTAACCTGCAAAAATGCAAAGGACACTAGCTTCATACAAGCGTCCAGCAAAGACTAACCGTGAATAGACCTATGATCCAGCGAGGACTGGGGTGATGACTACATGACAGACAGGTGTGCTGATTGATGACGTTGGGCAGGTGTGTAGAGAGCAGAGCCAGGGAGCCAGAGCGAGGAAGGGAGGCCACGCCCACACAAACACAACCACTACACTGTGACAGACAGAGGAAAGCAGGAGAGGACACAAGTGAGGAGGGAAACATTAAAAACACGTCCTCACATTTCAAATGTTGGTGTGGAGCAAGTTCACTGACAGCAGTGCCTCTATGACCTGTTAATAAGTGGAAATTACAAAATGTTTCCGAAGAACTCTCTGCAATGCATTGCTAAACTTCTGCAATCTGACGTCAAAGAATGCATTCAAGCGTAATGCAGCAGAAGGTGTCTTTTAATAGAATAACTTTTTGGTATATTTGCTGAACCTGCCACTGATAGTAGAACACAAATGTTTTTTATACAACAGACAGAAATTCAACATTTGTGCCTCAGGCAGTGCTGTAGAATCACATTATCACATTTGTCCTAAAGGGCTTTACGGCACGCTCATGTAAGTGTTTGTGGGTGTCTAAACTGCCCAAACAGTCCAGCCATCACGTTTGGGCAAATGACAAAAGATTAAAATTCTTCAAGATTAGAATTCAAAAGTTCTTTATTTTTTTATTCTTATCAAAGATAAGAAATAAACAGGCTTTTGCAGCTCTCTGTGCCCACAGAAGGAGCTCTGCAGTACAGCAAGTCTGGTTCTGTTGTGTTTTCGGTCTGTGGTGCTCAGACTATCGGAAGATTTGAGAGGTGTAAGTCAGTTACTCAGTAAAATTTACTTATAGTAGTAGTAGTAAAAATAGGTGAGGCAGTGATAGTTGGTAAACTCACATTCTCTGAGTTTTTATGGCTTTATGGTGTGATAGTACATCACATATAAATCTCACTACCTTGGTATAAATATACACAAGGCTCTTTTGTTTACTGATATTTTATGATTGGGTGTCATCAAACATAAACGTATGAATGGCTTATTATAGCATCTTGCCCTTGTGTTTTTATATAATATATCAGGTATTGTTCTGTGTCAGTGGGATAATCTTTGATCAGTCCAACAGTACAAAGACACAAGGTTAATACTTGATTCACTTTCTATCTGAACACCTTAAAAAGTCCACTGTTTCATCTTTCACAACGTCACACAAGGCAGATAATCTGTGGAAAAAAAAAAACATGTCCTCTGGCTCCTCCTAATGCTCCTAACAGCATTGTCACTCAGTCAAGCTCAATATCACAAGGCTTCAGGAGGAGCTTTGCAAACAAAATCAATCAATGCTGAAGGAGCATCTTTGAAAAGACGAGTCACGGGAGAGGGGACCGGGGTTGTGCACATTGTGCAAATTAGTAGAACAGTTTTAAGACATCCTACCTGACATTTAAACTGCAACAGTATTATAGTGTGCGACCCATGGGGGTAATATTGTGTGTCTGTGGTTGCCGAGAGGATCTACAGAGACTCATTTACAAAATAATGTGCATGAGGAGTTGTAGATAGAAATTTCCCTGATTGCTGAAAAACACATCCTCACATTCCAAAGGTTATTGCAGAGCAAGTTCACTGTCAAGAGTATCTCTATGATCTATCTATCAATTAGACATTACAAAAGTTTAAGGAACATAGGATGTGACAATATAAATTATATCTTCACAGAGTAGTGAGTGTGCAAAGGCTTTAAATAAAGAACAAAAGAGAGAACCTACATGGAAGTGCAAATTGAGACATGGATAATGGAAATGTTCAAACCTAAAAAATAAAATAAACTTGCAGAGAAACTATATTGATTGAGGCTTAAAGTGAACAACACATTCAGTCTCAGTCATTATGTCTACAAACTGCAGACTGAAACATACAGTATATGTATATAGCTTTTTGTGTGCCTGAGAAATTAAATCAATTTTTCTTTCTTTTCAAAAGCCAGAGGCTTAGAGATTTGTCAAACAGCAGCAATTAAAAGGCGTTTGGTCCGCAGCAGTGAGGTACGCAGCCTTTTCAAAGCAGATTATCCTTGACTTGATGATTACAGAGAACTTGGGCCTGACAGCTCAGATTAGGATCAACAGAGAACACTCTTCACTTGACATGGAATTAATGTGTACTACCATGGAAGGCTTCCCTTTAAATGCGCAGTCAGGTTGAATACTATTAAACAATAGACTGCTCTGGACAATAGTTCACAAAGACAGATTCTAAATAGCTTTACGTCATGATTTTCAAAACAAACTGCATGACAGCCTTTATCACTGTGATCTCCATAAAAATGACACAATTACAGAGTTTTTTTAATTTTTTTTTTATTACTTTTACTTTTTGAATATATCTTGCAAACCTCTATCTTAGCCTTGCGAGCACTAGAACAGTCTTGTTTCTATGTCTTTCTCAAATTAATGACAGTCAGAGATCTTTTTCATGGCAGACATCGTTCCTCATCATAGCAGGAAAAGCACAGGTGGGACTGACATTAAGGATGAAGTTCCGGCTGTAATTGCAAAGCATTGCAGCAATTAATATCAGTTATGTAATAGTCCCATAAGGTCTATCAAATTTACTTTGACACTGCCTTTCACACTCTAGCACCACCCAGTT